>CAWUFW010015360.1:0-365170 GCA_963921515.1 Calotriton arnoldi | reverse complement strand
AGGGGCCGATTCCGATCTCGGCCGGTAGGGCTCCGAATCGGATTCGGCTTTACCGGATCCGATTCGGAGGCCTTTTTCCTGACCGATTCGTACAGTCGTCCCAGCGAGCAAGTACGATGCGAGCGCACGCGAAATCGCCGACCGACTCGTTCCCGGGTCCGAACCGCTCCGACCGACTCGTACGGACACGGCTCGCACCACGCAATGGAGACGTTTCCCGACCGAGCAAGTACGATGCGCGCTTCGAACAGCCCGACCGACTCATAGCGTCCGGCTCCAAAGAGCTGTCGGAGCCGGACTTCGGGGGTCCGTGTCGGACCCCCCTGCACGCGTAGCCGCACGAGTCGCACACAGGGGGGACCCAAGGGTCCCCCCTAAACATGCATGTACGGTGCGAGGCGCACCGACGCGTACCCACTGTAGGGGGCCCCCCTGTTCGCGACGTACCCATTGAGTCAATGGGAGCCCGTGTACGCATTGTACGACCGGCTCCCATTGACTTCAATGGGAGTCCGACCGAATCGAGTCGGGCAGCATACGGCCGCATCATACTCGCTCGGTCGGACTGCGGGAGTCCGGCTCGGTCGGAAATCTCTCCGGATCTGGCTCGGTCGGAGAGATTTCCGGCCCGAATCGGAATCGGCCCCTATATCGGAAGCTGGAAGTTGTACTGTATCTAGTACCTTCTGATTCTTATAAATGGACGTTTGCTGACTTTGAAGATCCCGTTGGTCTAGTTGATCCTGTTCCAGAAGCCCAGAGGAAAGCATCGGACTACTGGCGCTCTGTGTCTGGTTCGGAGCTGTCTGGGAGCATAGCAAGGCTCCATCCTTTGCAACGAGTAGAGGAGGAGGATTCGAGGCACTGTCATCCAGTTCATTCATTAAGAGAGTCGAAGTTGTAGACTTTTGAGCACACTGAGGCACTGAAGAGGTAGGAGAAGTGGCGGTCGCAGGAGAGCTGAGATCTAAAGGGAACTGCGACAAGCTATGAAGATCCACCACCACTGTCTGCAGTGCCGTGGGCTGGAAAAGAGCTGGCTGCATTAGCTTTTTCGTGAAGAGGGAAACTCCTTAACACTCTTTCCCTCCTCTTTGCTACTTTCATTAGTGGCACTTTTCTCCGCCTTTAACCTGCTCTCCTCCCCATTTACTTCAGTTTCTGGTATAGATATGGAAGGAGAAGTTCTGGATACCTGACTTCCACCAATAGATTCCACTACCAGTTCGTCTTCGGAGCTTTCGAAACTAGAACTCCGGTCAAGGCGGCTCCCCACAAGTCCTGTTTTTCCTATTCCAGCAGATAGCGCCTTTGCCTGCGCCAGGTGAGTCTTAGCTTTCAAACCAGTCGCTGAATCAACCCTGCCAGCTGGGTTGCTTTGTTTGTTATGTCTCCCCATTGTAGACCTGCTCCAGTGACCAATACTGGTACGAAGTGAAGAAGAAGAGAAAAGGGTACTATAACCGAACTTTACCGTTTTGTTTTTTTTTCTTCCTTTTTTTCCCCCCTTCTTTTTTCTCACTGAGCAGTTAAAGCACCACTGCGTAGTCTTTTTCTCCTTTAGCGAATATCCTCAAAGACGCCTCAGCCCCAATTCCGCCACTCCAAACCTCCTCACCTCTCACTCTTCTTTTGAGCTGCTCGCCGTCCTCCTCTTCTAAAAGCCAGCCTGGCCATCCAAAATCCAAAGCCACCGCCAAATATTTTCCTCGCAAGCCATGAAGAGTCCTGCCTGGCCGTTTTTTTTTTTTTTTTTACTGGCTGCAGGTCACTGCTCCCCCGGCGTTTTTCGCCAAACAAGACCAGAAAACAAGGAACCCCTGATAAGGGTCCCGCCGGCCGACACTTTCTTTCGCCTTGTCCTTTTTCCTGGGATTATGATTTTTCCCCAGGGCTCCCGCAGCTACGTCTGTCAGGCTGAAATGCCGTTACCGCCATTGCCGAGAAAGGGGGGCGTGGTCACGAGAGGCTACTCGGAGGCGCGGGACTCCGTCATAGCCTGCTACATTTCCTTCCCTGCAAAGACTTACTAAGCCGATGTCCAATGTGCAGATGAACCTGCAACTCAACAAAATGCCTGCAGGGTTGCTTGGCTGTTGCTGTGGCTCTGCATCTTTGGCCCTAGTTATTCCTTCTCACTTTCTGATGTTTCTATACATTTCCTTTCTGCTTTGAAATTCAGGCAGAGATAGAATATCTGCAAGGAATTTCCAACATTTTTGAAAATCAGCAACACATTGACAAAATATACCAAATCTAAGGGGGGTAGAAACCTGTGTTTTATGTAAAGAAAATGTCTGGTCTGTCACAGATTTTGAGAGTTGTAATACTAAATAAAAAATTGAATATCAATTGATTGCAGACTTTTTTTATGTTATAACTTTGGTGAGGTCTCTCACTATGCAAGAACATGCAATGAAAGAGCTGCCTAAACTGTTTCAAACATGCGCATGCCGTAGAGCACGAGAGCGACCTGGGCCATATAATCATTTGCCGCATCATGATAGGACCAAGCAGACCAGGATAACCTAATAGATCAAATGCAACCAATAGCTGCTTCTAAACAGTGGTGAAGAGGTAATCACACATTTAGCTTGATTTGCACGGCAATCGTCTGTGCAGAAAAAAAAACTGCTGAGCAACCTGTTTCTTCTAAATAAACACTGGTTTCACGCACCAACCCTTAAGCCCATTTTCTGATTACGTTTTTTATGGTAGTATTTTAAAAGGTTTTAATCAACGTGACTCAAAGTACCAGACTGCCTAACTACTCTCAGAGTTCAAATGAACAGAAATTAACTACACATGAACCTTAACTACACATTCTCTGACTTTTTCACTGTTCCTAGCAGGGGGGTATTTTTTTGATTGCTCACAAGTAAAGAGAGAGGAAGTGACCGATGAAACTAAAAGGGAATCAACTAATCCCACTGGAATCATGCATGAGCACCTCCAAAGTGCATTTTGCAATTCACACCTAAAACTTTAACCTCAGGAGTTGATACCTCAAAAATGGATTTACCCAAACTGTGGAAAGTTATTTCAGCTTCTGTTGATTCAAATGTCACATAAAATATTCATGCAGATCAAAGATGTACAGAGTGAGAAAATACCGTGCACTGGGCATCTGGGGCTCTATTCAAAAGGAAATTTCCTATATGATTATTGCTTTAAAAAGACACACTATTGCTACTGGGTCAGCCTTCTTAATCATGTCGTTTTTGGCCTTTGTTTCAACTGATAGTCAGCACTGGCCTTTAACATTTTCCTCCCATCATTGAAAATATTGGGTATATTTACCAAGGCTCAAATAGGCACTTGTGCAGCAACTTCTTTTGAGGCACTCGCAGGCTCTTTTAATGAATCTCAAATCACTGCTATATTTTTGTTTCATGCAACCAGCACACCCACACAAAACTTAAGTTAATCTACATCATTGTTTCAATCCTTTCTTCAAAGAAGCTCATGGATATGTCAGCTATGGCATACCCAATTATTATTACCTTGAAGCTACATGGAGCAGTGTAATTATGCAAGTTTTAATAATTGCTGTTTTTGTTAAAACCTAAATAGCAAAATACATACAAAATATGATGAATTAAAACAATACATAATCAATTTTATCATCGACAAAAATAAATGAAACACAAAACTGGATCAAATTAAAATATTACAGATAAAAATTAGCAGTGGGCCCTTGTGTCAAAAAATAAAATATTTTAGTCACAACATGCCACTTATTACTTTACTGGCATTTAACCAGGTTAATAAAACTTTATATTACTCGATCTAGTTTCCATAAGGCACAATCACTTTAACTCAGTGAGTTAAAACTCACCTCCGAAATATGCGTTAATCTGCATTTCATGAGTTTGAATCCTGGTAAGGACGGCTCAGATTTCCATCCATTCAAGGTTGGTAATTTAGAATCATTAAACTGAATAATAGTAACACCTGCCATTTACAGCACTTACAAATGGTAAAGTGTGGCAAGAAGTATGTAAAGTAAGTTATTAACTAAGCCCAGCTAGGCACCAGGGTGTTCCATTCACTTAAGATGTCAATCATCTCCAAGGCATGACCTACAACCTGTTGGCAAAAAACTCTTCTGCTTTCATCTTAGTAAGTGCTCTGTTGAAAGATGCTTGCACGTTGTAAGAATGAACAACTTAGGGCACATTAGTCTCAAATGAATTCATGGGAAACAACCATTACATCGCATTCGTTTCAACGCATGCGATTACAACGCGGTCATTACAACGACCGCCTTGTTACATCGCAGTACATTACAACGCAAGTCGTTACATCGACTTGCTGTAGGGGGCGCGCTAACCTAAGGAATAGTATAATTTACTATTCCAACACCTTCCCTACTGTTGCGCACACTGGAGTTGGAATAGTAAATTATACTATTCCTAAGTCCAGCGCGCCCCCTACAGCAAGTCGATGTAATGACTTGCGTTGTAATGTACTGCGATGTAACAACGCGGTCGTTGTAACGACCGCGTTGTAATCAAATGTGTTGTAAACGCATGCGATGTAAGGTGCTATATTCGAATTCATCAAAGACAAGGATTGGCAAACCAAGAGGTTTCGAAAACGTTTTTTGCTGATGCTGTGCATCATCGTCAAAAAGTAGATTGCTTTTGATGAGGCTGTATAGCATTAGCAACCCCCCACCCCCCAACACAAGTCCACTTAAATGTACGCTGCTGGGGGTCATGTTATTCCATAGGTGAGTGCATGCATGATAACATATACACTTACAACTTTCAACACACAAGCTTGCACCAAGGGAATGAAAAGGGGACCATTTTTTTTGTTTATATATTGATCCAAGAAGGCGGACAACATTTGGATCAGTAAATTTAAAAAACAAATTGTTGCGCAATAGCACTTTTAGCACTGTGAAGCGGCTCAGCAGCTAATGGCAGCTGCCATGCCCTCCCAAAAAGAAATTTAAAAAACATGTAAAGGATTGCAAAGGGATCAGGAAGCAATACAGGTGCAGGAGGGGAAGTGGATAGGAAGGAGCAACAATGAGTGGTCATGGGGCAAGGAAGCAACAGAGGCCCTTTAGACTGGGCCTGGTGAAGGCCCTAACAAAAAGAAATAATAAAAAAGAAAGCCAGGACGGGATGGGCAAAGCAATGGGCGAGCATTGGGGGAGTGCTGTTTTAGTGATGAGGGAAAAACATAGAGCACATGAGGGAGGGCAGGTGTTTTGAGGGGAAGTAGCACATGAGAGAGAGAGAGAGAGAGAGAGAGGGAGAGAGAGAGAGAGAGGAAGAAAATACAAGCACTCATGAAATGTTGAAAGAACAAGAAAAAAGTAGTTCCCTGAATGTGAGCAAAAGAAACATACAAATTAACCAATCAAAAGGCTGGTAAAGAGGGTATGCTTCTGGAAATGGACAAAGCAAGAAGGGAAAGGCAAGCCATTGAATAAGAAGCAAGCTAATGAGAGTAAAAATAAAGCCTACCAATGATAAGCAATGGATGGGTTTTGAGCCTGTTGTAAGTTTTCGTATGTTATACAAGAGGTATTTCTTACTCAGGCAGCTAATAGGTGTCTGGTATGTGAGACCTAAAAAGTCCCCTCTTGAAAAAGCCTGGCTGGCTTGTATGACCCTGATCATAGCTGACCAATCATCCAGACATGCTCTTGCCACCAAGGCCTGTCACTGGTCCTGTCTTTGAATGACATTTAACTTAGTACCAAATGATTACTTCATTTGCCATGCTTTTGTTTGAGATGTTCAAGATGAAGCAGAGACTGCCCTGTCAAGGCTTGCTACGTGGGGAAATAATAACCGCGCGATAAACTCTGAAAGTGGACTATTTAACACAAATTGCACACGCGGAAGCTTGCGCGCTTGGCAGAAGAGCAGAAGCGGTAGGGAAGCGAGTTCAGAGTGTCACAGACTCCGCAGCAGATGTGCTTGCTCCAGGAAGCCTAGAGGGGGCTGGCCTGCTGTCAGCCACAACAAGGAAGCCATTTTCTCACTTGCTTAATTGCTGTATTTTGACATGAGCAGTCACAGGCAGAAAGAGAGTGGGTTTAAGGTGACGTTCATTCCCTTCTAAACAATAACCTTTGGCCCATCTCTGCAAGCAGACTGCAAGCTACAAGGCATTGTTGCCGCCATTAAATCAAGCAAATTCCATATTTACAGCATGGGCTGTAATATTTGGAGCGCAGAGCAGAATGTCACTAAGTGTATATAATTATAAGGAAATTACGTAGAGACGTGTGTCATATCGGCGATATCGCCTGCAGAAATAGAAAACAAACTAACCGAAAAATGTCAAGACCTCTGATCTGTAAATAGAGCATGGATACATGTAAAATGATAATCACTTTAGGAAAGACAACACATCCCCATGGGTTTTCAGAAATGCCGACTTGTTTAATTTGAATGACATGTTAAAATGCCATGAACATGATTGAAATATGCTCAGTTCTGCTTTGCCAAAATATAGAAAATCTTTGCAAGGGCAGGCAACACAAAAAGGCCCTACTCTGGCGTTCACCACAGCCACGTCTGCACTGATGCCAATGGCACGTCAATAATCTGTAAACTACCGCCCTTTTTGGTCTAACAGAGCAGTCCAATTAAAACCAAGGCGCCCCTCCCTTCTCCCCCACACTAGGTCATAATTCGAAAACATGACAGTGGCATGAGGTGTTTTGTAAACCCTATAGCACATAAAATATTGTAACATAACGCAACGTAATAAAACGTAACGTGACGATGCATGACATTAATTGGCGCGGCATGGAAGATATATTGACAGCACATTGCATGCTTTATCAGCACTAAAAACATAGAGGCAGATTTACAAGCCCCTTGCGCCACTTTTGCATAATTTTTAACATGGGAAAAATGACGCAAAAGTAGCGCAAGGGGCTTGTAAATCTGCCCCATAGGGGCTTATTTACAATCCGCGTGCGCCGCCGGTGCGTCACTTTTAACATGGGAAAAAGTGACGTACAGGCGGCGCAAGGGGCTTGTAAATAAGCCCCATACTTCTGAAATTTAACCTGCGTAAATTTGGCATTTATGAGATATTGACATATTGCTTCCATAAGGAAGTAGAATATCAGTACATTGAAATTTCATTGACAATGTAAATTATTCGGATTTTCGAGACCAGAAGAAAGACCATTTCATCTGTTTTTTACGGCCAATAATGATGTTAAATTGTCAATCTTTGTCTCTATTGTATGTCGCACAGTCTTAACTCATTCAGCCTAACTAGAGTCTTTTTTTTTGTTATTCTGAAAAGGATGCTTTAAAGAGAGAAAGCCAAAAAGGGCACAACAAGTCTCCTCTGCTCTGAATATAAATAACATTAGGCTCATAATTTTGGGCCAGCCATCATTTAATCGAAATTCAATTCAGATTCATGGAAAGAATGGCTACCCCAACGGGGTTTCCCAGCGCTAGCGTGGAGAAGAGGAACCAGAACAAGAACAACTAGCAGAGCCAGGTCTTAAGATTCTTTCTGAACATCACGGAGGAGTTACAGAGGTGAAGTGAGAGAGGCAGGTAATTCTATAACTTTAATAACTTAGGTCCAAAAACAAAAAGGACCCCCCACCATGTCTAGCCAACGTAACTTTAGGAATCGTGGCTAGATTGGACTCGCTCAATCGTAGGTCCCACTTGGGGATGTAAGGAGGAATCAGGGTACAAATACATGCAGGCTCAGCTTGGTGCAAGACTTTATAGACATAGCATACAGATTCAAACTTTATGCTTTTGCTAATGGAAGTATATGAGAAACCAAAGCGCTGCAAGGAATATGGCAAAGTAAACATGCAGCAGCATTCTGAAAAATTTGCAATCGCTTTAGCCAGGTGTTAGTAACACCCAGATATAGAATATTTCCATAATCCAATTTTGAGATTACAAGGACCTACCTGCACAATGGTTGTTTGGGGTCTGAGGAGGTATGAGCCATAGAATCTTTCTTAGGCATCTTTGCAGGCCGAAACAACATGCTCCATAGTCAATTTGTCTTCCAATCAAAAACCCCAAATCCTTGACCACCTGCTTAGGAGTTGAACAGTTGCCTAATTCCTCAGGCCAGCAGTGAGGGCCCCACAGTAGGGGCTGGCTAACCAAGACTAACACGTCCATCTTACTTCCATTTAATTTCAGACAGTTGAGCCTCATCCAATTAGCTGTGTTCTTAAAGAAGTGGGCCATGTTAGATGAGGTACTTGAGTCCGATGAAGAGATAGATATGACAATTTAAGTTTCATCTGCATAGAAGTAAATAGGCAATCCATGATTTACCACTATATCTGCCAAAGGGCGGATATATATATATTAAATAACATCAGACTCAATGAAGAGCCTTGAGGGACTCCATGTGGTAACCTACCTAACCGAGGATTCAAAGGGTTGGGCAATAACCTGAAGTGAGCATTCGTCCTACAGCATCCAGCTCTTCCTCCTGGCAGAATCTCCTCTTAATCCAGAAGTGTTCTGAAGTTATGGCGTCATAGCTCCAGTACTTACACCAGTTTCTGCCTTTGAAGTAGGCAAACCTCAAAGGAAAGTCTTTGTAGTGTACAGGGCCCTGCCTTTCCCTGACCTGACTCCAGACACGCTGCAGGGGAGTGGAGACAACTTTATTTGAGGAGCAGCACAGCCCTATTCAAGTGTCAGTGACATCTCCTCCTACCACTCTTGCTCAGGAAGACCCATCAGCCTGGTGATGGGCCATCAGTATATGCAGGGCACACCTCAGCTCTATTTGCGTAACTGTCTGGAGTGAATGCACAAACAGCCCAACTATCACCCTCCCTCAGACATGGATTCCACAGGCAGCCAGCGGCACAGAATGATAAAGCAAGAAAATGGCCACTTTCTAAAAGTAGCATTTTAAAACACGCAATTTAAAAACCAACTTCACTAAAAGATGTTTTTTAAATTGTGAGTTCAGGGACCCCAAACTACAAATTTCTATCTCTTCCCAATTGGAAGTTACACTTGTAAGAGGTTACAAGGCAGCTCCTATGATAACCTATGGGAGAGATAGTCCATGCAATAGTGAAAAACAAAGTTAGTAATATTTCACTATCGGGACATGTAATGCACACCAGTACCTGTTCTACCTTTCAAATACACTGAACCCTGCCCATGGGGCTACCTTGGGCCTACTGTAGGGGTGCCTTACATGTAGTAAAAAGGGTAGGTTTTTGGTCGACATGGCAGTTCAAAACTGCACACATAGACACTGCAGTGGCAGATCTGAGACTTGTTTGCAGGGCTGCTCTTGTGGGTGGAGCAGTCCGTGCTGCAGGCCCACTAGTAGCATTTGATTTATAGGCCTGGGGCACACCTGGTGCATTTTACTAGGGACTTATCAGTAAATCAAATATGCCAATCATGGATAAACCAATCACCAATACAATGTATACAGGGGGCATATGCACTTTAGTACTGGTTCGCAGGGGTAAAGTGCCAAGAGTCCTAAAACCAACAAAAACAGGTCAGTAAAAGTAGGAGGAAGAAGGCAAAACATTTGGGGATAACCCTGCAAAATGGGCCAGGTCCAACACACATTAAGTCCAAAACAACATAAATTCATTAAATACTTTTCAAAATATGTATCTTTTCAGATAGTACTCGTGATCATGATCAAAGCGAGACCGAAAATGACATACATCATACAATTAATGCATGTAATGCAAGTTTGTTTTGAGAAAAGCACATGAATTTCAATATGCAACCATATGGCACAGAAACACCTGCGCTCCTAATAGTCTGGTTATGGTATTTCTATGGGCTTCCATGATAAAAGGCAGAATACGTAGGTCACAGAAGCACCTATGTGCTTACTACACACGATGAGGTAGTTTCTCTCACCAACAACGTGTCCCTTCTATTGTACCATGCTTAAAAATGCCCAAAGCAACAAACTTCCTCAGTGTGGGGCATACCCAGTCCCTTCTGGGTCCTCCAACTGGGACACAGCACAATGCCCCCTAAAGTCAGTCCACAGGAAAAGGGAACACAAGTTTGAGGGGCAGGCAAGAGACCTCGCTCGGCCCCTCACTTTCGGCTCTTAACAACCAGCTGACCGCGAGCATGTGGTGCAGCTGTAGAAACATGGTACCTCTCAAGGACGGGGGGGCTCCACAGGCCACTCGTCTCTCCTTCTAGCGGTGCTGCACAGGCGTCAGTGGGCCTTGGCAGCCGGGGCCCGTGTCTGAGCTCCGTAGTTCCCTGTTGGCAGGGCGTGTCGGCACTGATGCATCTCTGTTGACAGGTCAACGTGCTCGGACGTGATGCGGCTCGTAAACTCAGCACGCCAGGCATGGTCAGCGCGAGTCCCAGGTGGAATGCAGAAGGCTCGGTTCACACTGCTGGTGCGGTGTGGCTCAGACGAGGGACATGCCCGTCCTTGAAAGACATACCAATCCTTAGTAACTCTCCCAAGTACACGGGGGCTCCATTGGGATTCACTTTTCGGTGCTGCAGAGTTAGGGTAAGATAGTAGCTTAGGATGATCAGTCCTGACGGTGAGCCCAGTGCTTCAGGCCAACAAGATGTGCTGTTTCTAGGCAGCACAGAGCACAGCACTTGTAGCCAAATCAAGCACTGGGCCATTTAAAAAGTTGGATATTGCTGGACTCAGATGCTCACGGCAATAAGGCAGCTGCTGAGTCTTTTCTGGCCCTGAGACTCTGACAGAACAGGAATCAAGCCACGAAGCCCTTGGCAATGTGCACTAGAAGAGCCAGCAGGGTCTGGTTACAAGTTCCACGCACTGTCTAAAGATAAGGCGTCAAAGTCCCTGTACTTATACTCACAAAGGCCTTTGATGTAGGACGTGACTTCAAGAGAACCCTTAGCAGTGCACATCAATCCCTTTCAGCTCAGTCCTGGCTGCAGATGATTAGTAGGGGGTAAATCAGCCCTTTGTGTGACGGCAGGACACAACTTATTCAAAGTTAAGTGTGAACCACCTCTCCCTCTCCCACCCCAGGAGCACTATCAGTATGCAGATGTCTCCCCTGTCACACCCAGCCCTTCCTGTGTTATGGCTGTGTAGAAAGTATGCACAAAGTGTAGCTGTCACCCAGCCCAGATGTGTTTAGGAGACAGGCTGCAAAGCACAAAGAGTTATAAGCACAAAGAAATGCCCACTTTCTAAAAGTGGCATTTCTAAAATAGTAATGTGAAATCCAACTTCACCAGTAAGTAAGATGTATCACTACTATTCTAATCATACCAACCATGGCAACGCCACTACTTTCTGATCAGGAATTACCACTTAAAGGTATATAAGGGGATTGCCAATGCTAGCCTATGAGAGGACTAGGCCTCACAGCAGTGAAAAATGAAATATGCTGTTTGTCACTACCAGGAAACGTCACACATAAAGATACATGTCCTACCTTTTACTTACACAGCACCTGGCCATAGGGCTACCTAGGGCCTACCTAACGGCTGACCTATGTGTAATAAAAGGGGAGTTTTAGGCTTGATAGTAGTTTTAAATGCCAAGGTGAAGTGACAGTAAACTGCGCACACAGGCCTTGCAGTGGCAGGCCTGAGACATGTTTGAAAGGCTACTTCTGTAGGTGGCACAGTTAGTGCTGCAGGCCCACTAGTAGCATTTAATTTACAGGCCCTGGGTATATGGAATACCACTTTACATGTGACTTACAAGTAAATCAAATATGCCAAACGGGTGTAAACCAATCATACCATGTTTTAGTGGAGAGAGCATATGCACTTTAGTATTGGTTAGCAATGGTAGAGTGCCCAGAGCCTGAAAGCCAACAAAAAGAAGGTAAGTAAAATAGGTGGAGGAAGGCAAAATGTTTGGGGATAACCCTGCAGGAAGGACCAGGTCCAACGCACTGCATACCTTGTTGACAGCAAAGTCTGTCTTTATCAGTGGAGGCTTGAAGAAAGCCCTGCAAATGGCTTCCTCCAGGACTTGGCTTTATCAGCTTCAGGCAAGATGCAGCATCTGCGAAGTGTGAAGTTTACTGACAGTAGATGAGACCCTCTCTGGCAGAATCTCGGGCGATAATCTGGGCGAAGGTCCTATCCTGACAAGTGGCCAAGTGATAGTCCTTATATACTAAATCTTATCAGAAACTGGAATTTCTGACATAATTTTAGGAATGTCCGACATAGATTATGTGCATTAAATTGGTGCGTCCCAGACGTTTCCATATGAACATATAAGGTAAAAGGACGTCAATTCAGACTACACTATTTTGGTTTTATGTTTGTATGTATTCTTATTTAACCTTGGCATGGTAAAGAGTAGACATTTGACTTAGACGAATGTCACATCAAGTATTGCATCTGTGTCATTGATCAAATGATTTGATGCTTTCAAAATTCTAAGAAAGATAAGGTCAGGTGACATCTGCGTCTAAGGTAGGACATTACAATGATTCTGCATAGTTTAAGGAATATGGTGACGTGCATTGTCTAAGATTGGAAAGATGACGACCTCCATTAACTAAGATGGAGTCAGGGCCTACATAATATGAAGTCGGACCTTATGGGCTTTACGTCAATTGAAAAGCTTATTAATATTCAGTTGTCTGCATTTCTGGAATCCCATAATGTGTTGCACTCCACCCAGTTTGGATTTTGACTGGAACACAGCACTAAGTCCGCACTGCTAGGAGTTACGGAACATCTGAGGCAAAAGATGGGCAGAGGAGGGATCGTGGCCCTTATTCTTTTGAATTTAAGTGCATTGTTTGATACTGTTTCCCACCTAGTGCTTCTCAAGCAATTAGCAGGCATTGGCATTCAAGGCACAGCTCTTTTCTGGTTTGCTGGATGCTGTGGAACTGTCACTCTGCTTGCTGCTTTGTTGTGCTGGCCTGCTGCTTGCTGCTTATGTCCTGGGCTGGGAGTGAAAGGATTGGACTTTGCTTTCTACATCCTGCTTGCCAAGGTTCTCCAAGGGCTTGTGTGTGCTTGCCTCCTGTTAAGAAGTCTCAGAGCCATCAAAGACTTCATCTGCAGCCCCTGAACTCCTCTGCTGGGTGTTCTGACCTGCCAAGTGGTGCCAATTCCAGTTCTGGGCCCTTGGAGGAGGCTTTTGCCTCAAAGAATCAAGAAAATCCACACATCGACCTCCAGTGTCTGTTTTTCCTGACGCAGCACCGCCGTGTGGTTGAAAAACCAACTCATCGCTGTCTTTGATTTTGACACATCCCAGGTACTTTGTGATAAAAGTGGCACATTCATACTTTCCTGTGGACAGAACTATTTTGAACCTTTTAAAAGTGATATCATTAATTGTGTATGTTGGATTTTTGTCATTTTGGTCTTGTTTTATTCAGATAAATATTGGTTATTTTTCTAAACTGGTGTGGCATCCTTTTGTAGTGTTTTCACTGTGCTACTCTTTGTGTATGTTCAAATGCTTTACACATTGCCTCTAAGATAAGCCTGACTGCTCCTGTCAAGCTGCCATGGGGATGAGCAGGGTTTAGCTTGGGTGTGGAACTCCCTTACCCTGAATAAGGTGCAAACCACTGCCAACTAGAGACCCCCATTTCTAAGAATGTGGTTATAATATAATAAGCTTTTTTTGTATACCCCTCTGTGGAGTCTCTTTTTGTGGTGTATTCATTGTATTATTTTTTAAGTGTATAGCACAAATGCTTTACACATTGCCTCTGATGATAAGCCTGCCTGATCTGTACTAAGCTACCAGAGGGTAAGCACAGGTTACCTTGGTGTGTATCTGACTTGCCCTGACTAGAGCAGTGGGTTCTGCTTGGCTTAAATTCCTATTTGTAAAGCACGAACATATCACCCCTTTAAGGGTTTCAAGGCACTGGTGGCAGTCGGGGAGATTGAGTGAACTATTGCCAAGAGTCACATGGTGCTGAGTTGAGCTGCAACCGGCAATCCAACCGTGAACCCCGTGCTCCGGAGTCCGCTGCTTTGGCCGCTGCGCCACACCTCTCCCTTAGGTGCATACCCTAGCTAACCAGAAACCCAATTTCTAACACAGTGCGTCTCTTCTCCCTAAGAAACTCTAGACTGCAAGTTGCTCTTCCTTCCATGCTCCCTAAGTATAGTGCATAGAAGTGGACATTAGGGTATTAGTCTTTAGATGACATTTTAACAATGTTAGAAATGTTTATTTTATTCTCATTATTAGTAAAACTACTTCTTGCTGTTTTTACATAATATTCTGTGTAGTTGTTTTAGGTGTACTGAGAAAGAGATTGTTCCTGTAGTAATAAATACTTTTACTTAAAGGTGTGCATTCTTCTTAGCGCACTGTGTGTTTGTGTGATATTGTAAATAACAAAATAAGTTTGTTACTGTTACCACGGTGCCCCGGTCCCTTTCTGGGATTTTTAGTAGCCCAAAAGCAATACTTCTATGCCAATTACTTTTTGAATAGTGTTCTGCAGGACTACAATAACCCACATTCAACGTTGGTGCATTGAACCGAGTTCACCCGTGTCATCTGTGGGTGGGAAAGCACACCTTGTAGAGGTAAGCCATAGTCGTAAATTACACAACTCAATGCTTCTAAATTAGCTGTTATTTAGTAACGGTAAAACTAAGGCATGTTTCTAATCCCTCAGGCCGTGCCACAAGATAAGGAAGTGTTCATTAAATCAGTAAGACTATGAGCAAGGGTATCACTCAATGAGTTTAACAGACCTGGTGGCAGAAGATATGAGGGAGAAGCCAACTTAATGGCTTTTAGTACTGTATTCATTGTTCAAACACACATCCATATAAATCCAGATATAAACTAAGGGCCTGATTTAGATCTTGGCGGACAGGTTACTCCGTCACAACCGTGATGGAGATCCCATCTGCCAAAATATAAATCCCATTATATCCTATGGGATTTATATTTCGGCAGACGGGATAACCGTCACCGTTGTGACTGAGTAACCCATATGCCAAGCTCTAAATCAAGCCCTAAGATCTTTCAAATCACCCTTACTTATCGTTTTATATATCACTGTCAGGGCCCTCAGCAGCATAGCAGAGTGCTTGACTGACTAATACATATATAAACAAAGAATGCCTGACAATGAACCTATGCTCACAAATAAACGCTTATAGTGAATCTGTGTAACGTCTCGTGTCTAAAAAGAGAAATCAGTACTCACTTCTCATTTAGTAACATATGATTTACAGTTTCCAAAAAGGAATATTCCAAGTTGGGATATCAGTGCCCACATTTGGCTCTTAAATAACCAAGAAATGCACGCTGTGATCTAATTTATATTCGTTTTATTTTTTCTACATACAATTGTCTGCTAGTTACTTGCTCCTCAGTTTGCTTCAGGGGGATCTATGTAAATGAACAAAAGAGAATGTTAACAGCTTAGGTAAGGTAATGTCTGTGTTATGAGAATGTCTCAGAATAATGCACTGAAATTGGCTGTTCGCACATATAGCTCAGTCTATTGAGACACAAAGGGAGTTTGTAATCCTCTGCTTAGACTGTGCATCACATTATAACTGTTAGGGCCTATGCTCTGATTAAAAGTACATGGTAATTAGGTATAATTACAATTGTTACTGACAGCCTACCTGTAAGTCCCTAGTAAATGGTAGGGCATGTAGGCTTAGAGGCACCGTAGACTTAATGTACCTATGTGTGCACTACTGTGGTGCCTGCTGGCATTTCAAAAGCCAGCCCTGACTTGCAGGCTGCTTTTAAAGTAGAATTATCTGCAAATTCGACTTTGGAATGACAGCTACTTCCAAAGTAGTAAATTGCCTTATTTTTACATACAAGTCACCCCTAAGGTCTCTCCTAGGTGCCCCGGGGGTAGTGTGCCTTGTAACTATATGCAGGGGCACTATTAAAGACGTTTCATATGACTGGTGATGGCAAAACTACCAACTTTGTTTTCCCCCTTTGTAATGCATTGGCTCCATAGGCTAACATGAGAATGAGGCTGTTTCCTCATAACGACGTGCACCGCCCCTCAGAGACGACGTGAAGCAGGAACCAGGAGGAGAGAGGAACCACGAGGAGAGAGAGGTAAGGGGGATTGGGCATGGGGTGGGGGTTACTTTTTTAGGGTTGAGGAGGGTCGGGGGGTCGTGCTGGGTAGTGTGTGAGTGTAGGGACCGGACTGGGGGTCGGGGGGGTCGTGCTGGGGGTAGTGTTTTAGGGTTTAGGGTAGCTTTGTGGTGTATGTGTAGTATAGGGGGTAGTGTTTTAGGGTAGTGTTGTGGTGTTTGTGTAGTGTAGGGTAGTGTTTTAGGGTTTAGGGTAGTGTTGTGGTGTTTGTGTAGTGTAGGGGGTCATGCTGGGGGTAGTGTTTTAGGGTTTAGGGTAGTGTTGTGGTGTATGTGTAGTGTAGGGTAGTGTTTTAGGGTTTAGGGTAGTGTCGGGGGGTCGTGCAGGGTAGTGTTTGAGTGTAGGGACCGGACTGGGGCTCGGGGGGGTCGTGCTGGGGGGTAGTGTTTTAGGGTTTAGGGTAGTGTTGTGGTGTTTGTGTAGTGTGGGTAGTGTTTTAGGGTTTAGGGTAGTGTTGTGGTGTTTGTGTAGTTTAGGGTAGTGTTTTAGGGTTTAGGGTAGTGTCAGGGGGTCGTGCAGGGTAGTGTTTGAGTGTAGGGACTGGACTGGGGGTCAGGGGGTCATGCTGGGGGTAGTGTTTTAGGGTTTAGGGTAGTGTTGTGGTGTTTGTGTAGTGTAGGGTAGTGTTTTAGGGTTTAGGGTAGTGTCAGGGGGTCGTGCAGGGTAGTGTTTGAGTGTAGGGACTGGACTGGGGGTCAGGGGGGTCATGCTGGGGGTAGTGTTTTAGGGTTTAGGGTAGTGTTGTGGTGTTTGTGTAGTGTAGGGTAGTGTTTTAGGGTTTAGGGTAGTGTTGTGGTGTTTGTGTAGTGTAGGGGTCGTGCTAGGGGTAGTGTTTTAGGGTTTAGGGTAGTGTTGTGGTGTATGTGTAGTGTAGGGTAGTGTTTTAGGGTTTAGGGTAGTGTCGGGGGGGGTCGTGCTGGGTAGTGTAAATGTAGTGAGAGGACTGTCACTTACCTTAGAAACTTTTACCACGACTATACCTTTACCACGCATGTTTTTGCGTTGTAATGGCATGCATGGTAAAGGCATAGTCGTTGTAAAAGTTTGCGTTGTAATGGTATCTCGTTGTAATTGAAAACGCGTACTAATACCCGCGTTGTAATGGTACGCGTTGTATTGGTACGCGTTGTAACGAGTGCTATTCGTCTCCCATATCTTTCAATCACTATCTGATGCTATGTTTCGTATACTTGACCTATGCAGGGGATTCCTGCACACATCTACTAATATTATTCATAAATGGACGCAAACTACCTGTCTCACAGTAAACCTATAGAATATAAAGATGATTATCATCAGACTCCAAACCATCTATGACCAATATTTGGCTACATAACATAGTTCCCCGTGCACCCCGAACCAACATTGGTGTTCCTTAACACCACTTTGTCCCACTTGCACAATGTGTCCTCTCAGTCACCCATACTTGCTTGGTTTTCTCTCACCACATTACATCCATCACAGTACCGCTATCTGCCTTCCTGAATCCTTCCTAAGGCACCTCCAGTGGGTTCAATATTGAGCAGTGCATCTCATCACCACCTTAGGATTCCTTCACAGCTTCCACACTAGAGAACTCTCTCTCTCTCCCGCAGCATGGCAAAGTATTAATACAACATCCTCAGAAAAGGCCTCGTATGTTGGCAACTGAATATTCCACCTGCATTCCTCCACTTTCGGCACTGCCTCCTCCAACAAGCACCCTGATGATGTAAATGTGCTTCGTTAATCCAACATACATAAGTACTGTGAAAGTATTAATTGCACTATTATGTATTAATATTTTAGAGGGCCTGGATGCTTCCTTACTCTGTGCTCCCTTCCCCTGCATGCTTTCAAAGCTATATTCGAACTGAGCTCTCTATTAGTTAGGTTAGTGTCTACCAGGGCAAGGCGAAAAGCCCACTTTTCTCGTGAATAAAGTTGCTTTGTTCGCCCCCTCCCCCCCCCAACTTAATTTGAAGGCATGTTTCCGTTCACCATACTGACAGTTTAATAAACACTTTTTCTTTTCCAGAATATTACTTGACACAGAAAATAACAAGCATTTTCATGTTTTTACTATGGGTAAGACATTGTTTTTCTTTATATATATATACTGCTGTTCAACTAGGTTCAACTTTCCTTCCACAACCTCGTCCCAATTACACAACAGTTCTAAACCCAGAAACTCTCCTGAAATATTGTCATTGGTAAGTGTTTCCAGTTTAATTTTTCAACACCTCCTAAGGATTTAAGCAATAAAACATCATCAAAAATGTAATATTAGATTTAAATTCAAAGAAGAAAACAATCCATGCACAATTGGATTCTCCAGAAGTTATTGTCAACCAGCTGCATCAATTCATAAAGAAGAAACACTTAAGCATTTTATTGCACCATCACAAACAATATGCTGTCAGAGGTATCGGAAGAATGTGTTATTTTGTAGGTGCATGTGCTCTGAAAGCCTTCTACTCGTAATTGGTATTGATCTAAATAAACTGTAACACAGTCTACCTCTGTGAAATAAATATAGGGAAACATTTTGAAGTGTTATCCTTTAGTGTAAAACGTTTCTCAGTGCTTGCGGCAATGATGCGTTTCCAAATCAGAAAGACTGAAAAATTGAACTTTGCAGAGGTATTATTAGCACACAAAGCAAATGTCTATACAGATTATGTTTGCAGCTGCAGACGTGAGCCACTTAAGTAGGAACTCGAGGACCGAAACTCATACATCCTGGAACCAAACTCAAATACCACGCAACAGCATTATTTGACCCACAAAATTGTATAAGTATTTATACATGTGAGCACTATTGTCTGTGGTGCATGTGGGCAGCTAATGGGCACATTGGATGGGGTGTACAGGCTGTCTGAACTGGTGCGCTCAGGCAGCCCTTTCGTTATAGCCTGATTGTTAGATTTGGGGGTCTCTAGTTGGCAGAGGTAGGTACCTTTGTCCAAATAGGGACCCTTGAGTCTAGTCAGGGTAAGGGGGTACACTCCTGAAATAACCCCTGCTCACCCTCTTGGTAGCTTGGCACGAGCAGACAGGCTTAGTTCAGAGGCAGTGTGTAAAGCATTTGTGAACACATACAGTAATCAAGTGACAACACTACAAATGGACACCACACAGGTTATATATTTATAAAAATAGGTATACTTTATATAGATTTATCACAAGACCATAAACAATAAAAATAATCCACAATACTGTCAAGAATGCTTAGTTCTTATCAAAAAGGCTTAATTCAAGGTTCTGTGCGAGTCGGTAGCCTTCTCCGGCCACTGCGATGTAAAGAACAAACAGAGTTTATCAAATCCAGCTGACCGCGTCGATACGGGCCAACCCAGCGTAGACGGACTCGGTCACAGTACCTTTTACTTGAAGCGGCAGGCACGGGCGTGCGAGCCGGATGGCTGTTCGTCGCAGTTGTGTTGCAAAATGGAAGCGTTGCAGGACGCGTTGTCCCTCGAGGCGGTGCAGGCAGCGGCTCGTTGACGTCGTCGAGACGGAGTCGGTGAGACCAGGGCCGTGCGTTGCAGGGCGAGACGGTGCTTCGATGCGGTGCTGGCAGGTTGCGGTGCGGCGACGGAGCCGGATTCAGGAGCTGGCGTCGATCAGTCCGGACGGCGGTGCGAGTCGGGCGGTGCGTCGCGAAGCGTGCGAGCGGTGCCCAACTCCGGTGCGGTCACAGGACTCGAACTCAGCAACTGTGACCGTGTCGGTCGGACCAGATGGATTCGGTGTAGCGAGGCGTTGCAAGGTGCGGTGCGGTGCTCACAGGTTACGGTGCAGACAGCGGCTCGTTGACGGAGTCAGTGAGACCAAGGCCGTGCATTGCAAGATGCAGGCGTTGCTCGATGCGGTGCCAACAGGACACCGAGCCGGTCGGGAGAGTCGGTCACAGCTCCCTACCTCTGTAGCCACTGAAACAGAGTTTCCAGCAGCAATTCACAAAGGGGTGAAGTCCAATGGTCCTGGGACTTCGATCAGGGGGCAAGCTCTCTTCCAAGCCCTTGGAGATCCTTCACAAGTTGATGAAAGTCACAGCAAAGCAAAAGTTCCTTTCTCCTTTCTTTGGCAGTCAGGCAAACCACTGCAGGCCAATCCCCCAAGCAGCACTTCAGGCTTAGGGATAGTCTCTCCTCAGTTTCTTCTTGGTTCCGCTCCTCAGCAAAGGTTTCTTCTTGTTCCCAAATGTGATCTAATTTCCTAGGGGTCTGGGTCCCCTTTTTATACACAGTTTCTCTTTGTTCTCTGAAGGCAGAGAGGCCTTTGCCTAGTCCAAAACCAGTTCTGGTCAGTCCTGGAGCACTTTGTTTACAGGACTCCTTCTGTCCTTTCAGAATGTGGGGCAGAGTGCTCAGCCGCCCGGCAGGAGGTGGAGCCAGCATTGTGGAAGGAAGGCACAGCCCTATTCAGACCCAGGTGCAACTCCTCCCTCCACTCTGGATGCAGATCTCTCTATTCAGCCCTGTGCTGACTCACCCTGTCTCCTGTAGCCACCCCCAACCCCTGTCACTCAATCTCCAGACAAGGAATACACAACCTAGCAGAGGCAGGCTTGGAAGTTTAGGCAAGAAAATACCCACTTTCTAAAAGTGGTATTTTCAATCACAGAATGTTAAAACCAACTTCACTAAAAGATGTATTTTATCATTCTGAGTTCAGGAATACTAAATTCGTTTTTCTACCATGTTCCCTGGGTCAGTTAGGATTATAAGGTGTAATAATCAGACTGCCCATTCTGGCCTATGGGGAGCAGGTAGCCTTGCAATAGTGAAAAACGAAAATGGCTGTAATTCACTATTAGGACATGCCACACACACCAGGGCATGTCCTACCTTATACTTACAATGCACCCTGCCCTAGGGCCTACTTTAGGGGTGACCAACATGCAGTAAAGGGAAGGTTTAGGGACTGGTAAGTGGGTGCACTCACCAAGTCGACATGGCAGCCCTAGGCTGCACACAGGCACTGCAATGGCAGGCCTGAGACACACTTTACAAGCTGCTTCTGTGGGTGGCACAACCAGTGCTGCAAGCCCACCAGCGGCATTGGATTTACAAGCCCTGGGCACACTCAGTGCACTGTACTAGGGACTGACAAGTAAACCAATCATCCAATCATGGAGTCACTAATTCACATCACAATTTACAATAGGGAGCACTTGCACTTTGGCACTGATTAGCAGTGGCCAAGTGCCCATGAGCATCTAGTCCAGCAAAAACATATCGACAACAGTGGAGGCATTATGAAAAAATGGAAGGGAGACCCACGCCATGGATGCCAGGTCTAACACGTGTCCCCTCCAGCTGAAATGTGGGGAGAACTATCCTACCCCTAGGGAGTTCTCATCACTAAGGCGGAAAAATCTGGACAGACCATCAGCATTGGCGTGTTCTGTACCAGGGCGGTGTTCCACCGTAAAGTCCATCCCCTGTAGGGAAAGGGACCACCTCAACAGCTTTGGATTCTCACCCCATATCTGCATCAACCATCTGAGGGGCCTGTGGTCTGTCTGAACCCGGAAGTGAGTCCCAAACAGGTATGGTCTCAGCTTCATCAGTGCCCAGACCACAGCAAATGCCTCACGCTCAATAGCACTCCATCTCTGTTCCCGGGGAAGTAACCTCCTACTGATGAAGGCTACAGGTTGGTCTAGGCCCTCCTCATTGATCTGTGATAGAACAGCCCCTACACCATGCTCTGAAGCGTCGGTCTGAACAATGAACTCATTGGAGAAGTTGGGTGCCTGGAGCACAGGCGCCGTGCACATGGCAGTCTTCAAGGTGTCAAAAGCTTTTTGACAGGCGTCAGTCCAAATCACTTTCCTGGGCTGCTTCTTGGAAGTCAGCTCTGTCAAGGGGGCAACAATGCTGCCATACCCCTTGACGAATCTCCTGTAATACCCGGTGAGTCCTAGGAAGGCTCTCACCTCTGTCTGGGTCTTGGGGGCTCCCAAGCCAGAATGGTATCAATTTTCGGTTGGAGGGCGCCACCTGGCCGCTCCCAACCTGGTGTCCCAAGTACACCACAGAACCCTGCCCAATCTGGCACTTACTTGCCTTGATTGTGAGGCCTGCCCTCCGCAGCGCCATCAACACTTCCCAGAGGTGGCGCAGATGTTCTTCCCAACTGGCACTGAACACTGCGATGTCATCCAGGTAGGCGGCACTGAAATCCTCCAGTCCAACCAACACCTGGTTGACCAACCTCTGAAAGGTGGCAGGGGCATTCTTCATCCCAAAGGGCATCACCCGGAACTGGTAGTTCCCATCTGGTGTGGAGAATGCTGACCTCTCTTTTGCCCCATCAGTCAAGGCGATCTGCCAGTACCCAGACGTTAAGTCAAACGTGCTGAGGTACCGTGCAGCCCCTAACCGATCTATGAGCTCATCAGCTCTGGGGATGGGGTGTGCGTCAGTCCTGGTGACGGAATTGAGTCCCCTGTAGTCCACACAGAACCGGAGTTCTGGCGTGGCACCAGGCGCGGCAGCCTTTGGAACCAAGACCACTGGGCTGGCCCAAGGGCTGTTAGAAGACTCAATCACCCCTAACGCAGACATCTTGGAGACCTCCTCCTTGATGCAGGCTCTGACCCTGTCAGTCACCCTGTAAGCCTTGTGCTTCACAGGAAGACTGTCCCCAGTGTCCACATCATGGACGCACCAATGAGTGACACTGGGAACCAGGGAGAACAGGTCAGGGAACTGTCCCAGCAGCTGGCGACAGTCACCCTGTTGCTCAGGTGTGAGGGAGGTAGAGAGGTTTACTCCCTCCACTGATCCATCTTGCTCTCGGGCTGACAGGAGGTCAGGAAGAGGCTCGGTCTCCTCCTCCATCCCATCATCTGTAGCTAAGAGCATGCCCACTTGGGACCTCTCCAAGTGGGGCTTTAGGCGGTTCACATGCAGGACCCGCAAGGGGTTCCTGGGAGACTGCAAGTCCACCACGTAGGTAACTGGACTCTTGCGCTCCACCACCGTGAAAGGGCCGGTCCACCTGTCCTGGAGCGCACAAGGCTCCACAGGGGCCATGACCCACACTTTCTGACCAGGCTGAAGCTCGACCAGAGTGGCATTCTGGTCGTACCACCGCTTCATCTCCTCCTGGCTGGCTTCCAGATTTGCCTCAGCAAGCTCTCTGAAACGCCTAGTCTGGTTCCTGAAGGCCAGCATGTAACTGTATACATCCTGGGGAGGTTTCCTGGGAGATTGCTCCCAGCCTTCCTTGACCAAACTCAGAGGTCCTCGCACCGGGTGTCCATAGAGGAGCTCAAAGGGGCTGAACCCTAGAGACTTCTGTGGCACCTCCCGGTATGCAAACAACAGGCAAGGTAAGAGGACGTCCCATTTACGCCTCATGGGTTCTTCCAGACCCATAATCATTGTTGAATCTCTCAACCAGCCCATTTCCTTGAGGGTGGTAAGGAGTGGTGAACTTGTAAGTTACACCGCACTCCTTCCACAGGGACTTCATGTACTTGGACACGAAGTTGGTACCTCTGTCAGACACCACCTCTTGAGGGAATCCCACACGTGAGAAAATTCCCATCAGTGCCCGTCCCACCACGGGGGCCGTCACTGTCATCAGAGGGATGGCTTCAGGGTACCGGGTGGCATGGTCCACCAAGACCAGGATAAACCTGTTGCCCATGGCTGTCTTGGGGTCCAGTGGCCCACAATGTCAATACCCACCCGTTCAAAGGGGGTGCTGACCACAGGCAATGGCTGGAGAGGAGCCTTGTGCTTCCTCCCACTCTTTCCACTTGCCTGGCAAGTCTGACATGTCCTGCAGTGAGTGGCAGCACTCCTGCGCATCTGGGGCCAATAGAAATGGGTGACAAGCCTTTCAAAGGTCTTGTCCTGCCCCAGATGTCCTGCTAACGGTACATCATGAGCCAACCCCAGTAGGAAGGCTCTGAAGCGCTGGGGTACCACCAGCACATGGGCTGACCCAGGCTCAGCAACCTTAGGCTCTGAATACAGGAGACCATTCTCCCAGTAAATCCAATGTGATCCAGACTGATCACCTGCTGCCTGGTCTGTGGCCTGTTGCCTCAGACCCACGAGAGAAGGGCATGTGTTCTGCTCCTCGCAGAACTCCTCCCTGGAGGGTCCTTCTTCTTGCTGCCAATGGGTCAGCTCAGGTAGGTCCCCCAGTTCAGCTACCTGTTCCCCTGTAGGCTCCAGGGCATCCCCCTCAGGGTCCGCCTCCTCCTGGACCGTGGGAACTTCGGGGGCCGGTTTCCCGCGCCCCCTGCCTCCTCTCTCTCCGGCAGGCACCTGGGCCTCCCTCTCAGGCTCCAGGTCCTCTTGAACACCTTTAGCTGCCATTGACCGGGTGGTCACACATGCCCAATGAGGCAAGCCCAACATTTCTAAATGCGCACTCCGCTCCACCTTAGCCCAAGGTGAGCTCTCCAAATCGTTCCCTAACAAACAGTCAACAGGCATGGCTGGCCTCACAGCTACTTGAAGAGTACCCGAGACCCCCCCACTCAAAGGGAACCTGAGCCACCTTGCAGTGACTCTCTGTGTTGTCAGCGGCAACAACTGGATAGAATGCATTGGGGACAACCTGCTCTTTAGACACCAGGTGACACTTGACAGCTGTCACACTGGCTCCTGTGTCTCTCAGAGCCTCCACCCTATGGCCATTGATGGTCACCCACTGCCTGTATTTTTAGTGTTCTCAGGCAGCTGGATCCTAGGGACCATCTCAGAGTCTCCTAATGAGACAAGGGAAAACACTGTGGGATCCCCCCCACCTTGGGCACCCCACTCCTCCCCCAGGGCTACACTAGCCAACTGCCGGGGGACTGCACCAGTGGGTGCTGGTTTTCCATGCAAAGGGCAACGAGGATCGTTTGCCTTGTGGCCAGGGCGCCACACTTGTAACATACCAGTGGTCCCTGGTGAACAGGGGAGCCTGTCAGGGCCACTGGCTTCTTCTCAGGGGAGGCTGGGAACCTTTCCCTTGGTTCCCTTGGGGTCTAC
Source organism: Calotriton arnoldi (assembly GCA_963921515.1). Lineage (NCBI taxonomy): Eukaryota > Metazoa > Chordata > Amphibia > Caudata > Salamandridae > Calotriton > Calotriton arnoldi. The sequence goes on along the minus strand of CAWUFW010015360.1, from coordinate 340,106 downwards.
TTTGGGGCCCTTTATGGAACTCCCTCTGTTTGCCCTTGTCCCCCACTCTTCGGCTGGGGACCCTGCCCACCCTTGGCGGAGTCTCCCACGTGACCCTTGTGGACCCGAGTACTCACCCAGCGGTCCGCCTCCTCAGCAAGCTGCCTAGGGTTAGTCAGCTTACTATCAATCAGGTGCTGGCGTAGCTCAGGAAAACAATTACTGGACAAGTGCTCCCATGCAATCAAATCAAAGAGTGCCTGAAAATCAGTCGCTTTGCTACCCTTTACCCACCATCCAAGGCTCTGCAAAAGAAGGTCACATATTCAACCCAGGTACTGCCTTCAATCTTCTTACAGTTCCTGAACCTCTGCCTATAAAGCTCAGGGGTTAAACCATATCTAGTCATCAATGCATCTTTCATGTGGCTGTATGAATTATAGACTTCAGAGGGCAAATCCAACAAGGTATCCCGCCCCTCACTAAGGAACCGTCCCCACAACCCCGCTCCCCAATCCTTCTCAGGGACCCGGTGGGAAGACATGGCTACCTCATAGGCTTTGAACCACTGCCCAATGTCATCATTTTTAAAAAACTCCTTCACCACATCTTTGGGGATATACACCCTGGCTTCAACAGGCACAGGCGGTACACTGCCACCAGTGGGAGTAATCTCTAAGCTTTTGGCCTTCAATTCCAACTCCCTCAAAACTTTCTCATGTTCAAACTGCATTTTCCTTTCCTCTAGGGCTAATTTCCTAGTTTGCATTTCAAATTCTAACTGCCCATTTAGCTTGAGCTTGGTCAGCTCCATTTCGTGCATACTACTCTCTTTCCTGTCCTCCAACTCCTCTGGAGACAGTCCTCTGGCAGAAACACTGCTACCTACTGGGGAAGGTGGTCTTCCAGCCCCTAGACCCAATAGCCCCTCCAGCTGCCCTTCTGCATTCTCAGCCCCCTCCACAGGGGCACTCCTTGATTCGACCCAGGCCCTCAGCGCCTTTTGGAGGTCCTCCTTCCTGGAGAGCCCGGTCATGGACACTTTAAACTTTTTGCAGAAATGCTTGAGCTGCTTGAGGGTGTAGCATTCTAGCTTCTCCTCTTCCCAATCACACTCAACAGAGGCTACTGATGCTGGTTTCTCCATGGTGATTAAACTTGGCAGTTCAAAAATAGAAAATCCCAGAAAAAATGCTATCAAAAAATATGTGGTTGCGTTTTGGTCTGCACTCAATAAGTAGTGTTCACCAATTACTGTACATGAGTCACAAATGCAAGTCCAGAATCCTCACCGCTGACCACCAATGTTAGATTTGGGGGTCTCTAGTTGGCAGAGGTAGGTACCTTTGTCCAAATAGGGACCCTTGAGTCTAGTCAGGGTAAGGGGGTACACTCCTGAACTAACCCCTGCTCACCCTCTTGGTAGCTTGGCACGAGCAGACAGGCTTAGTTCAGAGGCAGTGTGTAAAGCATTTGTGAACACATACAGTAATCAAGTGACAACACTACAAATGGACACCACACAGGTTATATATTTATAAAAATAGGTATACTTTATATAGATTTATCACAAGACCATAAACGACAAAAATAATCCACAATACTGTCAAGAATGCTTAGTTCTTATCAAAAAGGCTTAATTCAAGGTTCTGTGCGAGTCGGTAGCCTTCTCCGGCCACTGCGATGTAAAGAACAAACAGAGTTTATCAAATCCAGCTGACCGCGTCGATGCGGGCCAACCCAGCGTAGACGGACTCGGTCACAGTACCTTTTACTTGAAGCGGCAGGCACGGGCGTGCGAGCCGGATGGCTGTTCGTCGCGGTTGTGTTGCAAAATGGAAGCGTTGCAGGACGCGTTGTCCCTCGAGGCGGTGCAGGCAGCGGCTCATTGACGTCGTCGAGACGGAGTCGTTGAGACCAGGGCCGTGCGTTGCAGGGCGAGACGGTGCTTCGATGCGGTGCTGGCAGGTTGCGGTGCGGCGATGGAGCCGGATTCAGGAGCTGGCGTCGATCAGTCCGGACGGCGGTGCGAGTCGGGCGGTGCGTCGCGAAGCGTGCGAGCGGTGCCCAACTCCGGTGCGGTCACAGGACTCGAACTCAGCAACAGTGACCGTGTCGGTCGGACCAGATGGATTCGGTGTAGCGAGGCGTTGCAAGGTGTGGTGCTCACAGGTTACGGTGCAGGCAGCGGCTCGTTGACGGAGTCGGTGAGACCAAGGCCGTGCGTTGCAAGATGCAGGCGTTGCTCGATGCGGTGCCAACAGGACACCGAGCCGGTCGGGAGAGTCGGTCACAGCTCCCTACCTCTGTAGCCACTGAAACAGAGTTTCCAGCAGCAATTCACAAAGGGGGTGAAGTCCAATGGTCCTGGGACTTCGATCAGGGGGCAAGCTCTCTTCCAAGCCCTTGGAGATCCTTCACAAGTTGATGAAAGTCACAGCAAAGCAAAAGTTCCTTTCTCCTTTCTTTGGCAGTCAGGCAAACCACTGCAGGCCAATCCCCCAAGCAGCACTTCAGGCTTAGGGATAGTCTCTCCTCAGTTTCTTCTTGGTTCCGCTCCTCAGCAAAGGTTTCTTCTTGTTCCCAAAAGAGTTTCTAATTTCCTAGGGGTCTGGGTCCCCTTTTTATACACAGTTTCTCTTTGTTCTCTGAAGGCAGAGAGGCCTTTGCCTAGTCCAAAACCAGTTCTGGTCAGTCCTGGAGCACTTTGTTTACAGGACTCCTTCTGTCCTTTCAGAATGTGGGGCAGAGTGCTCAGCCGCCCGGCAGGAGGTGGAGCCAGCATTGTGGAAGGCAGGCACAGCCCTATTCAGACCCAGGTGCAACTCCTCCCTCCACTCTGGATGCAGATCTCTCTATTCAGCCCTGTGCTGACTCACCCTGTCTCCTGTAGCCACCCCCAGCCCCTGTCACTCAATCTCCAGACAAGGAATACACAACCTAGCAGAGGCAGGCTTGGAAGTTTAGGCAAGAAAATACCCACTTTCTAAAAGTGGTATTTTCAAACACAGAATGTTAAAACCAACTTCACTAAAAGATGTATTTTATCATTCTGAGTTCAGGAATACTAAATTCGTTTTTCTACCATGTTCCCTGGGTCAGTTAGGATTATAAGGTGTAATAATCAGACTGCCCATTCTGGCCTATGGGGACCAGGTAGCTTTGCAATAGTGAAAAACGAAAATGGCTGTAATTCACTATTAGGACATGCCACACACACCAGGGCATGTCCTACCTTATACTTACAATGCACCCTGCCCTAGGGCCTACTTTAGGGGTGACCAACATGCAGTAAAGGGAAGGTTTAGGGACTGGTAAGTGGGTGCACTCACCAAGTCGACATGGCAGCCCTAGGCTGCACACAGGCACTGCAATGGCAGGCCTGAGACACACTTTACAAGCTGCTTCTGTGGGTGGCACAACCAGTGCTGCAAGCCCACCAGCGGCATTGGATTTACAAGCCCTGGGCACACTCAGTGCACTGTACTAGGGACTGACAAGTAAACCAATCATCCAATCATGGAGTCACTAATTCACATCACAATGTACAATAGGGAGCACTTGCACTTTGGCACTGATTAGCAGTGGCCAAGTGCCCATGAGCATCTATCTAGTCCAGCAAAAACATATCGACAACAGTGGAGGCATTATGAAAAAATGGAAGGGAGACCCACGCCAAGGATGCCAGGTCTAACACTGATGCTGCGCCTGGGGTCAAGTGCATGGATGCGTGTCGCAGTCGTAGGTAGCTGCTGGGCAACACAACAGAGGGCACCTTCGTCTCAGTTCAGGTGGTTATTCCTAGTTCATCAGGTGTTGTCCTTCAGCCTTTGAGATGGCATGGGGTTAGTCTTAAGGCTAAACTGTCCTTCACTCTGACTCTGAGGCAGGCTTCGGTCTGGACTAGTTGGCTTGGGTTCCCTCAGGGTGACACTCACGGTTGGGGGCAAGTAAGGTACCAAGGGGCTGGCCTCTGGAGTTGGACTACCCACTCATCCCACTCTGCTTCTTCTTTGCCACACTTGTCACCTGTGGGCTTTGTCGCACAGCCTCTCCAAGCCAAATCTTCTACCACAAGATATTGTTGGTTACCTGCTTGGTTCCCCTTCTTGCTGTCATCTTCATCCCTTTTGTATCAGTCACCATCGAGGGCTCGCTTTCAAACAGCAATTTGAACTTCTGTCTTGAATGCTGGGTTCTGATGAGCACCATGTCAGCTTTCTAAATGTCATGCGCTTTGGCCACTCTCCACTTTCGGACACTTTGTTATTCTTCAGTCTTCTGCGTCAGCTTAAATCATAGTCAGGGGGCTCAGGAACACAGCCTGGCGACGTTGGGATGGTGTCTGCAAGGGTTTGTCCAAACTGAAGGTTTCTAGGGTTCGACAAGCCATACATTGTGGAGTGTTCTGATAAAGCCACAGGAAATGATGGCCCAATTAATATCACCTTTTTATTCTGTTTGGATTCATATGATTTTATTCAGCATTCTCATCAGTCACTCCACCTATCCATTGTCTTGTTGCCACGTAGGCATAATATTCTGATGTTTGATCCCTAAAGAGTTCAAGTATTCTAGGAACTCGCCCACTTAGAATGGGGTCATTTATCTGCCTTTATAACATCTCGAAGACTGAATGCTTAGGCACTTTTCCAACTGTGGATGGACATGTTCAAAAGTAGTTGACTGAACAATTTTAACAATGGGAAACTTTGTGTAAAAGTCTGCCCTGACCAGGAAGTGTTGGCCGTCTGGGAGCCTTCCCATAGCTTGACACCTCCTGCACGTCCTAATACTTTGATCCAAATAAGTTGATGCTGGGGAAGCACACTTTCCCACTCATTCTGGCATTGATTTTCACTGCTCCTCGGTGTACTTGAGGCCAGAGAGACTTCCCGGTGTTGCAGGGCTGAGGAAAAGATGATCCTGTTCCTCCTCAACAGGATGCCTTCTTCATTGATGCTGATCTCATTAAGCATTGGCCGGAGTGCTCGTAAGTATGGTTAACATTATCTCTGCCAAAGGTGTCTGACAGAAACCTCTTCCAGTGGTTATTTGTGGCCGCCCCTTTTGCTCTTTGGAGGCACACAGGAAGCCTTCGGACTGGTGGCTTGGGCAACAGCTTTAATGTTGCACCTGTATTACCTACTTATGAAGAAAGTTTTGAGGTGCCCTTAGGGTTGCTACAGCTCAGTCTGTATGACAGCATGAAGCCATGCTTTTGTAGCTGGAGTGTCAACCTTTCGATTTGTGAGGATGGATGAGGTGCTGGACCCACCAAAAGAGGCAGCAGTGGTTTGTGATCAGTAACTATCCTGAAATGGAGTTCGTGGAGATAGATGTGAAAATGCGTACAGCCTCACATGATCATAACGCCGTCACTCATTCTAGGAGTATTTCCGTTCTGTTTCTATTCGGGTACGGCTGGGGAAAGTGACAGGTCAACATTCACTGTTACCCAGATTCTGCATCAGTATCACTGCAGTCATATTGGACAGGTGTGTGCTGTGGTTCGAGTGAAAGCACTTCATGGTTGAATAATGAGGGTGTGAGTCTTTGATCATCTGGAATGTCTTTGCTGATTTTCACCCTATTTCTACAGGGTTTTTGCCTTAGTCATGATTCTTAAGAGTCTGTACAGAGTGGCCAAGTTGGGTCTGAACCTGCCAAAATATCTGACCGTGCCCAGGAATCTCCACACCTTAATCTTATTCTAGTGGACGGGGTGTGTTTCTCTGATATCCTCTACTTTGAGTGGGCCCACATTGAGAGCAGAGGTACCCATAAAATGTAGCTTTACTTTTAAAAATTAACACTTTTGTTACTGTAGTGTTAGGCCACAGTCAGCTAACCTCTGCGATGAGGCTCCGAGAGATCAATGATGTTCTGATGTGTTGCGGGTACATACAAGAATGTTGTCATTGACATTCAAGGCCCTTTCAAGTCTGGAAAGTGCCTCTTTCACTGAGTGTTGAAAGACTTTGTCAGCTGACTATATAAGAAAATGAATCTGCTTATAGCATTTCAGTCCCACATGCATTGGGAAGGTTGTGATGAAATTTTCGTTCAAGAGGAGCTGGTGATACCAAGTGTTGAGGCCCCGCTTCAAGGACCGCTGAGCTCCATTCAGGTCACTGATAAGGTATTCAGTGGTTGGCATAAGGCGCCTATCACTTTTTATGGCCTTCTTCAGGACCTGCATGCTTATACACAGCAGCTGTTTTCGACTTGGTGGCTACTAACATGGGTGATACCAATGGCGTGGGGATGGAAGCTTTTTCTATTATGTCCAGGTCTTTTAGTTTAACAATAGGGGACATAGATGAAATGGAGCCTTCCTAAGTCCAAGGGACATCAATCTGACAGTGAGGTCAATAAGCTACTTGACAGAGTGAGCCTTCAGTCCATGGAATGGGTGTTTTAAATCTAGCAGCCATTGGTTGACCCACGTGCAGTTCATGTTGCAAGCAAAGTGAATTAGCCCGAATTCCTCCACTATTGCACAGCTGAGTGTTTGTACAGCCTGCTGATCTCACCATGCCTGACGTCTGTGGTAAATGTCTTTGTTATCGAAAGCAAGCCCCAACAGGCATAGATAATGTGGTTGTCAGCATTGTGTCAGTGCATTTAAAATCTTTGTTTATGACGCTAACCAAAGCTCCAGTGTTGATCAACACTATGATCATCCCTCTGATTCACACCTTGCAGTGCAGTTCTCATCTTGTCCTGTTTGTCATGTTGTCTGGAAACGACATGAGGGAAGCTTATGCGTATATGCGTCACTGTATTAATGTTGGTGCCTGGCCATTACCTGACATCATCACTTGTTTCTACCACCAAGCATAGGCTTTGAGTGGGGTTGATCTACATTCTAGGCACTGTCGGGTGACACCTCTCTCTGCATACTCTTGGTTAGGCTTGCTGCAGTTCGAGCATGTCGTGCCCTGGCAGGGCATTCCGCCACCAGGTGGGTCTCTGCTCCATAGTATCCAGAAAGTCTCTTCTCACTCACTCCGGTGGTCACTGCACAGCTTGTCAGTGCTATGTATGGCTCGCCACCTTGCAGTTGACTCAAACACTTCAACCTTGATGGGGCATTGGTCTTTGGGTTGTTCCTTGATTTCAGTCTTTACTAGCGTGTACTCTATCTGTTCCACATCTGTGTTTGCAAATGTGTGGGACATGCCCCTCCTGAGGAAGGCATCCAGTGTCATGCCCAGTTGTCGTAGTATTAGTCGATGTAGGACTGCAGACTGACATCTTTGTATTCATTGTGCCTTCTGCTCTTCTTCGAGTCACAAGTCTACAGCTGCATGCTTAACCAGGAAGCAGCATTCTTATCTGGCACAAGGAAGCCCATTTTGAGTCTTTATTCTCCTTGTATCCACGAAGGTGCCTGGCTCCCACTGGGCCTTTGACTCACTCGAGTCTTTCTTTTATTTTTATGATTTTATTTTCATATTTTCATTTTAATTCTGGCTTCTTTTCCTTGTAGGGTGACGAGGCAAGGGAACTTGACTTCCAACACAGGATCTGCTGGCGTCTAGTTTGTTTTTAGTCCCCCCCCTTGTTTCAGCCACCCTGCTCTCAGCGTGTTAGCGCTCTAGTTTTTACAGCCATTCCCCTTACTGGGATGGAGTGCCTTAAAATGGATGCTGCTGCATGTCCGCAATAATCACAAGTCTAAAGCTGCACATTCACCCAGGGAACAGCGTTCTAATCTGGCCCGAGGGCACCCATTTTGGTTTTATATTTTCCTTGTTTCTTTGGAGGTGCCTGGCTCCCACGGGGCGGCTGAATCACTCAAGTCTTTCTCTTATTTTTTTATTTTTATTTAGTTTTATTTTAGTGTGGGGGAGGCAATGGAGCTTGACTTCCTACACAGGATCAGCTTGCGTCCAGTTCTTGATTCACCCCCCCCCCCCCGTTTCAGCCATTCTGCTCTCAGCGCATTGGCTCTAGTTTTTATTGAAATGCCCCCTACTAGGATAGAGGGCATCAAAAGGGATGCTAATGTGCCCGTCCATGCCCAGTGTCCACCCCCAGCCATTTCAAATTAGAACCGATGCATTTATCAACTGATGCACTGCTTGCTTTCCGTCCAAAGGGTGAGTGTCAACCCATGGCTGGCCTTTTAGATCTTTAACAGCTTATCTACCCATTATGTCATGTTGTCTGAAATTATCCTCCCTTTTTTTTACCATGACTCCTCTATATATTTGGATACTGATAAGCAGCTCAGTCTGTATCTTGTAAATGCCAGATGCCTGATTAAACACAAGTATGAGCTCTCTGAGGACTTGAACCCAGACACCATGGGGGCATATGTATGAAAACATCGTTTTGCGAGTCCTTAAAGCGATTTTTTGCGAATCGCTATTAAGGACTTGCAAAATGCAATGTATGTAGGAATCGCAATAATAATTGTGATTCCTACATATTCCTTAATTGCGACTCGCAATTATTTTCTGGCGCCCTCATTCATCTACCTCATCTACCTCCGAGATATGATAGCCCCTTTGCCAGAAACATAGCTGACTTTCTGTCCCCATACCTAATCAAAGCTTTCAATTTTAAAATTCTTGGTGATCTTAACCATCATATTGACGATAAGTTTGACGGACCAGCCAACCTTCTTATTGAAGAATTGCCTGTGCTAAATCTTACCCAGATTGTTTCTGGTACCACTCACTCTGCCAGTCAAATTTTAGATCTTATCTTTACTAATGATGTTAATCTCAATTGTGCTTTCCTGTTAATGCTCCCTTGGAGCGACCATTATGTGTTTCTCTTCTTTTTAAGATTCTCCTCTATATATACTCATGTTATCTCACCCCCAAATGTTATAGACCATGTCAACAGGTAACAAAACCAGCTTTTAATGTGGCCTTGACTGCCAACCACCCAACTTTGACAGGCTATATTGGAGGTGGAAGTTAAATTATTTCAGTAGTGGCTAACGACAGTCTTAAATATGAAAGCCCCCCTCAAGCAAAAAAAGGGCGCAGAAGTGACTCTTGTCACTGGTTTAACTAGGAGCTCAATACCCTTAAAAGAAAATGCAGCTAATTAGAGAGGAAATGGAGTAATATGTATGAAGAGACAGATAAAATCGGTTATCATCTAGCCATTGGACTCTTTCATAACGAGATTAAAGTAGCTAAATGCACCTTTTAGGCAGGAAAGACAGACGCTGCTAGACACTCCTCAAATGAACTATTTTCTGTAGTCAAATCAATGACTCATCCAGCCTCTCATTATCAGCAGATACCACATTCTCAATCAGCCTGTGATTCAATAGCTGTCTATTTTAACGACAAGATCTGGAGTATTCAAGAATCACTTATGGCAGGTAAACTCAGCGCCTCTATTCAGCTATGCTGCAAGAATTCAGTTAGCCTCACAGAATTCTCTTCCATCTCACCTTCAAACATGCAGGTACTCTTTCTGAAATGTAAATCCAGTTCACCTGCAGATTCGTGTCTTTAATTTTGAAACTAGGATCTTGTTCAATCTCTTCAATGCTTTGCATGATTCTTAACTCATCCATTGACTTTGCCTCTGTTCCTGACGTTTGAAAACTGGCCTATGTTACCCCAAAACTTAAATAGGCTAATGCAACCCATTGATAATAGCAACCTTTCAGCTTATTTCCGTGCTCCTGGCTCCTATAAAAAATATGGAGATGTACATAACCTAACAGCTTTCAGATTATTTGGACGTGAACATTCTGCTGTATCCATCTCAATTTGGTTTTCATGCCTCCCACAGCAGAAAGTCAGTATCTGAGCAACTTAAACAATTGTTCGACGGAAGAGACACTGTGGCTCTTATTTTAATAGATCTGTCTGCAACCATTTCACTTCTCAACTTCATTCAGAGATTAGGAGAAATAGATGTCAAAGGTCTTGCACTGACCTGGATCTCACATTTCTTAACTAACAGAGTCCCAACAGTGCATCTCCCTCGTTTTTCCTCAGATCCCACTCTACTGGATTGTGGTGTACCTCAGGGATCATATGGAGTCCAACTCTTTTTTATATTTATATGATCCCTCTTGCTGTCCTTATCCAAGGATTCAGATTTTAGTTATTGTCCTATGCGGATGATACACAACTGATTGTATCATTAACAAGTGACTTGACCTCAGGCAGAGAGAGATTTAGGCGATGCCTTCTTTTTGTTGCGACATGGATGAATAAAAACAACCTAAAGCTGAACCCAGACAAGTCTAAGATGATTATAGTTGGGAAAATTAAACATCTGTGGTGGCCTCTAGAAGTTGGCCCTTCTCCTCCCCTGTGGCGGTTTTTAAGAATTTAGGTTAGAAATTCAATAATCAGCTCTCCTTTAAACAGCAGATCTTGTCTGTCTCTTCTACTTGCTTTAGGCTTCTTAAACTCCTTTGTAAAGTTCTAGATTTCCTTCTCCCTTAAGGGCAGAAAGAAGGGGATCCATGCATTATTTACATATTGGCTGGATTATATGGATCATATTGAACCCATTCAGAAAAATTAAAAATTCTGTCCCCTGAGACTCAACGGTCGAGACTTACACTATATGCAATATGTCGATCACACAGTACTGCTGGCTTTCTTGGATACTGGACTCCAACACTCTCTCAATAACCTGCCCTCCTATTATAAGATCAATGGCCTAGAAATAAATACAGAAATAAATCTAATTGCCACCTTTACAGTGATTTGCAAGCAGTATTCCTGCTTATGGGAATTAAGGGAACACGCCATCGACAGGACCAGCTCATATAAGTACCTCTGCAAAAAAAGGGCTGCAGAGATTGCAGCAGGACTGCGTAAAGTAGAAAACAAACTTACAGTCCCTGCGCCATTACCACTAACTACTGCAAGTGATAAAAAAACGATTCTTGACCTCACTAGTCTATGGGCTTAAAGCTTTTCAGGATAAATTGGGGGATTGGTTTAAACGGAACCAATCAAGGCTCTTTTGCCGAATGTTCAGACTCTCAAACTCCACAGATCCCATCAGAATTTGGCCTCACTGAACAAACATTGACACAGGGGGCCACTTTATTGGAAATTTGGGGGCATATTCATAAAAAAGTAACAGAGCAGAACGTCACCTTGCTGCGCTGCGTTACAGGGAAAGGGCAGGAATGTGCCATATTTATCCCAATATGGAGCATTCCAGACTTTTCCCAGAGCTGGCGCACAATGGGCTGCCTAGCGCCAGCCTGCGTTGCATGCAGGATTGTTTTTGTGCAGGAAAGGACACCTTCCTGCACAAAAACAATCCAATGAGGCATATTACTCTCTCTATGTGTGCTACAGAATGCAGCACACATAGAAAGACGAAGGAAGAAGGAGAAATAAAGCTATTTCTCCTGGGAAGGTGTAGCATTTTGGCGCATTCCCAGGTCTACCAGTAATGGTAAATCTGGGAATGCGTTAAAATCCATTGGAGTTGCATGGAATGCCTCCCTGGGGCAGAGTAATGCACACAGTGATTTGCTCTGTGTTGCGTTACTCCAGATTCATAAAACCACTCAGGGCCACGCAAAGTGGCCTTGCGTGGCTTGATAAATCGCATCTTAGGGTTGTGTGGCGCATACACCACGGTGCGTGGTGCAAAAGCGATGCAAGCCCTACATAAATATGGCACTCGGTTTAAACTAAAGAAGGCAGAAGCTGGGAACTTTGAATTTCATCTTGCTAAAGACCTGTTTAATCTGCCCATATCGCCCTGGCAAGTCTCTATCCGGAAGACTCTGGAAGACCTTTAAATGACCTATCCATGGGACTGGAATATTTCGTATGATGCTTTCAAATCTCTTCTGTGAAGGGCAGCAGTGAAAACCTATCAGCAAAAAATGACCTTTTGACGGTACAAACATAGTCTCACAATCGATATGCAGCCGCAACTTATCTCGAGCGGAAGCCTCAATCTTATCTGACACTGCCTCTGTCAAGACATTATAAGTGAAGGTTTTTGAGATTACCATTGGGTTTATTTGATGTAGGGGAAGTCGCCCAAAGATGAAAACATGCATGTGACAACTCCTGTTGTTTCTGCCATTTTACAAAGGAATCCTTGGCCCACGTACTGTGTACATGCCCCTGTTTTGGTTGAAGCCTCTATTAAGAGAACTGCATATTCGTTTAAGCCAGGTGGAATTGATCAATGCTTCCAGGCCAAGGACTGTAGACTCATTGTCTGTTTTGTGAAGTTTATGGACAAGGTCGCTGCGAGAATTGACCAACAGATTAGCCCCATGAGCACCTAATTGTGCAGTACAAGCACTAATTCTTGCACTATGCACATAGCACTATAATTATGGATTTCCACGACGCTAAGTCATTCGCAGGACTTTTTTGGTCACCACCTTGATGCAACAGTATGATGCCACTTTTGCACTATATCCTTTTAAGGTGTGACCGGGCTTAATGTATTTTCTTTTGTTTTAGATTGTATGCATGCTAATTATGTTATACATGAAATGTACGTGTTTTAAAAATATTTGATTGGATTTAATTAACTATCAAATAAAGATGAATTATTATTATAATCACTACACTCTGTGGGCCATTTCAGGAGACTAGTGACCTGGCTATGCAGGGCTTTTGCACAGGACCCCCTTACTGCACTGACGAGCTTGAGGGCCAAATGGGAGGATTCCTTGGGGCAGCCGGTTCATGATTTGGAGTGGCTTAAGACCATGGAATACCTCAGTAAGGTCAACAGGAATACCTTTTAAATACATACAATTTGCATCCTACACAGGGCCGACCTAGCTCCATGACACCTGCATCTACCCCTCTGATGCAGATGGATGCCCCTGTTGTGGGTCAGACTCAACGGACCGACTCCACATGTTCTGGGCCTGTTGAGCACTGTAAGCTTATTGGGACACAGTACTGTCAAACATTTCTTGAGCCACAAGCCAGGAACGGCTTGACACGGCACATCACTGCCTAAACGGCCTGTTCCCCTGTTCCCCTGCCCCAAAACCAAAAAGGTCATAATTCCCTCCATGGATCTTGCCCTTCTCCTGGCCAAACTGGCGGTGGCAATGAAATGAAAATCTGTCATGTCTCCTCCTATCCCGCAGTGGTGAGCAGAAGTCATTCGATGGGCACAAGCAGAGAATACAGCCGTCCATAGGGAACATAAGTGGGGCTTCCGGAAATATCCCCTGGCGACCTACTGGGATACGATACTCCAGGACTTTGCATTATTCACCTGACAACCCTAGCTTCCCCAGCATAAAACCACATCTTTCCCTCCTGCACCCAGACTGTCATCAGACACCCCACCCCCAACCCCTGTTCTTCTGCAATACCAACACTCTTGATACCTATGCTTCTGTATATAATCCCTGGTAGAAATAGGGTTTCTGGTTGATTAGGTTAAGCACCTAATCCAGGCAGAATCCACCACTCTAGTCAGGGCAAGCAAGTTACACACCAAAGATAATCTGTGCTTACCCTCTGGTAGCTTGGCGCAGAGCAGGCAGGCTTATCATCAGAGGCAATGCATAAAGCATTTGTGCAACACAATCATACAGAAACACCAGTGGTGCAGTGAGCATGGGTCCCACGTCTGGGCATACCTTTCCCACTTACGGCGACAAAAGCAAAAAGAACAAATGATGGACGGAATGCTGAACAATGCAAACATTCACCACCAGTCACAAAAATCTGGGTTTAATCCATCGTTTTTTTGCACACCACCCCAGTTTGGACCCAGCCATATGCAAATCAGTCTTGACCCTGCCCAAACTGCCAACCCAGATCTCTTGACTGCAGGTGAGTGGTTGAAAAGTTTCAGCACTCCGTCCATCACCTTGTTGTGTTTGCTATGTTCACCCTAAGTGGCCAATTGTGGGTCCCTTGCTTGCTGTGCCACTGGATTCAAGATAGCCTGGCAGATGAGTGTTGATACCCTGAAACTGGTCCCAGGATGCTTGTTTCTGGTCCAGATAGGACCTGGCCTGACAGTTCGGGCTGGACTGTTTCCATGGGGAGCAGGGTCAAGACTGATTTGCATATGGGTGGGTCCAAACTGGGGTGGCATAGTGAGCAAAAGAACGATGGATTCAACCCAGATCTCTTTACTGGGGGTGAATATTTAAAATGTTTCAGCACTCCGTCCATCATCCTCTTGTTTTTGCTATGTTTGCCCTAATTGCCACGGGTATGCCCAGACGTGGGTCCCTTGCTCACTGTGCCACTGTATTCAAACTAGCCTGGCTGATGAGGGGTAATACCCCGAAACCAGTCCCAGGGTGCTTGTTTCCGGTCTAGGGAGGACCTGGCCTGACAGTTCGGGCTGGCTTGTTCCCATGGGGAGCAGGTTAAAGACTGATTTGCATATGGCTGGGTCCAAACTGGGGTGGCATAGTGAGCAAAAGAACAATGGATTCAACCCAGATCTCTTGACTGGGGGTAAGTGGTTGAAAAGTTTCAGCACTCCGTCCATCATCTTGTTCTGTCTGCCATTTTCTAAAAGTAGCATTTCTAAAATAGTAATGTAAAATCCAACTACATCAGTAAGCAGGATTTATCACCACTATTCCAAACATACCAATCATGGCAATGCTACTATTTTCTGATCAGGAATTATCACTTAAAATTATATAATGGAGTTTACAATGCTAGCCTATGAGAGGAGAAGGCCTCACATCAGTGAGAAATAAAATAGGTTATTTGTCACTACCAGGACATGCCACATAATAAAGGCACATGTCCTACCTTCCACTTACACAGCACCCTGACTATAGGGCTTCCCAGGTCCTACCCTAGGGGTGACCTATATGTAATAAAAGGGGTGTTTAAGGCTTGGCCAGAAATTTTTAAATGCCAAGTCAATGTGGCAGTAAAGTGCACTCGCAGGCTCTGCAGTGGCAGGCCTGAGACAGGTTTGAAAGGCTAGGTCTGTGGGTAGCACAAGCAGTGCTGCAGCTCACTAGTAGCATTTCATTTAAAGGCCCTGGGTATAATGGATACCACTTTACAAGGAACTTACAAGTGAATCAAATATGCCAAACAGGTGTAAACCAACCATACCATATTTTAGAGGGGAGAGCACATGCACTTTAGCACTGGTTAGCAGTGGTAAAGTGCCCAGGGTCCTAAAGCCAGCAAAAAGGTCAGAAAAATAGGCGGAGAAAGGCAAAAAGTTTGGGGATAACCCTGCAAAAATGGCCAGATCCAACAATCCCTGCCCCAAGGACTGCCTGATCAGAACTTCCCCCAGTGTCGAGTCTACGTGGGGTGGAGAGTGAGTTAAGTTCCCATTTCTTTTTTCCCATTGTTTAGGGAACTTATAATAGGTTTTAAAAAACAAAAAGATTTTTTTGCATGTAATCTGTTACCCTCGCCTGTTGCCCCGGGTCTTACTGGTTACTGGCGATTCCCTTGGCTCTAGGTCACCTCAGGTATGTTCCATGTAACTCTGGTTGCTTAACCACAGACCTGATATTTGCGGAATTTGCACAACTGCTACCCACCTACTGTACAATGTTGCACTTTGAAAATGTCAACAAAAACATATTAAAAAAAAATAGAGAGCAACACTGTTCATAGGGGTAGAAGGATAGAATGTGTGTTCCTAAAGGTTTGTGCTTTCACCCCAGTACGTAGTCTGTGGTCCGTAAAGGCACATGTAAATGACATACAGTTTCCTCATGAATACAACACTGACTCCACCAAACTGACATTTCAAAATCATTGAAGTGTATAGAAATTTTAGCACAGACAGAGGCATGTGCTGGTTTCCATGCTTAGCTCTAGTTATGGAGTACACTTTGTCTTATTTAATATGCTAGGCTAAAAAGTATGTAACATTGTCTTGGCACAACTTAAAGGGATATTGCGAACTGGGGTAACAATTCTTATAGTGTCTTTCTCCTTTGTACATCCATTTGCTATATCCTATTCCAAACATGAGCTGTACACGTTAAAAAATTATATGCAGTAAGAAAATGGCTGTCACTCTTCCATATAATTGCTCAAGCTTTTCTTCCTGTTCTCTTTCCTCTATTTCACAGTCACCTACTAACGATTACTAAATCCTGATTACATCTCAGATTGTAGGTGCTATGGCGACAGTAACTGTCTTCCAGGGTGCTTTTTATGCTGCAATCTAAAACAGCAATCAAGCCATAGCTGCTTCAGAAATCTCACTTTGAGGGTTGGGAAGATAGCTTAATGAAATAATGCATCCACAGCAGAAAGCAGAGTTTAACATGAATGAGGCAGGTAGGAGTCCTACATCGTCCATCAGCCTTTCGTCCTTCTGAGGTCAATGCAATGTGTGCCCATGGCCGCTGGCCGTAGCGGGCACCGGGCGTTTCCCCAGTGGGCCGCCAGGGTGGGGGCCTTTTTTTGTTACCGGGGGCCGGTTTTGCAGCATAGCTGCAATATTGGCCGCCTGTAACAAAAGTGGCTGCGGTAAGACGGGAGTGGTGCTTTCCACTAGCACCCGACTCCCTCCCACCTCCGGGGGGCTGGCCGAGGTGTTTGCCAGGGCCGGTTTCGGTTCCCAGTCTGGCCCTGTGTGTGCTGTTTAATTGGGTAAAACCTCCATCTGCTATAGGCACATATAACAGCTATCTTTGATTAATTTGCTGTCTAATGCAGCATTTATTGTTAAAATAAGTTCCAGTAATGTGGCGCTAGGACCCTGACTTAAACGTGTGCAGTAATTATAAATGAACTGTATATGAAAATAATAGAAAAATCCACGAGCTTCGAAAAAACTTTGGGCCTGACAATCAGATAACTGTGATGAGCAATTTGCTTCTGGCAGATGTGCATCTCATTCTCAGACTCCAACAGAGACCAACTTGTGCAATAAGGCCTAGACGGGTTGCAAAAATGCGACATTGCCAGCCTTAGCCTGAATGTACTTCAACACAAAGTTAGAAGGTGGGCCCTCTGGTTTGTGATTTAAAAAGTCCCTCATGGAAAGACGCACATGGATATATTCATGTGTGTACACCATTTTCATTTGGTGCCCCCCAGGTTCTGCAAACCCTGAGCAGCCCAGAAAGCAAAGCCAGACCAAACCTAGTAAGAGTAGGTAGCTTTCTGCTGTTCTGTTTTATATTTGTAGCTGTTGTTTGTGTGTGCGCTCCTGTAATTCAAAACCTAGCTTAAGTGTGAAGAGACTGTTTAATCTGTTTTGTTTGTGTCTACTTGCCAGTGGCGGCTGCTACTTAAAGGCAATGGAGGGGGTGGGTCGCGGGGGGGAATAAAAAAATAAATTAAAAAAACTCTCACCTGCCTGCCAGCCACCGCCTTTCGGTCCTCTTAGCCCGCTTCCAGGACGCCAGAGGCATGAAGCACACAGGCTCCCAGGCTCCCATAGCCAATCATGGCGCTGTGTTATAGAAGCGTTGTGATTGGTCTGAGCGCCGAGAGGGGCTGGGAGGCTCTGCATGTTCTCCACCTGGGATGTGCACTACAGCCTGGTGGAGATTATGCAAAGTGCGCATGACTGTTTGGCTGTCCCAAGATGGCCGGCCAAACCATCATGCACACCTTAGAGAGTGCTCATCACTCTCTCCCTGCTCCTCTGTGACAGCCCCGCCTGCCCCTAACCAGATGAGAAACAACAGAAAAATAAAATGATAATAACAATGCAAAATTATCATTTTATTTTTTACTTTTTGACCTGCTCACAGAGCAGTGGGGCGACGCTCCTCTGGCGTAGCAGAGGAGCCGCCCCTGCAACTTGTGTTTGGGAATCTGGTTAGCACTCGTTTTTTGGGTGTTAAAGAAGGACTTTTAAAGTGCACAATAGCATTTTCGAGTGGATTTAAATCTGGGGCCTTACATGCAGGGTTGAACAGGAACTGAAAAGTGTGTATTGGGCCAGACTGCAACCAAGGAGATTCTAAGCTGATCAGCATTTCTCTACCCCCTTTGAACATCAGTTGTAGGCTAAGTGATTGGATTTAGGCCAGAGTCACCTAATAGGTTTCCCTCCTACCGTCCTACCTTGCACTGAGCCTTATGGTTAAGGTCACCTGATCTATAGAGCTAGAGTTTCTATTGGTTGTAGGGTTTAGATCTTCGCCTTCTATTGGCTCTCAGGGATAGGGTTTCTATTGGTTGTAGGACTTAGGGCTTGGCCCCCTATTGGTTCATAGGGCTCGGGTTTCTACTGGTTGTAGGGCTTAGGGCTTGGTCTCATATTCCTTCCTAGGGCTAGGGTGTCTATAGGTTAAGGGCTTGGCTTTCTATTGGATCCTGTGGCCAGGGTTTCCGTTGGTCCAGGTCACCTGATCTGGTTATTTAAACCTAGGGCTCAGAGTGTTTGGTATTTGCATCCAGGTTATAGTTGATGTCTGTATGGGCCTGGAAAGAGCCCAGGGCCAGAAACTAGTCTCAAAATTCGACCCACATTGGTAAGCAAGTATACCTCCTTCACACACAGGATAAGATAATAATCTACTTCTGCAGTAAACCCCAGTCTCCCTTCCACTCTCATAACCACTACACAACCTTTGTGACAACACATCATAACATCTCATCACATTCTCAGACATGTATCCATACTCACATCCTAACTATTCAAACTTGCTTCCTATCTTTTCACCTACTCATTATGCATATGCACAACCTCATATCTATACCCTCTGTCATCTCACACTGCTCCCCCAATAACTACTGTAACCCCTATGGCCTGCCTCCCTCAGTGAGACAGGCAGGAGTCCTAAATGGTCCATCAGCCTTTCATTCTTCTGAGGTCAATACAATGTGCGCCATTTGATTAGGTAAAACCTCCACCTGCTATTAGCACATATAACAGCTACCCTTTAATTACATTGCAGTTTAATGCAGCATTTATTGTTAAAATAAATGACAATAATGTGGAGCTGTGACCCTATCTAGAACAAGCGTGTGGTAATTATAAAGTGACTGTATATGAAAATAATTCTGAAATTGTAGAAAAAATAGAAAGATACATAATGAGCTTCAAAAACAACTTTGGACCTAACTCACAATCAGATAATTGTGATAAGACTTTTGCTTCTAGCAGATGTGCAAATGAATATTTGTATGCAGTTCTTAGACTCCAAAAGAGACAAACTTGTGCAATAAGGCATAGGTTGGTAGCAAACAATGCGAAACATTCAGTCTTAGACCGAATGTACATCAATACAAAATTAGCAGGTGTGTCCTCTGGTTTGTGATTTAAAGAGTCCCGTGTGGGCAGACGCACAGGGATGTATTCATGTGTGTACACCATCTTTATTTGCCCCTCCCCCCCAGCTTCTGCTAACCCTGAGCAGCCCAGAGAGCAAGGCCAGAGCAAAGTAGTTATTATGAGCAGGTGGCTTTCTGCTATGCTGTTTTATACCTGGAGCTGTTGTTTGGCTGTGCACTCCTCCTCAGGGTTTATATTTAAAGAAATGTGTACTAAAGGTTCAGAAGACCAACTCACCCTAAAAAAGTAAGTTTAAAACCTATCTTGAATGTAGAGACTGTTTAATTTGTTTTGTTTGTGTCTAATTGTGTTTGGGGATCTGTTTAGCACTCGTTTTTTGGGTGTTCAAGAAGGATTTTTAGAGTAGTCAAATCCTACATTTACAAACCCCCTCTCTATCTTTCCACCTACTCCTTTTTCCACAACCTCACATCCATACCCTGAAAATGGTATAGAATGAATCAGTCTCAACTGGACTTCCTCTAACCTAAACAACAGATCATACAAGATTCTCACACTGTCTTTCTCTTCAGATCTTTCCTGTGTAAAAACAGAAGTTCCTCAAGTATCTATCATCTCACCTCTACACTTTAACACCTGCTTTAAAACATTAGTAAATCTTACCAACAGTTTCAAACTCATCTGCTACAATTATGCAGATGACGCACAGATAATTCTCAAACTGGAAAACCCTAAGGACCTAGGAACTTCAAAACTTAACACCTGCCTCATAGGTGTTGTAAAAAGGATGAGATAGAATCACATCAAGCTGAATGCTTCAAAAACTGAAAAACTTCCTTGTGGTGCCTGGAAAAACTATTGCCCTATATCTGTGTGGCCAGATGAACTGAAACCTCTACCAAAAGCCACAAGGGTAAAATCCCAGACCTTTCTTTGACTTTACACTTTCCATGAATACTCAAGTGGACAGGCTGTCCTAATCCAACTTCTACACAATGAAAATACTTAGATACATCTTTCCACATTTCTGATTTCCTCAAAGGGTACAATCAATAACATCGCTCATCCTGTGAAAACCTGACTGTGCTAATGGACTATACCACAGCATGTCACTCTCAACTATCAGAAGGTTACAAAGAATCTAAAACTCAGCAGTAAGACTATTTCTAAATGTAAATATATGACCCACATTTCTCCGGCTCTGAAAGTTGTACACTGGCTCCCAATTAGCAAATAGATTCTCTTTCAAACTAGTGTGCATCACTCACAGAGCTATTAAAGTTAGGCGATCAAAACCTATTCAAGCAAAAATCCCACACATCAACATTTTTTCTCAACCCAGCAACTTTCGTTTGAGGCTAGCTCCATGCTTAATAATTCCTACTTATAGGAAGATAAACATTAGTGGCACTAGAGCCAAAGAGAATCACTTATAGTTCAGAAGGACTACAGTTTGGAAGGATGGCTATGACCTGGTTATTCCCAAAGTGATCCAACAGAGGATTCACACATTCTCATTTCTTGCCCACAGACACATACCCTCCAGGATCAGTTAAGATCAAAGTGCTAAATCAACAGAACCCTTTAATAAACAAGCCCTAATACCAGGGAGAACCATATCCCTTAGAAACTCAACACCCATGCTTCTTTCTCAAGCAAACACATAACACCAGTATGATCAATGCAAGCCCTATAGATTATCCACACCTCCAAATCTCAACAGAAAGACCTGCCAACCCGTTATCCAGACATACACCCCTCCAAAAAAACAAGAAAACAAAACTGACATAGTCTGACAGTTGCAAAGATGTTCAATATCTATGTGGAACAGAACGGACAGTGCTAGCACCATTGAGAGATGAGGTGGAGCAACCTAAAATGAAACAATTTATATCACCTGCGCATAGCTTTCAGCCTTTATTTCAACTCTTTATACTTCCTCAGATTGCATCGTATCTCAACATTCCACAAAATCCTGCAAGAACTTAAACTCATTTATAGCGAGAAACTGTCTTCTACCTTCCAATTAGAATGATACTCTCCTTGCACTCAATTCTTACCACGCCTTAGTGCTTCTGAGTTTACCCTACCCTGCACATGCCTGCCACTTTATTCTCTACTAAATTTCAGCAAATTAACGATTCCCCTCCTTACAAAGCATAACTTCCTGTAACACCAAAATCTAATTAATCTATTCATTCCTCTTGCATAAATCAGTGTTTCATTCTGTTTAAACTCTCCTTGTTATCTCACCATATTTAATTTCCTTGACCAACCCTATTCCTTCACTTCTTTTTACACTTACCTTAACTCACTCTAATAATTACACCTAACTCCTATTACTGTAATGCATCATCACTTGAAAATGGAGGGAATTCTCCAGTTCCCTTGGAGCACAAGACTAACCCAATAACCAACAAATCCACAACAATAATTAATAACTACAGGGTTGACCTCTAACTTTGGGTATAGTAGCATGCTACCTGCTGTAAAGCACTTCAGGGGTAGTAATAGCAACTGCCATACAACACACTATAACTAGGCCCTCCACCCATGTCTGTCAAGTGGCACATTTGTGTTGAAGGATAATGAAGGTCAGTCAGTAAAATACAAAGGATTCCATTCCTCCCCTTCAATTTTGAGGTTACTCTCAGGGAAAAGGTTTTTCCCATGTTTGAACTTATCCGTCTTCTGGTAGAACCCTGTTGAAGACCAAGATTAATTTAGAGGAAAGGTGGGTGGAAAAGGTGCAAATCTGAGCACACCGCTATGTGAATAGGGACATATCTTTCTTCCACTGCAGACCCAGTACAAGCACGAGTTTAATCTCACGCAATTCTAAAAATTCTGCACTTATTCAAAACTTTTTTAAAGAATAAGTTACTGCTTCTGAACATCCATTTCCCTACTATTTACAAGGTATCCACACAGTTCACCCGCTACTCACAGAGAGGTACCTGAAAAGACAATAAAGAGTTCAAAAACAAATGTTTGTTTTTCACTGGTGCATAATAAAACAGCAGTCATAATCTGAAAGTGGCTGAAGAGGCTTGTCAGGGCCCTGCGTATGAATCATGAAAGCTTGACTGGTACGATGGCTTTGTTCTGCTAAAGAAACTAACTGTAGGTGAAAAACATGTCAATGAAAAGCCTGAATAGCAAAAAAGCTTTTGCTTTTCCTTTTCACTGTGGTCTTTATTGCTCCCCCGGGTCTATGGCATTCAACAATTTTGTCTGGTACATTGGAAATGCAGCCATCTGTTTTAATGTTTGCAAAGAATTTGAAAGAGGAAAAAGTTCAAACTATTTTCGACGCTAAGCCCAGGACCAGTGAGATGAAATGACGCTTTCTATAGTTTCCAAAAATACAATTCTTTATTGAATATTGCATTCCGCTATAACACAGACAATTGTCATCCCCCATTCTTCTATGTTATCTCTGTCCTTCTTAACAACTTTAAGGTCTCAGTATGTGTGCCCGAGAATTTTGGGTTATACTGGTACTGTGCTATGTGTACTTACCGGGGGTGGATTATTTACAACCCATACCAGGCGCGCAACGCCCATTGGGCTGAAAGGGCTTCAGCCCCCACTCCCCCACCCATCGTGTGTGGCAGCCCGGGCTGAGACAGCTTTCCGGGCACACACACAGTCGCACCCGAGTACTTCACAGGTCTTTAAAAGACCATTTACTTGCTAACGAGCCTTTGTTGTTTTTTCACCCCTTCTTAGAGACCCTGCATCTCCACTCTGACTATAGCTGGAAGAATTAGCCCCCCCCCTGAAATTTTTGGTAGCCCCCCCCGAAATGTGGCTCTAGTTGCGCCTCTGACCCATACCAACACCCCACATGTCGAAATGGGTCATATTCAGTGTTAGTCTGAGAGCCTAATTACAAAGTATTTTGCTGCTCTCTGATCAATTTTCATCTGCCAAATTTCGCCAGGTATCTGGGAAAATTGTAGATGTGTGGTAATTACTGGAAAACATAAAAACCCAATTTGAGTGCCCATTTGCACTCTGGGTGAAATGCTGCTACACACATTTACAAGTGACTCTGGGCTTGGAATTGTCAAGTCTGTAAATTCTGGCTCCAATAATTCAGGGTCTGAAGACAACAAACCTGCCAGGCGCTGCAAAGGCCGGGGCTGGTGGCAGCAGCACAGCCCCAGCACAACCTATGCAGAACCACGTGGGGAACAAACAATGCCCTTCTAAGAAAGGCAACAGCCTTCCCTGACCCCACCAGCCTACATACTAACAATTTTTGTTTGCTTATATCAGGAATAAAATGTCAGTGAATATTTCTCAAAAAATACACAGTAAAGAACCTGGTATCCTTGGGTCCTTGGTGTTACTCCCCATTCCATGGGAAAAACATGAGGGAATACTAAACGGAGTTGAGAATCTCATCTTATTGGTTTCTCCACACCAAAATCCATCAAATTTGTAATGAGGGCCATTGTCTTCAATTGCATTTCATGATGCACAAAAGTTCCCAGTTAATCTGCCATATTTTCATAATTTTCAATGGTATAAGCACAGACAGTGCTTAAGCTTGTGGAATATGTAATATCTGAGATGGAAAATATCAACCTCAAAACAAAGGTCAGTATTTCAAAAGGCTCCTCTACCAGGCATGTTTTCTGTTGCAATGGAACAGCACTCTCTCAAATGGTTTCTCAAAAATACAGTATGACTCATTTTTTTAAATATATTGTTTTATCAGTGGTATCTCAGAATGTTAGAAACTCAGGTTTTTGCTTAGTGGCATACTGCCAGTTTCAGACATCTGTCACCAGCATCAACTGCATCCTGTACAACACCACAGGCATGGCCAATGCCTTGGCTACTGGTGAAGATAAAAATGTATCACTCGTTCCCTCAATAAAACATTTCAATTGCCTTAACTTAATATTATATATGCATTTATGTATATGTATATGAGTTTCAGTGTGTGAGGCCACTGTATTGTTATGTTAGGCCAAACTTTCCATAGGAAGACAATTTTATTGTTTTGCTAATGACTTTGCCACCAATTGAGGAATTTTCACAAAACATTCCAAAAAAGCTCCACTTCAGTTTCGGAGTGATGGAAAGTTTCGGGCTGATCCATCAATCAGAACCGAAGCAAAACAGGGGTCCCAAAACAGAAATTCCCCATTCAATTTCCATAGGGAATTTTAGACAGCGCTACAGTTAAAAGGGCTGTTAGAATGACACCAAATTTGATAGAAAGCTTGCTCTGTACCCAGAAACAGTGCTTTTTGTGATTTGGTAGTTTTTGAGAAATGAGGGTTCCAAATTTATAGATACATTGGCAGTTGGGATTGAATTAAAGATTTAAAGCATTTTGATTGACTGAGGGGCTTTTTTGGAGGGAGTGCTCTGATTGGTTGGCCACAACATATACAGAAATGTTGCGACAGCCATTAACTTGGGGGCTTTGTTCTCTGTCCTAAAAATGGGGACAGAGTAGGAACCCCCCGGGCCAGAAATTCAAAAAAGAAATGATTGGGGGGGGGGGGGTCACTGTGATCCTGTGTAACTCCTGAGGTTCTTTCGAGGGAGCCATAGGTACAGAGAAAATTAAATACAAAAATAAATGTGGGTTGGGTATCCGTGTGGAGTTGTCCACCAATGGGGACTGGGCACAGGGCCTGACCACAGGCCAGGTTCTGTTCCCAAATCGTCACACACGTATATAGACTGTGCGATAGCTGGTCACCCATGAAGGGGGGGGGGTGGGCGCAGGACCTGGCAGCAGGCAATGCCCAGCACCCAACCTAATGCTGTAGGTTGGGTGCTGGGCGTTATATATATATATATATATATATATTCACTGAAAAAACCATAGGTTTTAGGGACAGTTATAGTTAGTTGGACATTGCACTCGTACAAAACCATAGAAATTCCCCCGTTATAGTTAGTTCAGGTAACTATAACTCGCGCCCCGCAATGCACTGCTGATGACGTCACATATTACATCACTCATGACATGGTCAGTGACATCACTGATGACATCACTGATGACATCATCCAGTGACTGTGTGTTTCTGTAAAGTTTAAATATGTTTAATATATATAGGGAAAGGCGTATTGAAGAATGAGTGGGTGTAGAAGCGCCTGAATGGATGATTTAGTAGGTGCGTGACTGAGTCTATAAGTGAGTGATTAAACGTATCTTACTGGATGCATGGGTGAGTGACTAAACTGTGTGAATGTCTGTATCCGTCTGTCTGTTGTTGTGTAAGCAGCTGCATGGGTTTCTGACTAGCTAAATGAGTGTCTATATGGGTTATGGATTGGTTCTCTGAGTATCTGTATGGGTGCCTGTGTTTGTGTGGGTGGGGTGTGTGTGACTCTGTGCATAGATGTGTGAGTGGGTGATTCACTGGGTGCATGGTTTCAAGAGTGCATCTGTGATGGACTGTATGGGTGGGTGACTGTGTGTATGGGTGTGTTAGTGATTGAATGTATATCTCAGTGGTACATGTGTGAGTAACTACATATGTGAAAGGCAGTATATATGTGTGTTGGAGTATATAAATGGCTATAAGTGAGAGTATGTGATTGTGAGAGTGGCTATATGGATGAGTGTGTGCTTGCATCAGTGATTGCATATGAGCGTAAGAATGTGCTAGTATTTTTATGAGTAAGTGAGCTGGTGTGTATAACTGTATAGGTGAGTAAATTGGAGTGTGATTAATTATTTGCATGACTGACTAGGTGTGTGAGTACCTCTATGGATGAGTTGCGTTGTGTGAGTGTTTATATAGGTGTATGAGTGCATATGATAGTTCTGTACTGAGTGACTGTAAGTATGAGTGACTGTACGGGTGAGTGAGTAGATGTGTGTGTGTAGTCCTAAGAATCAGTGAGTGGGTATGTACTTATTGGTATTGGAGTGTGTATGGTTTTGAGAATGGCAGTCTGTAATTTAGAGTGGGTGTATCAAAAGTTATATTAGGGTGTGAGAAGATGCATGAAATTCTCACATGGATGATGTCATCAGTGATGTCATCAGTGATGTCATTTGAGATGTCATCAGTGATGTCATCAGTGATGTCACTGACCATGTCATGAGTGATGTAATATGTGACGTCATCAGCAGTGCATTGCGGGGCGCGAGTTATAGTTACCTGAACTAACTATAACGGGGAATTTCTATGGTTTTGTACGAGTGCAATGTCCAACTAACTATAACTGTCCCTAAAACCTATGGTTTTTTCAGTGAATTTCAAAGGTTTTTAAATGCTAATTTCTAACTATAACATATCTGAAACCTATGGTTTTTTCAGTGAATTTCAAAGGTTTTTTAAATGCTAATTCCTAACTATAACATGTCTGAAACATACGGTTTTTTCAGTGAATTTCAAAGGTTTTGTAAATGACAATTTTTAAATGTATTATTGTTATATTAATTTTTTTCATACTGATTTACTACATTTTTAGACAATTTTTTTACATATTTTATTTTTTAAATTACATTGTAATTACATTATACATTACATTACAAAAAATACTTTCTCAGAATGAATTACTTTAGTTTAAATACTTTGCACATAGGCAATAGACTTTTAAGTACAGTAGTTACAGTTGTTGCAATGGGCAACACATTTTCAAACACAATGCAACATTCAGCACAATGTGAATTTCTAGTTAAATGCAATTAGTTACTTTATGGATTACTTTTCTAACCACAGGACTGGATCCTAGATTCAGTCCTGGTACATCTCCTGTAAACAGTTGAGTAAAAGCGGTTTGGTTACAGTCGTGATTTTTAAGGAATATTATTGTATTTTAAAAGTTGACACTTGGAAACTTTTTCACATAGAATCACCAATGTTATCCTATGGGAGGAAATTCACTTAGCAGGTAAGTAGTGTTATCGTTACTTTTTCTTACTCAGTGTTGGATCCTGGATCCAGCACTGGTGCATCTCCTGTAAACAGTTGAAAGAATGCGTTTAAGTCATACAGGCGATTTTTAAGGAATATTTGTAGTTTGTGAAAATCGACACTTTGAAACATTTCTTCTGAAAACCAGACAATGGATTCCTATGGAAGAAAATATAAGTTACTGGTAAGTACGGTTAAAATTACTTTTCAGGGTCAGTGCTGGGCTAAAAGATGCAGCACTGGGTTCTCTCCTGATAACAGGTGAGTAAATTGGAATTCGTACTTTGGTTGATTTTAGAGGAATATTATAAAGTTCCAAAACTCCACACTTAGAAGAATTTCCAAGTGAAACCAGTCAATGTTAGCCTATGAAGGAAATTCAAGTTACTGGTAAGTACGGTTAAAATTACTTTTCAGGACCAGTACTGGGCTGAAAGATGCAGCACTGAGGTCTCTCCTGATAACAGGTGAGTAAATCAGAATTCGGATTTCGGCTGATTTTAGAGGAATATTTGTATGTTTCAAAAATCAACACTTAGAAACTTTTTCAGTAAAAACCAGGCAATGATATCCTATGGAAGGAAATTCAAGTTACTGGTCAGTACGGTTAAAATTACTTTTGAGGATCAGTACTGGGCTGAAAGATGCAGCACTGAGGTCTCTCCTGATAACAGGTGAGTAAATCGGAATTCGTATTTCGGCTGATTTTAGAGGAATATTTTAAAGTTCCAAAACTCCACACTTAGAAGAATTTCCAAGAGAAACCAGTTAATGTTAGCCTATGGAAGGAAATTCAAGTTACTGGTAAGTACGGTTAAAATTACTTTTCAGGACCAGTACTGGGCTGAAAGATACAGCACTGAGGTCTCTCCTGATAACAGGTGAGTAAATCGGAATTCGTATTTCGGCTGATTTTAGAGGAATATTTTAAAGTTCCAAAACTCCACACTTAGAAGAATTTCCAAGTGAAACCAGACAATGTTAGCCTATGGAAGGAAATTCAAGTTACTGGTAAGTACGGTTAAAATTACTTTTCAGGACCAGTACTGGGCTGAAAGATACAGCACTGAGGTCTCTCCTTATAACAGGTGAGTAAATCGGAATTCGTATTTCGGCTGATTTTAGAGGAATATTTGTATGTTTCAAAAATCAACACTTAGAAACTTTTTCAGCAAAAAGCAGGCAATGATATCCTATGGAAGGAAATTCAAGTTACTGGTAAGTACGGTTAAAATTACTTTTCAGGATTAGTACTGGGCTGAAAGATGCAGCACTGAGGTCTCTCCTGATAACAGGTGAGTAAATCGGAATTCGTAGTTCGGCAGATTTTAGAGGAATATTTGCACAATGGTGAAGGGAGGGGCGGGGCCTGAGGTGACATCTGTGCAAACGCGCCCCGTGGCGCGTTTTAAGTTGGGGGATTAAGTCCCCTTGAATCATGAGGGTCCCTAGTGGCCAACTAGCCCACCAGGAACCTCCAGTATGCGCCAGAGGCTGCGTTGCAGAGACGTGTAGAGAGGCCACACCCCTTTTTACACCTCTCTGCAACGCAGCTCTGTGGCGCTTTCTGGACGTACCTGTTGGGCTAGTTGGCCCCCAGGATCCTCAGGATTGAAGGGGATTTAATTCCCCATCTTAAAACGCGCCACGGGGCCTGTTTGCACACATGTCACCTCAGGCCCCGCCCTCCCTTCACCACTGTGCAAACGCGCCCCGTGGCGCGTTTTAAGTCGGGGATTAACTCCCCTTGAATCATGAGGGTCCCTACGGGCCAACTAGCCCACCAGGAACCTCCAGTATGCGCCAGGGGCTGCGTTGCAGAGACATGTACAGAGGCCACACCCCTTTTACACCTCTCTGCAACGCAGCTCTGTGGCGCTTTCTGGACGTACCTGTTGGGCTAGTTGGCCGCCAGGGACCCTCAGGATTGAAGGGGATTTAATTTCCCATCTTAAAACGCGCCACGGGGCCTGTTTGCACACATGTCACCTGAAGCCCCGCCCCCTCCCTTCACCACTGTGCAAACGCGCCCCGTGGCGCGTTTTAAGTCGGGGATTAACTCCCCTTGAATCCTGAGGGTCCCTGGGGTGCAACTAGCCCACCATATACCTCCAAAAGCGCCACAGAGCTGCGTTGCAGAGAGGTGTAAAAGGGCGTGGCCTCTGTACACCTCTCTGCAAGGCAGCCCCTGGCGCATACTGGAGGTTCCTGGTGGGCTAGTTGGCCCCAGGGACCCCCAGTATTCAAGGGGAATTCGTTCCCCTCTGCAAACGCGCCAGGGGGCGCGTTTGCAGAGTGGTGAAGGAAGGGGCGGGGCCTGCGGGCCCGATCGTTTTTTTTTTGTCCCCTGAAGGGGGGCTGTGTGGCCCCCTTCCTTTTTCCTGTTTTTGGGCCCTGGGGACCCCATCCCCAGGGCCTTACCCCTTTTTTAATTAAAATTAAAAAAAAAAACGGGAAGGGGCCGCGTGGCCCCCCTTCCCTGGGCCTGTATTGGCCCCGGGGACCCCATCCCCCGGGCATGGCCTCTTTTTTTTTATTTGGAGGGGGCTGCGTGGCCCCCTCCTCAGGCCATTTAAGGCCCCGGGGACCCCATCCCCGGGGCCGGCCTTGCACTTTTTTTTTTTTTTTTAAATTTTTGTTACTTTGGGGAGGGGGCTGCGTGGCCCCCTCCGTGGCCTCTTATGGCCCCGGGGACCCCATCCCCCGGGGCCTAGCCTCTCGTTGGGGACTGTGGGGGTCCCCAAACCCCCCACAGTCCCGCCGGCTCCCCGTGTCCTACGGGAGCCGGCATTGCTTTACACATGGGGAGCAGCTAACATGCTGCTCCCCATGTGGAAAGCAGTCGGCTTTGGATATTGGAAGAGAGAGCAGGTTTCCTGCTCTCTCTTCCAATATCCAAAGCAAGTTTGCAATGACAGGACGGGAGCCGCGAGGCTCCCGTCCTGTCATTGCAAACAGCAGTGTCCCGGGGGTAGGCACCCCGGGACACTGCCCTGCCCTGGGGGGTGGCGGTCCCCAGGGCCACCACAGGCTCCAGGAGGGGGGCCGCGCGGCCCACCTCCCTACATTTTGAAAGCCCCGGGGAGGTGGTGGTCCCCGGGGCTCTGGGGGTCCAAAACGGACCCCCATTTTAATTTTCTTAGTGCCCCGGGGAGGTGGTGGTCCCGGGCGTGTGAGGGGCTGGAGCCCCCACACAGGTTTTTTTAAATAAAAAAGAAGCCCCGGGGAGGTGGCGGTCCCGGGGCTGCGGGAGGGCTCAGAGCCCTCCCGCACCATTATACATAAAGCCCCGGGGGTGGTGATCCCCGGGGCTTGGGGGCCCTTAGAGGCCCCCCACACATAAAATTAACCCCCCCAGCATGCCCCCGGGTCTTGGCCACCCGGGGGCCAGTTAACTATCGAAGCGCGGGAGACCGCGCTCGATTTTTTTTTCGGCAGGGTTCGCGCTCCCTGAGCGCATCCTGCCGATTTAAAAAAAAAAAAAAAAATTTGCCCAGGGGGTCCTTGTGGGACTCCGTGAGCAGACCTAGGGGTCAGGGTGTTTCTACCCTGCCCTCTTTTGCGCTTTGCGCACTTGTTTCTGTCCTCGGTTCTACCGAGGGACAAAATGACTGCCAACACTTCCTGATTTGGAGTGTTGACAGCCAATTAGCATGCAGCTCGTGATCGGGAGGGTGCGCGGATCCTCCGTGCCCATAGATATATATGTACTTTTACTTTTGATTTTCTCAGCAACTACTGAACGGATTTACACCATTTAACAAAAGGGTTCTTTCTGAACCAAGAACTACCTCTTTGCCAAATTTGGTGTAATTCCGTTCAGCAGTTCAGGCTGTAGCCGTGTCTAAAGTTTCCTATGGAAAAATGAATGGGGAAAACGCGTTTTGGGACCCCCTTTTTTCTCGGCCCCCGCTTGACGATCTCCCGAGACTTTCAGGGTAGGAGCGGACCGGAGCGCCCCACAAAGTTTGATCATTTTGCGAAGATACGTCAACCGGCAAGAGAGTTATTTCAAATAGAATGTCGCGGATTTCCTATGGAAAATAGGTTGTAACTATAACTATCTACTGGCGACCGCCAGTAGATAATATATATATATGTATGTAATATATATATATGTATATAATATATATATGTATATACACACATATACATATGCATATATTATCTACTGGCGGTCGCCAGTAGATAGTTATAGTTAGGACCTATTTTCCATAGGAAATCCGCGACATTCTATTTGAAATAACTCTCTTGCCGGTTGACGTATCTTCGCGAAATTTTCAAACTTTATGGCCCGCTCCGGTCCGCTCCTACCCTGAAAGTCTCGGGTGATTCGTCAAGCGGGGCCGAGAAAAAGGGGGTCCCAAAACATGTTTTCCCCATTCATTTTTCCTTAGGAAACTTTAGACACGGCTACAACTCGAACTGCTGAACGGAATTACACCAAATTTGGGAAAGAGGTAGTTCTTGGTTCAGAAAGAACCCTTTTGTTAAATGGTGTAAATCCGTTCAGTAGTTCCTGAGAAAATCAAAAGGAAAATCACATATATATCTATGGCCGCGTCGGGTCCGCGTACCCTCCCGACCACGAGCTGCATGCTAATTGGCTGTCAACACTCCAAATCAGGAAGTGTTGGCAGCCATTTTGTCCCTCGGTAGAACCGAGGGACAGAAACAAGTGCGCAAAGCGCAAAAAGGGGGCAGGGTAGAAATACCCTGACCCCCTAGGTCTGCCTGGGCAGAAGAAAGCATTTTTTTTTTTTTTTAAATCGGCAGGATGCGCTCAGGGTGCGCGGATCCTGCCGATTAGAAAAAAACCCAAAGAAACAAGTGCGCAAACGCACAAAGGGGTCAGGGTAGAAACACCCTGACCCCTAGGTCTGCTCAGGGGGTCCCACAAGGACCCCTGGGCAGAAAAAGCATTTTTTTTTTTTTAAATCGGCGGGATGCGCTCAGGCTGCGCGGATCCCGCCGAGAAAAACAAAGCGCGGTCTCCAGCGCTCGTTGTTAATTGGCCCCGGGTGGGACAAGTCCCGGGGGCATGCAGGGGTTTCGTTTAAATATGTGGGGGCCTCTAAGGCCCCTCAAGCCCCGGGGACCGTCACCTCCCGGGGCTTAAAAATAATGGTGCGGGAGGGCTCTTTGCCCTCCCGCTGCCCCGGGGACCGCCACCTCCCCGGGGCTTCTTTTTTAAAATTATTTAACCTGTGTGGGGGCTCCAGCCCCACACGCCCCGGGACCGCCACCTCCCCGGGGCACTAAGAAATTTAAAATGGGGGTCCGTTTTGGACCCCCGAAGCCCCGGGGACCACCACCTTCCCGGGGCTTTCTAGATGTGTGGAAGGGGGCCGTGCAGCCCCCCTCCTGGAGCCTGTGGTGGCCCTGGGGACCGCCACCCCCCAGGGCCGGCTCCTGCAGTGTCCCGGGGTGCCTACCCCCGGGACACTGCTGTTTGCAATGACAGGACGGGAGCCTCGTGGCTCCCGTCCTGTCATTGCAAACTTGCTTTGGATATTGGAGCGAGAGCAGGAAACCTGCTCTCGCTTCCAATATACAAAGCAAATTGCTTTGCACATGGGGAGCAGCATCTTAGCTGCTCCCCATGTGGAAAGCAATGCCGGCTCCCGTAGGACACGGGGAGCCGGCGGGACTGTGGGGGGTTTGGGGACCCCCCCACAGTCCCCAACGAGAGGCCAGGCCCCGGGGGATGGGGTCACCGGGGCCATAAGTGGCCAGGGAGGGGGGCCACGCAGCCCCCCCTCCCCTAAAAATTTAAAAAAATATATATATTTAAAGGCCGGCCCCGGGGGATGGGGTCCCCAGGGCCTTAAATGGCCTGAGGAGGGGGGCCACGCAGCCCCCCTCCAAATATATAATTAAAAAAAAAGAGGGCTTGCCCCGGGGGATGGGGTCCCCGGGGCCAATACAGGCCCAGGGAAGGGGGCCACGCGGCCCCCTTCCCGTTTTTTAAAATTTAATAAAAATAAAAAAACTCCTCAGGCCCCGGGGGATGGGGTCCCCGGGGCAAAAAGTGGCTGAGGGAAGGGGGGCCACAGCCCCCCTCCCAATCAAAAAAGACCGGCATCGTGCCGGAGGCCCCGCCCCCCTCCCTGCAGCAGTCTGCAAACACACCCCCTGGCGCGTTTTGAGAAGGGGAAGTAATTCCCCTTGAATACTGGGGGTCCCTGGGGGCAAACTAGCCCACCAGGAACCTCCAGTATGCGCCAGGGGGCTGCGTTGCAGAGAGGTGTACAGAGGCCACGCCCCTTTTTACACCTCCCTGCAGCGCAGCTCTGTGGCGCTTTTTGGAAGTACATGGTGGGCTAGTTGGACTCCAGGGACCCTCAGGATTCAAGGGGACTTAATCCCCCAACTTAAAACGCGCCACGGGGCGCGTTTGCACAGTGGTGAAGGGAGGGGGCGGGGCTTCAGGTGACATGTGTGCAAACAGGCCCCGTGGCGTGTTTTAAGATGGGGAATTAAATCCCCTTCAATCCTGAGGGTCCCTGGGGGCCAACTAGCCCAACAGGTACGTCCAGAAAGCGCCACAGAGCTGCGGTGCAGAGAGGTGTAAAAAGGGGTGTGGCCTCTGTACACGTCTCTGCAACGCAGCCCCATGGCGCATACTGGAGGTTCCTGGTGGGCTAGTTGGCCCCCAGGGACCCTCATGATTCAAGGGGACTTAGTCCCCCAACTTAAAACGCGCCACGGGGTGCGTTTGCACAGATGTCTCCTCAGGCCCCGCCCCACCCTTCACCATTGTGCAAATATTCCTCTAAAATCAGCCGAAATACGAATTCCGATTTACTCACCTGTTATCAGGAGAGACCTCAGTGCTGCATCTTTCAGCCCAGTACTGATCCTGAAAAGTAATTTTAACCGTACTTACCAGTAACTTGAATTTCCTTCCATAGGCTAACATTGACTGGTTTCACTTGGAAATTCTTCTAAGTGTGCAGTTTTGGAACTTTATAATATTCCTCTAAAATCAACCGAAATACGGATTCCGATTTACTCACCTGTTATCAGGAGAGACCTCAGTGCTGCATCTTTCAGCCCAGTACTGATCCTGAAAAGTAATTCTAACCGTACTTACCAGTAACTTGAATTTCCTTCCATAGGCTAACATTGTCTGGTTTCACTTGGAAATTCTTCTAAGTGTGGAGTTTTGGAACTTTAAAATATTCCTCTAAAATCAGCCGAAATAGGAATTCCGATTTACTCACCTGTTATCAGGAGAGACCTCAGTGCTGCATCTTTCAGCCCAGTACTAATCCTGAAAAGTAATTTTAACCGTACTTACCAGTAAATTGAATTTCCTTCCATAGGATAACATTGCCTGCTTTTTGCTGAAAAAGTTTCTAAGTGTCGATTTTTGAAACATACAAATATTCCTCTAAAATCAGCCGAACTACGAATTCTGATTTACTCACCTGTTATCAGGAGAGAACCCAGTGCTGCATCTTTCAGCCCAGTACTGATCCTGAAAAGTAATTTTAACCGTACTTACCAGTAACTTGAATTTCCTTCCATAGGATATCATTGTCTACTTTTTGCTGAAAAAGTTTCTGTGTCGATTTTTGAAACATACAAATATTCCTCTAAAATCAGCCGAACTACGAATTCTGATTTACTCACCTGTTATCAGGAGAGAACCCAGTGCTGCATCTTTTAGCCCAGTACTGATCCTGAAAAGTAATTTTAACCGTACTTACCAGGAACTTGAATTTCCTTCCATAGGCTAACATTGACTGGTTTCACTTGGAAATTCTTCTAAGTGTGGAGTTTTGAAACTTATAATATTCCTCTAAAATCAGCCGAACTACGAATTACAATTTACTCACCTGTTATCAGGAGAGACCTCAGTGCTGCATCTTTCAGCCCAGTACTGATCCTGAAAAGTAATTCTAACCGTACTTACCAGTAACTTGAATTTCCTTCCATAGGCTAACATTGACTGGTTTCACTTGGAAATTCTTCTAAGTGTGGAGTTTTGGAACTTTATAATATTCCTCTAAAATCAACCGAACTACGAATTCCGATTTACTCACCTGTTATCAGGAGAGAACCCAGTGCTGCATCTTTTAGCCCAGCACTGACCCTGAAAAGTAATTCTAACCGTACTTACCAGTAACTTATATTTCCTTCCATAGGAATCCATTGTCTGGTTTTCAGCAGAAAAGTTTCAAAGTGTCGATTTTCACAAACTACAAATATTCCTTAAAAATCGCCTGTATGACTTAAACGCATTCTTTCAACTGTTTACAGGAGATGCACCAGTGCTGGATCCAGGATCCAACACAGTAAGAAAAAGTAACGATAACACTACTTACCTGCTAAGTGAATTTCCTCCCGTAGGATAACATTGGTGATTCTATGTGAAAAAGTTTCTAAGTGTCAACTTTTAAAATACAATAATATTCCTTAAAAATCACTACTGTAACCAAAACGCTTTTACTCAACTGTTTACAGGAGATGTCCCAGGACTGAATCTAGGATCCAGTCCTGTGGTTAGAAAAGTAATCCATAAAGTAACTAATTGCATTTAACTAGAAATTCACATTGAGCTCAATGTTGCATTGTGTTTGAAATTGTGTTGCCCATTGCAACAACTGTTACTACTGTACTTAAAACTCTATTGCATATTTGCAAACTATTTAAACTAAAGTAATTCATTCTGAGAAAGTATATTTTGTAATGTAATGTATAATGTAATTACAATGTAATTTAATAAATAAAATATCTAAAAATAAATAGTTTTAAAAAATGTAGTAAATCAGTGTCAAAAAAATAAATATAACAATTAATACATTTAAAAATTGTCATTTACAAAACCTTTGAAATTCACTGAAAAAACCATAGGTTTTAGGGGCGTTATAGTTAGAAATTAGCATTTAAAAACCTTTGAAATTCACTGAAAAAACCACAGGTTTCAGGTACGTTATAGTTAGAAATTAGCATTTAAAAAACCTTTGAAATTCACTGAAAAAACCATAGGTTTCAGACACGTTATAGTTAGAAATTAGCATTTAAAAAACCTTTGAAATTCACTGAAAAAACCATAGGTTTTAGGGACAGTTATAGTTAGTTGGACATTTCACTCGTACAAAACCCGTGAAATTCCCCCGTTATAGTTAGTTCAGCTAACTATAACTCGCGCCCCGCAATGCACTGCTGATGACGTCACATATTACATCACTCATGACATGGTCAGTGACATCACTGATGACATCACTGATGACATCTCAAATGACATCACTGATGACATCACTGATGACATCATCCACGTGATAATCTGATTCACCTCCTCACACCCTAATATAACCTTTGATACACCCACTCTAAATTACAGACTGCCATTCGCAAAACCATAGACACTCCAACACCAATAACTACATACCCACTCACTGATTCTTAGGTCTACACACACACATCCACTCACTCACCTGTACAGTCACTCATACTTATGGTCACTCAGTACAGGACTAACATATGCACTCTTACTCCTATATAGACACTCAAACACCGCCACTCATCCATAGAGGTACTCACACACCTAATCAGTCATGCAAATAATTAAACACACTGCCATTTACTCACCTATACAGTTATACACACACCAGCTCACTTAATCATACAAATACTAGCACATTGTTACGCTCTTATACAATCACTGATACAAGCACACACTCATCCATACAGCCACTAACACAATCACTCACTCTCGCTATAGCTATTTATATACTCCAACACACATATATACTGCCTTTCACATATGTAGTTACTCACACATGTACCACTGGGACATACATTCAATCACTAACACACTCTTACACACACTTACCCACCCATACAGTCTATCACAGATGCACTCTTGAAACCATCCACCCAGTGAATCACCCACTCACACATCTATGCACAGAGTCGCACACACCCCTCCCACACAAACACTCAGGCACCCATACAGATACTCAGACAACCATTCAATAACTCATATAGACACTCATGTAGCTATTCACAAACACATGCAGCCACTTACACAGCAACAGACAGACGGATACAGACATTCACCCAGTTTAGTCACTAACCCATGCATTCAGTAAGATACGTTAAATCACTCACTTATAGAGTCAGTCACGCACCTACTAAATCATCCATACAGACACTTATACACCCACTCATTCTTCAATACGTCTTTTCCTATATATATTAAAAATGTTTAAACTTTACAGAAACACACAGTCACTGGATGATGTCATCAGTGATGTCATCAGTGATGTCATTTGAGATGTCATCAGTGATGTCATCAGTGATGTCACTGACCATGTAATGAGTGATGTAATATGTGACGTCATCAGCAGTGCATTGCGGGGGCGCGAGTTATAGTTAGCTGAACTAACTATAACGGGGGAATTTCACGGGTTTTGTACGAGTGAAATGTCCAACTAACTATAACTGTCCCTAAAACCTATGGTTTTTTCAGTGAATATATATATATATATATATCATTTCCTGCATGGTCCCATTGTTTGACCATTTGGGCGCATCTGCGGCGGTGCGTTTCGAGTATGGCTGGACCAAGCCGTTACCAATTGCCAAAACACTTTCCCCAAAAAGGAAGTCCTCTCCGCACTCACAGTTCCATTATAGTCATGAGATAATAATCATGCCAATGCCTCCAAAGCAGTTCCACTGTGCCTTTATTTAATCATAGAAAGACAGCACACCCCTAGGTGAGATGTCATCAGTGATGCCATCAGTGATGTCACTGACCATGTCATGAGTGATGTAATATGTGACGTCATCAGCAGTGCATTGCGGGGGCGCGAGTTATAGTTAGCTGAACTAACTATAACGGGGGAATTTCACGGGTTTTGTACGAGTGAAATGTCCAACTAACTATAACTGTCCCTAAAACCTATGGTTTTTTCAGTGAATTTCAAAGGTTTTTTAAATGCTAATTTCTAACTATAACGTGTCTGAAACCTATGGTTTTTTCAGTGAATATATATATATATATCCTCCAAGAATGGCTCAGTTTCGCCGGATTCCTGGCGCATCTGTAGCGGTGCAACTTCCACGGCGGAGCCAAGCCGTATTATATAAATCCAACCCTCTTTTCAGAAGAACGGAGCGCACTCACGGGTGACGTTTCACAATGATCAAGGTCTCGGGGAGACCGAAACGCGTTGGTTGGTAGCGATTTCATGCCCGTGAAATATTGTATTACTTAAAGAAAAAGAAAAGAAAATTGTGAAACGTCACCCGTGAGTGCGCTCCGTTCTTCTGAAAAGAGGGTTGGATTTATATACATATATATGTATATATTTAGGACTGGTATCCTTGACTCTATTAACGCGACAACGCACGCCTGGCTTCACCTTTTGAAATTACAAGCCGGCGCCATACTTTACTCTCCAAAGACACTGCTGGAGTGGTGCCACTGGTTGCCCCCGTGCAGGGAAAAAGGGGTGATTACGGCCTTGAACATTATAAATATTAGCACAATAGGAGAGATGTTTGTGGAGGGTAAAACGATAGCATGGGAAGACGCTGTACAGGAAGATCGGACAGCTACTCCATTGACTCAATTCAATTTCCACAGGGTGAGACATGCACTGAGGGAGCTCCTGGGTAGCGGGATGGATGAGCCACCAGAGGTTGCCCCGCTCCCATATGTTATTAAGGCTGAATCGCCAGTGCGAATTGTCTCAAGGATTTATAACATAGCACAGGGTTACAGAGCCAACCACTACACCAAGGCTAGGTTAGCGTGGCAGGCAGACCTGGGTCGACTGATTGATGACGCAATGTGGAAGTACTGTTGTGAGAGTACGAAACGCATTTCACTAAATGGGCGTCATAGACTGATACATTTCAAATTTTTGAATAGGGTATATTATACACCAGAGAGGCTCTGCAGATACGGTTTGCGCGACTCGGCAGCGTGCGAACGCTGTGGTGCGGACCCTGCAGATTTTTATCATCTGGCCTGGCTATGTCCTGGGATGGCGGCCTTTTGGGCGTTGATATTTAAGACACTGAGGGAAATCACGGACACTACGCTTGAACCGGACCCTATGCTCGCACTATTGGGGTATTCCAAACAGCTGCCTAAGGGAATCAGACGTCTGGTAGATATGGGGCTTCTGGTGGCAAGACGTAGAGTTGTGATCAGCTGGTCTCGGGGCCCGTTCCCTACGGTTACGAACTGGACACACGACATGACGTATAGCAGCACTCAAACAGAATATTATAGTGAGCTACTACCTCCACGCAATCGGCCTAAAAATTTCTGGGGTCTGTATCAGGGCTACCTGGCTGCCAAGGCAAGCGGCTCAAATCACGTTGATTCACTTGAAATATAGCGCTGGAGAGCGGTTTGCATAACATGTTCTGATTCCGGGACTGAGAGGCATGCCTTGAATAGTAGTTGCCCTTAAGTGCCTCAGGGTTTTGTACAGTGTACTAGGCAAATACAACATTGAACTGATCTGTGAATGTTATTGTTGCGAATTGAAAGGTGATTATATTGATGCTGTATGTTATAAGATACAAGTACTGCTCCACAGTGGTGGACTTTGTGTACTGTGTATATTGTTGCAAATAAGCTATGTCTCTGCTTTTGTTACCAATAAAACCTAATAAAAAAAAATATATATATATATATATGTATATATTTATATTATATAAACAAACACAAACACACATACACATTTGTGTGCATTCATTTAGTTATAGTCCTCTGTTCACAATCCACTGTGGTGCTGGAGTGATGAATTAGAGCAGAAGGACAGTGCAGCACCACATATGCTGAATTGGAAGCGGGGATCGCATTCTTCGAGATATTGCACATTGAGTGTTCCTACCATCCACAGCAGCATGCTGAGGCACTAGTGGTTTTGCGCTGGCAGCTAGCAGCCCTCATCTGTGTGTTCTGGGATATACCCTGCTCACCTTCCATTTAATGACTGGTGTGAAAGAAGTCGGTGTGCCTTGAGACACTGCTCCATGATGCATTGCAGTGGGCACACTTTTAGACATGATTCATTGCAATGGAAAAACTTTATGACTTGGCAAATTCTGAAAAAGATACTTCAGCGAAATTACCTACCAGCCTTCTCTTTTACTGCTAGAATACATTTACCCTTAATGCACCACTAGAGCAAAATGCAAAGAGAAAATTATTTTACTTTAGAACTCTATGCACAATGATGTTATCACAATTCATGCAAGGAGTATTTTTTGATGTTTTTATTGAAAAATGTAAACACAGCCATGTGCTCAACATTCTATCTTACTGCAGACTCGAGCCACTATTTACATCCCACAAATCTTGACATCAAACCCAGCAGTCTGTTGATTGAAATACCATTTGAACAGTGTGAAGCGGCCTAAAGTTATAAAAAGGTATTTGACAAACAACAGTGTGCTAAATTACGTTAGATTATGAGCTGATGTCCCAAAATCCTTCTACATTTTTGATGCATAATAAATCACTGAGGTTGTACACGGTAAATGCTTCATATGGTCATCACTGAGCAGATGAAGAACAATCCTGCCTCAATTTCTTAGTTTTTCAAATAATATTTGTATATATATTTACCAAATAAGGGGCACACAAAATATTGAGATTGTAATGAATATATATAGACTGTGTGATCAAGGCAGAAATTGCCGAAACGCGTCGCAGCGTATTGCTGAATTAAATCCTGAATCTGCCAATGGTTCCCCCGTGTCGGTGTCTGATTTCTGTGTGAGAGAATCGGATGTGGTGTTCATATATATATATATATTCACTGAAAAAACCATAGGTTTTAGGGACAGTTATAGTTAGTTGGACATTGCACTCGTACAAAACCCGTGAAATTCCCCCGTTATAGTTAGTTCAGCTAACTATAACTTGCGCCCCGCAATGCACTGCTGATGACGTCACATATTACATCACTCATGACATGGTCAGTGACATCACTGATGACATCACTGATGACATCTCAAATGACATCACTGATGACATCATCCAGTGACTGTGTGTTTCTGTAAAGTTTAAATATGTTTAATATATATAGGGAAAGGCGTATTGAAGAATGAGTGGGTGTATAAGTGTCTGAATGGATGATTTAGTACGTGCGTGACTGACTCTACAAGTTAGTGATTAAACGTATCTTACTGAATGCATGGGTTAGTGACTAAACTGTGTGAATGTCTGTATCCGTCTGTTGGTGTGTAAGTGGATGCATGGATTTGCGAATAGCTACATGAGTGTCTATATGGGTTATTGATTGGTTCTATGAGTATCTGTATGGGTGCCTGAGTGTTTGTGTGGATGGGGTGTGTGCGACTGTGCATAGATGTGTGAGTGGGTGATTCACTGGGTGGATGGTTTCAAGAGTGCATCTGTGATAGACTGTATGGGTGGGTAAGTGTGTGTAAGAGTGTGTTAGTGAGTGAATGTATGTCCCAGTGGTACATGTGTGAGTAACTACATATGTGAAAGGCAGTATATATGTGTATTGGAGTATATAAATAGCTATAAGCGAGAGTGAGTGATTGTGATAGTGGCTGTATGGATGAGTGTGTGCTTGTATCAGTGATTGTATAAGAGCGTAACAATGTGCTAGTATTTGTATGATTAAGTGAGCTGGTGTGTGTATAACTGTATAGGTGAGTAAATGGCAGTGTGTTTAATTATTTGCATGACTGACTAGGTGTGTGAGTACCTCTATGGATGAGTGGCGGTGTTTGAGTGTCTATATAGGAGTAAGAGTGCATATGATAGTCCTGTACTGAGTGACCATAAGTATGAGTGACTGTACGGGTGAGTGAGTGGATGTGTGTGTGTAGACCTAAGAATCAGTGAGTGGGTATGTAGTTATTGGTGTTGGAGTGTCTATGGTTTTGCGAATGGCACTCTGTAATTTAGATTGGGTGTATCAAAGGTTATATTAGGGTGTGAGGAGCTGCATCAGATTATCACGTGGATGATGTCATCAGTGATGTCATTTGAGATGTCATCAGTGATGTCATCAGTGATGTCACTGACCATGTCATGAGTGATGTAATATGTGACGTCATCAGCAGTGCATTGCGGGGCGCGAGTTATAGTTAGCTGAACTAACTATAACGGGGGAATTTCACGGGTTTTGTACGAGTGCAATGTCCAACTAACTATAACTGTCCCTAAAACCTATGGTTTTTTCAGTGAATTTCAAAGGTTTTTTAAATGCTAATTTCTAACTATAACGTGTCTGAAACCTATGGTTTTTTCAGTGAATTTCAAAGGTTTTTAAAATGCTAATTTGTAACTATAACGTGCCTGAAACCTACGGTTTTTTCAGTGAATTTCAAAGGTTTTTTAAATGACAATTTTTAAATGTATTAATTTTTATATTAATTTTTTTCATACTGATTTACTACATTTTTAGAAACAATTTCTTTTACATATTTTATTTTTTAAATTACATTGTAATTACATTATACATTACATTACAAAAAATACTTTCTCAGAATGAATTACTTTAGTTTAAATACTTTGCACATAGGCAATAGACTTTTAAGTACAGTAGTTACAGTTGTTGCAATGGGCAACACATTTTCAAACACAATGCAACATTCAGCTCAATGTGAATTTCTAGTTAAATGCAATTAGTTACTTTATGGATTACTTTTCTAACCACAGGACTGGATCCTAGATTCAGTCCTGGTACATCTCCTGTAAACAGTTGAGTAAAAGCGTTTTGGTTACAGTCGTGATTTTTAAGGAATATTATTGTATTTTAAAAGTTGACACTTAGAAACTTTTTCTCATAGAATCACCAATGTTATCCTAAGGAAGGAAATTCACTTAGCAGGTAAAAACTGTTATCGTTACTTTTTCTTACTCAGTGTTGGATCCTGGATCCAGCACTGGTGCATCTCCTGTAAACAGTTGAAAGAATGCGTTTAAGTCATACAGGCGATTTTTAAGGAATATTTGTAGTTTGTGAAAATCGACACTTTGAAACTTTTCTGCTGAAAACCAGACAATGGATTCCTATGGAAGAAAATATAAGTTACTGGTAAGTACGGTTAAAATTACTTTTCAGGACCAGTACTGGGCTGAAAGATACAGCACTGAGGTCTCTCCTGATAACAGGTGAGTAAATCGGAATTCGTATTTCGGCTGATTTTAGATGAATATTTTAAAGTTCCAAAACTCCACACTTAGAAGAATTTCCAAGTGAAACCAGTCAATGTTAGCCTATGGAAGGAAATTCAAGTTACTGGTAAGTACGGTTAAAATTACTTTTCAGGATTAGTACTGGGCTGAAAGATGCAGCACTGAGGTCTCTCCTGATAACAGGTGAGTAAATCAGAATTCGTATTTCGGCTGATTTTAGAGGAATATTTGCACAATGGTGAAGGGAGGGGCGGGGCCTGAGGTGACATCTGTGCAAACGCGCCCCGTGGCGCGTTTTAAGTTGGGGGATTAAGTCCCCTTGAATCATGAGGGTCCCTACGGGCCAACTAGCCCACCAGGAACCTCCAGTATGCGCCAGGGGCTGCGTTGCAGAGACATGTACAGAGGCCACACCCCTTTTACACCTCTCTGCAACGCAGCTCTGTGGCGCTTTCTGGACGTACCTGTTGGGCTAGTTGGCCCCCAGGGACCCTCAGGATTGAAGAGGATTTAATTCCCCATCTTAAAACGCGCCACGGGGCCTGTTTGCACACATGTCACCTGAAGCCCCGCCCTCCCTTCACCACTGTGCAAACGCACCCCGTGGCACGTTTTAAGTCGGGGGATTAACTCCCATTGAATCCTGAGGGTCCCTGGGGTGCAACTAGCCCACCATATACCTCCAAAAAGCGCCATAGAGCTGCGTTGCAGAGAGTTGTAAAAGGGGCGTGGCCTCTGTACACCTCTCTGCAAGGCAGCCCCTGGCGCATACTGGAGGTTCCTGGTGGGCTAGTTGGCCCCAGGGACCCCCAGTATTCAAGGGGATCGTTCCCTCTCTGCAAACGCGCCAGGGGCGCGTTCTGCAGAGTGGTGAAGGAAGGGGGCGGGGACTACGGGCCCAATCGTTTTTTTTGTTGTTGTTGTTTTTTTCCCCTGAAGGGGGGCTGTGTGGCCCCCCTTCCTTTTTCCTATTTTTAGGCCCTGGGGACCCCATCCCCCAGGGCCTTACCCCTTTTTTTAAAATTAAAATAAAATAAAAAAACGGGAAGGGGGCCGCGTGGCCCCCCTTCCCTGGGCCTGTATTGGCCCCGGGGACCCCATCCCCCGGGGCATGGCCTCTTTTTTTTTTATTTGGAGGGGGCTGCGTGGCCCCTCTCCTCAGGCCATTTAAGGCCCCGGGGACCCCATCCCCAAGGGCCGGCCTTGCACTTTTTTTTTTTTTTTTCCTTTTTTTTTCCTTTGGGGAGGGGGGCTGCGTGGCCCCCCTCCGTGGCCACTTATGGCCCCGGGGACCCCATCCCCCGGGGCCTGGCCTCTCGTTGGGGACTGTGGGGGTCCCCAAACCCCCACAGTCCCGCCGGCTCCCCGTGTCCTACGGGAGCCGGCATTGCTTTACACATGGGGAGCAGCTAACATGCTGCTCCCCATGTGGAAAGCAATCAGCTTTGGATATTGGAAGAGAGAGCAGGTTTCCTGCTCTCTCTTCCAATATCCAAAGCAGTTTGCAATGACAGGACGGGAGCCGCGAGGCTCCCGTCCTGTCATTGCAAACAGCAGTGTCCCGGGGGTAGGCACCCGGGACACTGCAGGAGCCGGCCCTGGGGGGTGGCGGTCCCCAGGGCCACCACAGGCTCCAGGAGGGGGCCGCGCGGCCCCCTCCCTACATTTTGAAAGCCCCGGGGAGGTGGTGGTCCCCGGGGCTTGGGAGTCCAAAACGGACCCCCATTTTAA
Organism: Calotriton arnoldi; assembly: GCA_963921515.1. Classification (NCBI taxonomy): domain Eukaryota; kingdom Metazoa; phylum Chordata; class Amphibia; order Caudata; family Salamandridae; genus Calotriton; species Calotriton arnoldi. The sequence continues at coordinate 295,181 of CAWUFW010015360.1, read as the reverse complement.
TTTTTCTTAGTGCCCCGGGGAGGTGGTGGTCCTCGGGCGTGTGGGCGGCTGGAGCCCCCCACACAGGTTTTTAATTTTAAAAAAGAAGCCCCGGGGAGGTGGTGGTCCCCGGGGCTGCGGAGGGCTCAGAGCCCTCCCGCACCATTATACATAAAGCCCCGGGGGTGGTGGTCCCCGGGCTTGGGGGGCCCTTAGAGGCCCCCACACATAAAATTAACCCCCCAGCATGCCCCCGGGACTTGGCCCACCCGGGGGCCAATTAACATCAAAGCGCGCTTCGATTTTTTTTTTTTCCGGCAGGATTCGCGCTCCCTGAGCGCATCCTGCCGATTTTTAAAAAAAAAAAATAAATTTTTTTTTGCCCAGGGGGTCCTTGTGGGACCCCTGAGCAGACCTAGGGGTCAGGGTGTTTCTACCCTGCCCCCTTTGTGCGCTTTGCGCACTTGTTTCTGTCCCTCGGTTCTACCGAGGGACAAAATGGCTGCCAACACTTCCTGATTTGGAGTGTTGACAGCCAATTAACATAAAGCTCGTGCTCGGGAGGATCCGCGGCCCTAGATATATCTATCTTTTTACTTTTGATTTTCTCAGCAACTACTGAACGGATTTACACCATTTAACAAAAAGGGTTCTTTCTGAACCAAGAACTACATCTTTGCCAAATTTGGTGTAATTCCGTTCAGCAGTTCGGGCTGTAGCCGTGTCTAAAGTTTCCTATGGAAAATTGCATGGGGAAAACGCGTTTTGGGACCCCCTTTTTTCTCAGCCCCCGCTTGACGAATCCCCCGAGACTTTCAGGGTAGGAGCGGACCGGAGCGCCCCCACAAAGTTTGAAAATTTTGCGAAGATACGTCAACCGGCAAGAGAGTTATTTCAAATAGAATGTCGCGGATTTCCTATGGATAATAGGTTGTAACTATAACTATCTACTGGCGACCGCCAGTAGATAATATATATATATATATATATATATATATATATATCTGCATTGAAAGCAGATAATGAGACGGTAATGTGTTTCCTTAAGGACGTTATAAAAGGATAAGTATGTTAGTTGAGTACTATTTTTAGGCCTCGCCGAGGCAGTGCATGCGCTTTCTTCAAGACATGCTGTTTCTACTCTGTGGGCTTACAGCCCACCCATAGTTTTCCATTTGTTACTTCACGTGCCCTTCTAAAAGGCTTTGCCTTCAACTGGTTGATAAGTGTTCTTTGTCCCTTCTTTTGGTATCTTGTACTCTCCCGCTGAGCACGGTCCTATTACTAGTAGGCTTTCACTTTCAGCCATTTGTGGTTGTGTCAGCACACCATTTTTTTCCGTTGGATTCTGCCCATAACACGAGCGTATGTATTTTCAGTTGCTCCGTTCCTGTTTATCGTCACATTTGCTGGGACAGATATCGCTCTGGGCCCCGTTCCTGCTTATCATCACATTTACTACATTTGACACAAGCGCTCAAGTTTTGAGTCACTCCATTCCTGTTCATTGTCACATTCACTGTGACAAATGTCGCTCCAAATTTTATTCCTGTTTATTGTTACATTTGCCATTTTTTTTACATTTTGTGTTGTAATTTTGGTTTTTACTTTCTATTAAGCATTGTTTTATTTTTAGAATGTTGGCATGTGATGTAAAAATCCTTTACTTATTTTGATCCTCATAATGCTCAATACATTAGCAGAACTAAAGCGCCTGAGGGGATTGTTGACGGGAGCGGCTGGGCTAACATTCGTCATACTGTACATGCACATAATCTGTGCATGGCTTGTTACTTCAGCAGGCACTGGTGCGACAGCCAGTACCTTTAATGGGCAGTGAACGCTTGACACTTTAAAGCTGCCTTGGCCACCAGTACATCTAAAGCAGAGGGGCTGCACGTGAGTCCATTTAATCTGGTTTAAAACACAGTGGTGGTGAGGCATTATAATTGTGGTGATTTATTTATCCCCCACTGCTCCCTGTTTTTTCAACCCTATGTCTTCTCCCCCCTCGCATCCACCTCATCCCAGTTTCTTCACTACCCCCGTTAGCCACCTCGACCCAATTGACAAAGCCAATAGGTCTCCCATCAGCAAGACCTATTAGCTTTGCCAATGCTTGTTAATGGATGCTTTTATATTACAGTGCTACATAACGTACCCTAATATGCCTTATAGCTACACTAAACATCAAGTTTGCCTCAAAAGTCTTCATGAAAACAGCTCTTCTCTTTCAATTGTGCACCATTTTTACAATTAGAAAATTGACAGTTTAAAATAGTGCTGAGTAACTGTACATCATGCAGATTGCTCACACAATATATGAGCAGTACTCTTTAGTTCTATTAAGAGTCTCATAAATTCCTAGAACTGTACTGAGCTGAAATTAAATGTGCATTAAATAAAATTTAGCACTACAATAGAATGTCATTAAAATGCAAGTGTGACTTACTGGTACAGCATATTGCAGCTTTTACAGGAAGAGTATCAGAGTAAAGAAATAGGGGAGCTAAAGCAGCTTCAACTGAGTAAGGATAATTCTCTTGCCGCAGAAGGCAACACAGGCTTGAGTTTCGATGTAACAATGCTGCATTTGGGAGCATTTTGCATGATATACCGTATCTACGTGCCGGGTGAGCGGAACTGGGTAAAATAAACCCCCTTCTTCAATAGTTTAATAGTCGCTCTTTAAAGCAGGGCACCTTCTTCATTATGATTATTTATTCCAACCCCCAGTTCTGCTTTGCCAGATATTAGATATATCAGGTAAATTGATGAGTGCTACAAATTGCGCCCTACACAAAAAGTGAGTGAGGCCCCAGAATACTGATGGAGCTGAATCACACAGATAGTTGTGCAGTCATCAGTCAGCTAACCGTTAATGGCGCCATAAGTCAGCGGTTGTGTATCAGTAGCTGTAGAATATAATAAATAGACCACCAATCATCTGCTGCATGCCATGGAGATTAAGTGCATGCACAGCTCGAGCGGCTGCTTGGGGCATGAGAAGTGCTTTTCTTTTTGAGAAAAAGAAATGTGTCTATTTTCTCCAAGACCATGTTTTAATGCGCAGCCTGGCTTCCCAGTGGTTTGGACTGTTGGTAATGAGCAGAGCTTGAAGCAAACAAGTCAATGTCATGGGTAGCTGAAGATAGGCAGGACCCAAAGCAATGATATTACACCTACCACGAATTGGTATCAGAAAAATATATTTATTGGACTATACATATTGATATAAAAATATTGTAACATATACAGGATATATGGATAGAAAATATCTTACAATACTTGTAATAAAAAATCAGAAATTCAAGAAAGCATTAAAAAATACATTTGGTGTTCCTAATAAACACATATCTATCAATAATGTTAGTACATCATCATGCCGACAGTCACAATTTTATTGATCTTATGCAAATTGACGGTTTCTAGTGCACCTCAATATAGTTTTCAAGCTCATACCTCAAACAACAATACATCTATAAATGTTCAAATTGACAGAAAATAGTCTGATTACATTAATTAAATTCTTAAATGCAGTTTTGTATAATAGATTTATCTATATAAAGGGGAAATGGGAAAAGGATCACAATGTACTGATATATCCCAATGCTCTTTTGCCTAACATTTTTGCGTTGTGTGGAATCTACATACGAACTACACACAAGCAAGAGTGATAACTGACGTACAGAAGCTTTTGACTAGAGAAAATACTCTCCACATCCTTGCTCATCAAAGAAATCAAGGAGTGCATTGCAACACTGACTAATACATAGTGTATAAGAGTATGTTTATATTACCCGGTCACATACCTCAAGTTATGTTTTCGAAAAACCTCTAAAATGATCCTTTTACTATTGGCTTTGGAGTCTCTAAATAACTAGGGGCCACATGTACATAACTTTTTTTTCGTTCACAAATGGCCTGATTTGCACAATCTGGCTGTTTGCAACCAGAAAAAAATCATTTTTCTATGTACAAAGCCCTATCTTGCGATTCAGTAACCTATTACCGAATCGCAAAATGGGTTTCTGATTCGGTATTAGGAAGGGGCATTAAGGGCGTCCTTTCTTAATAGCGACTCGTAGTGATATGAGTGAATGTTTTGCAACTGAAATGCAGTTGCAAAACATTTGCATTTTATCGCCTACTTCAAGGTGGTAACCCATTCGCAAACGGGAAGGGGTTCCCAAGGGACCCCTCCCCCATTGTGAATGTTTGCAAAAACGTTTTTAAGAACAGGCAGTGGTACGACGGACCACTGCCTACTCTAAAAAAATTAAAAGAAAACTTTTCATTTTTCTTTTGGAAACGCATCCCATTTTCCTTTAAGGAAAACAGGCTGCATTTAGAAAAAAAAAACATTGCTTCATTTAAAAGGAATCACAGACATGGTGGTCTGCTGACCATAGCAGGCCACCATCTGTGTGATGGCTGCGATTCCCAATGGGTCGCAGACCGAGACCTACCTCATGAATATTAATGAGGTAGGTCTATTTGCGACCAACTGGTAATTGCTTAATGTGTGAAACACACATTTGTACATAGCTGTTTGTGATTACTATATATATTTCATTTTGAGAAAGAAGACACCCAACAAATCCACAAGGCTTCTGATTTATGTCTCATTCTCAAATTTATGTTTTCACATTTTCAAATACATGACTCTTAGATATGCAAATAGCTTAATTTATGAATTGAAATTCCATCTTCTTTCCCTATCCTACGCCGAACCCAGGACAGTTCCCAGGATCTAGATCGTGATACAGAGGATGGAGAGATAGCGGAAGCAATCAAGTCTATGCCCTCTGGTAAGGTGCCTGGTGTAGGCGGCGTCCCAATAAAGTTCTACAAGATCATAGCTCAGCGCTCTATTCTGCTACTGGGGCAACTATTTCAGGAGGCCATTGCCCAATGGCACCCATTACTGAAATTCACCCAAGCCTTGATCTCGCTGATTCCCAGAACTGTAAGGGACTACCTCCACTGTGAAAACTACCACCTGATATCACTTATGAACTTGGATGTGAAAATCCTGGCTAAACCTTTGGCGAACCAATGGAAAAAAAACATTCCGTCGTTTGTCCACCGTAACGAAGTAAGATTTCTACCCGGCCATTTATCTTGCAATCATCTTTGAACTTCTATGCCATCTCCTCTGGACAGCTTCTCCCCAGAAAGCCAAACTGACAGCCCTCTCCCAGGATGCCAAAAAGGCTTTCGATCAGGTTGAGTGGCACTATCTGTACAGACTGTTGGGGAAAATGGGAATTGGCTTGACCTTTCTGGCCTAGATTCCATGGCTGTATCCTGCCCCTACGGCAGTAGTTTGTTGCAATGGATTTTGCTCCTCTCCCCTTGGTTTCTGCAGAGGTACCAGGCAGGGGTGTCCACTCTCCACCCTGCTATTCATCCAGGAGTTGAAACTCTTGGCAATAGCTATCCGAAGGTCTCTTATGATCTAAGGCATACCTACGACTGCGGGAGACTTGAAACTGAAGCTATTCGCTAATGATATGCTATTGACTCTGGCATCACCCACATCCTCTATCCCCGCACTGATGGGCATTGTGGACTTTCTACTGATAGTGGCTACGCATCAATTGGGTGAAAAGGAAGGTGTTCACCTTTACACCAGCCACGGTGGTGACCTGTCTCACTGGATTACAGCTTCAGTGGATGCCTACATGAATGAAGTACTTGGGAGTCCAAATTAGCGCCTTCCCTCAACATATAATGATGGACAATATTAAACTCCTCACCGATCAAATGCTCAAGGACTTTGCCAAAGGGGAACATCTCCAACTATTGATCTGGGGCAGAGTTAAAACAATCAAGATGGTAGCTGCATACAAATGTTACTACATCTTCTGCATACTGCCAACACCAGTACCTGTATCCCACCAAAGGCAACTGGATTCTCAAGTGTGATGATACATTTGGCATGGGGAAACTCTGAGATTGGCAGCATCAAAACTTTATGACGACACCACTGCGGTAGGCCTACGCTTACCACAACTGGAACTGTACCGTGCAGCTCTCCATCTCTCTCAACTAGCCTATTTTTTCCAGCTTACATTAGAAACTCCAGATTGGCTGCTCATAGAAAAAACACTCCAGAGTGCTCCAGACCACATGTCTTCTCTGGACATAGGAGGGGCCACAGCCAAGGTACACATAAAATCTGGGAATCAGCTCATAAACTCCTGTAGCAGGACACATTTCTCTATTCCCTGGCAACCATATGGAACAATGAAGACATTATACAGGATGGCGGCCCACTCTCATGGTCCTCATGGTTCATGAAAGGAATTTTGACCCTGCGTCACTTAACACGGTACAGATGTTTCCGTCAACGCAATGTCTTAGATATAACCAACTGAAGGAAATCCTTTTACGGAGCTGGGCAACGATCTCCGGACCCTTCGTGACTCAACCCTTCATTGGTATCTCAGCACGTGGGAGAAGCATAAAAAACGCATCTCCGGCTTATATGATACTCTTATTGAACATATTAATTTGCAGCCCATGGTGCAGTCTCTCTAAAACCAATGGAAACTACACCTGGCAGACTCTACAACTCTACAGAAGAAATGGATTGGAAAAGGATCCTTTACTCCCATGAAAAAAGCCTACAGGTAACCCCATTAAAATTCAGCAATTTCTTACATGGGTGGCACCGGTCCCCTCTTAAACTTCAGAGAGCTGGATTAGCAGCCTCCTCACCAGTGCTGGGGATTTACCAATGGCAGGGGAGATATGCTCCACATCCTTTGGCCCTGCCTCAGGATTCAATCCAACTTGGAGGACGTCTGGGAGGTAATCTTGAACTTTTCTGATCTTAGCCTCCAGTCCTTCATAGATCTGGTGCTCCTACACGCTACGCCAGAGATAGACGGTATCACTAATCATCAGAGGTGCTGGCTGAACACCTCTCTGGCAGTAGACAAGGTGTGCATACTGAGATATTGGAAGTCAGTGACACCACTGATTGTAGAAGAATGGCTGACAGCACTGGCAGACACAGCCTTCCATGAACAGATGATTTATAAATTAAATGACCAGTTGGATGTGATCGGCAACATCTGGTTTTTGTTCCTGTCCTAGATTGCACAAAGATCTGTTTCCCCTACCTATTCCTTCCCTTCTCCTTTGCCCTCTCCCTCCCTCATTGCCCCCCCTTCACTTGTGTCTGAATCTGCATTAAAGGGACCTTGATCATAAAAAAGTCTCCCCATGCTACACAGGGGATAGCCAAACTACATGGGGCACTTTATGGTTCCACTCTCACTTCAACTACTGCTTTTGTAAGTCCCCAGCTGCTAACCCTTGCCTCCTGATCCTCAGTAAGGCTTTTATTATTTATTGTTTAATGTTTACAGATTAGACGGGCTGCAGAGATTTACATACACATCTCAGGCATTCTAGCTAGCCTTTACCATTGTTGGACGGACCACAAGGATTTGATGGCGCGGTGGGACCATGTCTATTATTTTCTCTGTTAAGATACTTGTTACATGCTCAATTTAGACTGTGCATCTGTGCAAATGTACTACTGTGTGGCAGCAGAGTATTATAACTACTGTCAATGTACCATTATACCGACATGTTAATTCACTAATAAAGTTTTGGGGGAAAAAAAAGAAATTCCCTATTTTATTCAAGAAAAGAGAGATTTTACTTGTGAATGGAAATCTTCACAAAGACAATTCTATCGGTATGGTGATTCTACTCATAGAGTCAACTCTGCCAGCTTGGTTGCTGGGTGGGGGGCATCTGCCAAGTTTACTGAACACCTACAGACACGAACATTTGTAGGCATTTCCCACCATAAAAATGTTTAAAAAGTTACTTCTGTTAAGGACAGGAATTAATATGTTGCCAGAACTGAAAAGGTGTAGGAACACATCAAAGTGTATACTTTGGTGAGGGAGTGGGTCTTTCCACAGGGAAACCACTAAAATTATTGTTTCATGCAAATCCACTGCAGTGGGAATATGCATATGACTATTCCATTGAGAGGAAATTATGCATATGAGTGCTCCTGGAAATATGTGACTATCAAATTCTCCCCAAAAAACTTCTAGAAATCTTTGAAAATTCCTCAATAATCTCAATAAGCATTTTCTAAAGAATTAGGCTTAGGCCCATACTGATACATTTTGATGATCTTTTCTGATTGAAATATGAAATACTATAGCAAACAATAATCTCTTCTGCAATCCTTATATGGAGTTCCTCAAGTCTCTGTGCACATCATGACCCATTTTCCTGTTTTAAAGGAGAGGATGTTGCACAGAGGACAGAACTGCCAACTCAGGAGCTGGGGATCCGGCATCGAGTCTCAGCGTCAGCTCAACAACCTGTGATTCTGGGCAAATCACTTAATTTCCCTGTGCCCATGGACAGCGCCTGCATACCCTCACGGGTGATAAGCCGAACTATATAAATCTACTAATTTAAATTTAAATATACACAACAGTGTCTCCCTCAGCACTCTGTTCACCTTTCCTCATGGCAGGTACAAATTTCACATTTTACTTCTCAAATGACTGCCTGTTGACAAGGCATAAACTGCAATGAACAACTGAAACACCAGACTGGTCCTCTGTCCATAAAAGTTCCAAATTTCTTAAACCCTTTTGCAAATGTGACCTGCCCTTTAAAAAACAAATTCAAGGCTCATCCTAAACTTTTGATCTCATTCCCTGTGTTTATCCATTAATTCAACCTGTGTCCATACATGCCAACACTTAAATAATCATCCATCCCACTGCGAAAATTTAAACTGTAATGATTTGCCTAGTGAAAGCTTATTCTCTTTGCCAGCACTACACTGAACCTATTGCCTTAACATGTAATTCACAAATTATCCACTGACTAATTTTTCCCCATCATATTATTGTGCTCACTTTTCACTTTATTGAATGTAAACAATCCCATGATTAGTCTATGAGAAAATGTAGGCAAAGATTTTGATATATTGTTCCACAACACCAGGGGGACTCCAGAGAAGCAAACCAACAATTCTTTTTAAAGAGAAACTTGCCTCACTTTTTTGGAGGGTGGGCCAAGCTCAAGACTTAACTCCTACAACATTATACATTCAGTTAAAAGAATAATAAAGGTTAAATTCAATTTCACATATACAAATATCAGTTAGCTAACAGCCACACAAATATTGATAAAAGTGTGCTGAACAATTTTAACTGTTTTCAGTTAAAGTCAGTGCTACCATCCATTTTCTTACATGTTGAAGGTATCAATTTTTATCTTATGGAAGTGCAGGAAAGGTCAGAAAAACAACTCATTGACAAAAACCGTCTTTTTAGCAAACCTAGGGAAAGGTCCAGCAGAATCACAAATTTGTGTAGTCTGATAGAGCTTGAGAACTTTCTAGTTGGATATATTTACCTTTCAACAAAGACATTTTCATAGAGCTCAAAACTCTTCAGTGCAGAAGGTCTTGCTCTCTATCTCTGACGAAGGCTCCACGTAATCATATAGGCTGCGGAGGAAGTGTAAGGAGAGAACATGTTTGGAGGTTTAAGAAAGCTACAGTTAGAAGAAGCACACAGAGCTGCCATGTGGGTTATTACTGTATAAAAATGGTGCTGGTGCTTCTTTCATGTCTTAATATGGGTCTGTAGAAATATGCTAGGGCTTCTGGGCAATAATATGTTTTCACAGCAATGCTGGTCAGTAAAAAGAAACTTCTAACATTAATCGTTACAACAAGGATTAGGGAAATGTGGCCAATCTGTGAATCAAACCCTGTACAATACATGGTCAGTGTAAATACCAATATTTTGACACTACTGCCATAGAGGTTTTGACTCTGAGCAGGAAACCACTCTGCTTCCATAACTTGCCACTGAATCTCCTATGGCTCACATGTTTTCTACTGACACCACATATCTAATACCCTAAGGGATTTGATTTGAGATTTCAAATATAAAGATAAAAATCCCCAAGCTCTGCATTGTGGTGAAATAAATACCCCTATTAAACCCCTTGAGCTGTTGGGGTGTGCTGGCTCATTAAATATCACTATTGAGGGTGAATTGAAGTTGCAAGAAAAGACTGAAACTGTGTCACCCTATGTGGAATACTACAAAGATGTTGCCCGTGCTTTCCACGCATAAAGAAAAAGATTGTTGCTGGCTGTGTTCTTGGTGGTATTGTTTTAGTAGTAGGGCATTTTTGTCTGACCTTTAAATGAGATTTTCTGTAATGTTTGTCACTGGCTTAGATATGTTTGAGCAGGAGAACACAAGGGTCTGATTTACAAAAATATTTATGAGTATGGGAAGCAGCACTACAGGGTACTCTTTGTATTTTACATGCCTTTGTGAATCTTCCCTGAAACGTCCAACTCCCTATTAGTAAAAGTGCAAAGAGGGCACAGTCCTTTCTATTTGTTCTTATTGTCTATGACAATTTCCTGTTTTTTTTATATTTTATACCCATTTAAGATTGTGTTGGAGGCAATTCACAAAGGTATGGAAGAGTGCATGAAAGAGTACTCTTGTTGTGCTACTGCACCTTCTCCAAAATGCCCTTGTGAATAGCACTCTATATGTATACCATGTTTTAATCAAGTGAATCAGTCAAAATGTTGATCATGATTTTCTTAGTGCAAGAAACAAAGAATAATGACCAGTCTATTTCAGTCCCTTTCCTTTCTTTACAATTGACTCTACTACAGCCTGCACATATATTCAACACCACAAGTCAGAACTATACCATTTCTCACCTTTCTTTACATATCTCAAATAAGGGTTTCAAAGCTTTCTATGAGCACCCAAAGAACATTACTTCAGTGAGTGACTCAGCCATACACAGGCCTCACTCATGACATATTGTTCCTAACACCTTTCACTAAAACGTTTACTGGTGAATTCCTAATGGTTTTTACAACCTGTGGCTGGCCCTAGGTGACCCACTGAACCGCCTAAGCTTTGTTATAGAAGATGCTGTGAGCAATTTGAAATTTACCACAGATGCCCAGTTAACTGTTCTGATCATCATAGTATACAACTGCAACCATCATAAAACGTCACCCCACCCTGCCGTCACTATGGCAGATAGTAAGGATGTCAAACAGCATATCTTGGTCCTTTGTAAGGAATATTCTGATCGTTTGGTTGGTGATATTGCTCTTTTCATTGTTTTGTAACATATGCTCAAACATCTTGCCTATGCAATGGGCTGCCTTCATTATTTATCATCAAAATGTACCAATTGAGTGTCATTAATCACGGCCTTCAGCTAATCTGAATTATGAAATTGTGTAATTTCAGTTTTAAATGCATGTTATTGCCTAATTAACCTTTTACTTCTAGCTGGAAAATCCATATGTGAACCTGTGAATATCCAAAAAGAATGCATTCACCCATAAATGCAAAACAGATAAGTGGCCATAATAACTCATTTGCTTAAGAACCATATACTCCTTACTAATATCTGTAAGTTTACTACAATAAACAAAATTAAAGAAAAGAGGTTATCAAGCTTCAGCAATCAAATCTGGTATGTATAGCAGAAGATTCCTCAAAAGAGAAATTTAGGGAAGATTTGCTTGATCATTTATCCACGACAGCGAGATAAATGTAAGCACATTATTACACGTTCAATGTTATCTAGCTTACATCAAAACCTGTGAATATTAAACCACAACCCCAAGACAAATGAGTTAATTAAACTACCAGCATTCCAGAATTAGAGTTAATAGTTTAATTTAGGTGGAAAGCGTAGGGATGATTCGGGTGGTAACTAAGTACATTGTTACATCTTGGAGATACTGTGAAACTTACTGCCTTGTAATGCAGCAGTTAGATTATTAAAGCTGAAGACTACAAACACATTCACCAAGAAGATATACTGGGTTTGAGAAATTGCTAAAGTAAGACCCCGTTAAATATTGGGGCCACTTAGATTTGGAACAATAAAGCATTGCCAAACTATGTTACATTATATGTACCCTCCCTAATACATGTATTTAGGAAACAGAATTGTGTGCACTGGAATTAAATCAAACTAGTAGTGCTCATCCCTGAGCAGATGCCAATAGAATTGTATATACCTTACACAAATAGATACTCTTTGATTTGTTTTTCCTTCTTGAGTTAAATTTGTTCAATTGTGTATTAAAATCTGCTAGACCCAGCGGTTTCGGATTGGCATGGACGCATCAAAGCCTTTCAGAATCCACCGCTCAAGATAGGATCAGTACTATACATGTGTCAGATAACCTGTGCTCACCATTAGGTAGCTTAGCACCGAGCAGTCAGGTTTATCCTGGGCCCAAGTGTAAAGTATTGGCACAACAGCACCCTCGCAAAACACTGTGTATACCACAAGAAGACTCCACACAGTATGTATAAAACACTTGTATTTGCATTACACACACACACACGGACACACACACACACACACACTGAAATCAAAACGAAGTACACATTTTATAGACACTTTACAGTTATATGCAATTGTCAAACTTCCGAATTGAAATCAAAATGAGATACACATTGTATATACACCTCACAGTTATATGCATCTGTCGAACTTTCCCATTCACAGAAAGGTCAAACAGTCACAGGTCTTTGACTACACCTCGTGACCCAGCCCCTCAGTCATTCAACTACACCAGCCAATGGTAAACGTTGCCCCTGCTGGCGCACCGTTGACTAGACAGTCGGAACCACCTAACACAGAAAGAAACAGTTACTTAGTTTTGTTCATCCGGATTAGGCCTCCAAGCGCCCAGTGGCACCTGCACGAGTACAGGATCATGATCGCCCTGCAGACAAAAGGTTGTGACCCACGAAGCTGGCACGCTTCCAAATCTGCAGAAATGTTTCCCCTCAGGCGGAGGTGTGAACTGCCGTAGCCCCGAGAGTCAGCTGCAGGTGCCCACAAGGCACACGAAACCCCTCAGGCTGCAACATGATGTTCTCCACAACAAAGTACTTTGTGCTGTGGGTCCAGAGAGAGGGAGCCAACGACCTCGGACAGAGGCTGTGACATCAGGCACTGTCGTCCTCCTGATCTGGAGATCGAAGACAGTCTCAGCTTCCAGCTCAGGTTCTCCCAATACTCCTTGGACACCACACGCTCTGGTGTGCAAGCTAGCACAGGTCCCCTTGGTTGCCAGCATGGGTCCCTCGGACTCTGCAAGCTTCCCCCGCATTCCTCTAACTCCTTACGTCTCGGCACTTCAGGTGGCTGCTGTTCAACACAACTCTCCACAGCATGATGATGGTATACGTCAAAACGGTCCTTGCCCACCCAACGATCTCTTCCACCCATTTCCGCCACACCCAGCGTGGTCTTTACAATCTTGTGAAAATGGTGAGATCCTTTGTGTCTCTGGAATCTCGTGGACAGGAGGCCAGCTAACCAGCCCTTGGAGAGGACTTCGGGATCCGGGCCACGACAGTTGGCACTTAGCTGCGGGCCAGCAATATCCAGGCAAAATCCACTAAGTGATAGTCCCTTCCTGGGGCGCGACAAGCCCCAGGTCACCACAAGTCTGTGGATAATCCAGCTGCAGTCCCTCCTGCCCTAAGGATCCCTCATGTCGATGTCCCAACATCGAACCAACGTAGTATGGTTCCAAATCCAAAAGCGTCTCTAACTGCTGAGGCTAGAGCCCCATTAGTTATACCCATGATGGCGTTTGAAGATGCAATCAGTTCAAGAGGCCACCTTTCAAATGCACAAACCCTGTCTAAATTCTGTCCTGTCTGCCATCCTACTCCGGGAGGTTAGATCACTATCTTTAGTGGGGCCAAGACCCTGCCCCTTGGAATGCAGGTGCCAATTCCACCTCCACGTTACCATCCCAGAAAGGTCCCTCAGAGTCAGAGGTCTGCAGTTTCCCTTGAGTCCCTAGTTTATGGCCTTCAATCATAAATGCACAGATGAAGCTGTCCGACTACCACCAAGATGTGAGTTAGAGACAGGCCGACAGGCACACAGAGCCATGAGCATCAAAATGTCCACTTTCCCAAAAGTGACATTTCCACACACATAATGTCGGATCCACTTGCACTACCGAAGAGGATTCGCCATTACGAACTCATCGACATCAAACACAATACTGCTACTACTCTGCCTGTAAGAAATACTGCTCAATATCCTTTCCCTACATTCACCCATGCTACTCCAATGTGAGAAGAAGGTCCCGTCGTACCGAACACATCACCCAGTGCCATTCAAGACCCTTGCATGTAACGCACACACGAACATGCCTGATCTCTTCCCAACACACCACCCTGTCCCCAGGGAGAACTTCGATATAGCAAGAGAGATGCAGAACCTTGGCACATAGTTTTTTAAATGCTAACCCAAGTAACACAAACCTGTGCGCACAGGCCCCACTAGGGCAAATCTGTGGCACAATCGATGAGCTACGTCTGTGGATGCACAACTAGTGCTGCAGGCCCACGGAGGAGCATTTGAGATACATGCCCTGGGTATATGTCTTACCCCTTAACAAGGGACTTACAGCTAACTTGAATCAGCCAATCATGTATATGATGAGCATAGCACTTTGGCACTGAATGGCAGTGTCAAGCGTGCTCAAAGTCCTAAGGCTAGCATCCAGATCAGTGGAAAACTGGGAAGGAGAAAAGAAAAAGGATGAGGGAAATCACCCTAGAAAGGGCCATTTCCAATAGAAACTAATTTGGTAAAGGACACACGATTGATTCATTTATTGGAGTGAACATACTTTTAATACAGAATCCTCTATATCATATTTTCTTAGTTACATTTATGACATAAATACTTTACACATTGCCTCTAAGTTAAGCCTGCCTGCTTTGTGACATAGCTACCAGGGGTTGAGCAGAGGTTAATTTAGTGGCTATTACTTGAGGTGGGTACTCAGCTCCTCCATTAATTCCCCAATTTCTTACATGCCTTATGAGCCAAGATTCAATTGCTCGTCATTTAACTTTGTTATTCACCATCATTCACTTTGCATGAAATTAACTGCAATGCCTCAATAATGAGGCATCAAGATATTGAGTAAGGATATGATGTCTTTTAGACATTCACCCTTAAAATTTCTCTTAAAGTGGTTTTCTACAATAAAAATAATGTTGCTTTTGTGTTAAATACGCTTTCCCTTTTCCACAGCCTCCTAGCTCTCACCCCGCCTTATTCCCTGTTGTTACATTCTGACCCATGCAGGAAGCCCTACCCAGTAGGCACACCACACACCATCCCTCTTTCCTTTTTTGGTGTCATGGTTTATGCCCCCTTCCTGTGACTGGTGTAACTCTAGGGGACAGAGAGAAGAACAGAAGTGGAAAATAGAGAAATAAAGGGTGAGATAATACAGGAAGAAAGAGGCATATTTTTGTGCTAAAGCAAGCATTTCAAGTTTTAACACGCACCTTTTTTTCTTTTGATCATACTTATCACGCAAATGTTTTGCTTTTTCTGGTTCTCAGATTACTGTAGCCATTCCACAGGAAATCACTTTTAACTTGACTTGTTGAAAAAAAGGAGACCAGCGTTCATGTTGATCTGAATTTTGAGAGGGGCTGCTTGTTCCCACCTCCTCTTTGCTGTCTCTACTGTCATATTATACTACATTCGGAATGTGATTTTATTTTCTACCTTCTTGCACATAGTCCGAATAAAATGTGCTAGAAACTTATCCTTAGGACAATAGTCAACAAAATTAACTAGGACTGTACTTGAGGAAGCAGGTTGCTTAGGCATCATGAAAGGACTCTTTATGATCTTGCAATAGTCAGGTTGGAGATCAATTCTGAATTAAGTGAAAACATTTCCTATTGCCATTGGAATGTGTTGGACTTGACCCTTTTTGCAGGGTCATCCCTGAACTTTTTGCCTTCCTCCTGTATTTTCTCTGACCTGTTTTTGTTGGTTTTATGACTCTGGGCACTTTACCACTGCTGATCAGTGCTAAAGTGCATATGCTCTCCCTATTGTAAATTGATGTATTGATTAGTGACTCCATGATTGGATCATTTGATTTACTTATCAGACCCTGCACTAAAGTGCACCATGTGTGCCCAGGGCTTGTAAATCAAATGCTGCTGGTGGGCTTGCAGCACTGGTTGTGCCACCCACAGAAGCAGCTTGTAAAGTGTGTCTCAGGCCTGCCATTGCAGAGCCTGTGTGCAGTCTGTGACTGCCATGTCGACTTTGCAAGTGCACCCACTTGCCAGTCCCTAAACCTTCCCTTATCTTCATATCAGACACCCCTAAGGTAGGCCCAAGGGCAGGGTGCATTGTAAGTATAAGGTAGGACATGCCCTGGTGTGTGTGGCATGTCCTAATAGTGAATTACAGCCATTTTCGTTTTTCACTATTGCAAGGCTACCTGTTCCCCATAGGCCAGAATCGGCAGTTTGATTATAACAACTTATAATCCTAACTGACCCAGGGAACACGGTAGAAATTCGAGTTTAGTATGCCTGAACTCAGAATGATAAAATACATCTTTTAGTGAAGTTGGTTTTAACATTCTGTGTTTGAAAATACCACTTTTAGAAAGTAGGTATTTTCTTGCCTAAACTGTCCAAGCCTGCCTCTGCTAGGTTGTGTATTGTGTGTCTGGCTTTGTGAGTGACAGGGGCTGGGGGATTCCAGGAGACAGGGTGAGTCAGCACAGGGCTGAATAGACCTATCTGCATGTAGAGTGGTGGGAGGAGTTGCACCTGGGTATGAATAGGGCTGTGCCTGCCTTCCACAATGCTGGCTCCACCTCCTGTGGTGCGTCTGATGTCCCTGGCCCACACTGTCAAAGGAAAGAAGGAGTCCTGTAAACAAAGTGCTCCAGGACTGCACAGAACTGGTTTGGACCAGGTAAAGGCCCCTCTGCCTTCCGAGGACAAAGGATTTAGGGGTATAAATATTGGGGCCCTGACCCCAGAACTTTAGATCACTTCTGGAACAAGACGAACCTCTGCCAAGGAGAAGAACCAAAGGAAGCTGTAGGAGTTGGACTACCCCCCTGCCAGTGTGCTGTGTTGCTGGGTTGGCCTACAGTGGTGTCTTCAATGCCAAGGAGAGGAGAAAGGAACTGTGTGTGTACTTTCATCATCTTGCAGAATATTACTCCAAGGGCTTGATTTGAGCTTGCCTCCTGACCGAAGTCTCAGGGATACCAGACTTCACCCCCTTCTGTTTGCCTGCATCTGGAACTTGCTGTTCTGGTGCTACAGAAGGAATTTGCAACACCGACGCCGGCGAGCGACGCCGTCTCCTGCATCGAAGCCGTGAGCGCTGCTCCGACTTGCAACGAAGACCCAACGCCGACCGCCATGCCACATCGACGCCAGCGAGCGACATCGTAAGCCTGCCATAGCCGTGAGCGCTGCTCTGACTTACGATGCCGGCCCGACGCCTGCTGCTGTGCCGCATCGACTCCGAGGCCGACATCATCGCGGAGCCGATCGTCGACGTGGGTGGTCAAGAATCCATCGACATCGTGACATCGTACGGAACAGTGGCTTCGGTGCCATCGTGACATCACCTCCTCTCCGGTCCGGAACCGACGCCTCCCCTGCCTGCGCAAGCATCCAGGTCCCGACGCATTATCTCCTCCGAAGCAAGGAACCGTCGCCGCAACGCGCCAACGACGCCGCACCTCCCCGACGCCGTGAGCTGTCTTTGTTTTCGCTTTTCCAATGTACTGTTCTTTGTGGGTCTGTTTTGACTCCGGGCCCGATGCCGCGCACCTCGTGGTCGGCGCCGTACTTTGGGATTTCTTTGACCTCGACGTCGTGATAACTCCAGTTGGGGTTATTTGTTGCTTAAGACTGCTTTCAAGTGAAGAACCTATTTTTAAACCATTTCTACCATCTTGAAGTATTATTGATTACAGTATTGTGGATTTTTGTCGTTTGTGGTCTTGTGATAAATCTATATAAAGTATACTTATTTTTATAAAACCTGTGTGGTGTCCATCTGTAGTGATTTCACTGTATTACTGTATGTGTTCACAAATGCTTAACACACTGCCTCTGAGATAAGCCTGTCTGCTCGTGCCAAGCTACCAAGGGGGTGAGCAGGGGTTATTTTAGTAGTGTATCCCCCTTACCCTGACTAGAAGCAAGGGTCCCTATTTGGTCAAAGGTGTATACCATTGCCAACTAGAGACCCCCAGTTCTAACAGAATGTCACAATGCCTTTGTTTGACCACTTACCCAGGGTATGCATTCTAATATTTAAGGTTTTAAGGATTTTTAGACTGTACGTTCATGTTATCTTATTTACTAGCCCCTTGCGCCACCAGAGCGTCACTTTTTGTGATGCTCTGGCAGCACAAATTACAAATTCATATCTTTGAGGCCATGCAAAGCCACTATGTGTGGCTTTGGGTGGCCTCATATATATGGAGTAAGGCAAGATAGTGCAAATCGCAGCGTTACCTTCTCTACACTCAGGAAGTTTTTCCTTGGCCATTGCGGTGGGTTTTCCCACGCAACACCCATGGAGTTTGACGCTGCCCCAGATTTACAAGATCATGTAAACCTGGGGAAGCACCAAATCCTTATGCCTCCCGAAGTGGGTTGTAATGAGGAGAAATATCTTTATTTTTCCTCGTTTTTTCCTCTTTCTTTGTGCAAAAATAGAGGAATGTCACAAGACGTTTTTCAGCTAAATTGAAACAAAACAATGAGAGAATGTAGAGAGACAGACTATAATTTAAAGAAAAATTGAAAAAGGAATAAACAATTGTTAACACTTGAATCATAGAAACAAAGAAAAAAAGAACAAAGAGGCTGAAATGAAGAAAACAAAACTGAGCTCAGATCAGAGGCTAAGAAAAGAGGAAATTGAAGTGGAGCAATGGGATCAGAAAATGTAAATGAGGCAAGTGTATTGATGCGATAAGAGAAGAAATGGTGAAAGAAGAAATAGATTAGACAACTTGAGTCATATTGAAAAAATGAGAAGGGAATAAGAACAAAGGAGGGAAGGAACCCCATATATTAACATTGCCACTTTTCTGTTCTTCAACTTAAAAGGGGTTTGCTTTAGGACACTGTAGGACAACATGTGACACACAAAAGGAGTAAGAAATACAGATTTAGGAATGTGCATGTCAGAAGAACCATGGGAGGACAAGGCAAAGAAAGTTGTGAATAAAGGAAGCAGCATCAAATGAAGAGACTCAGAATACAAATAGATTGAGAGGAACTGAAATTACAAGAAGAAATGAGAAAACTGTGACAGTCCAAAAAGGAATTGGTGAGGGGATGAAAGAGGATAACCAAGTTAAAAATAAAGGCATAACTCCAGAGACTAAATCCCCAAAGTCCATAATTGTGCTAAGAGAAGAAAAGCTGCTTTCTATGTAAGCCACAATATTAGTGAACAAGAGTTTGCACCAAACTAAGCTTCTGCTCATATATACACACAAAACACCGTGCTTATTCCACCACTGTGTGCAAATTAGGAAATAGTTATTTGTAGAAAATTCAGTTCAAAAGCTACATAACATTACATACCTTGTGAAAAATTGATAGAGCATTAAAATAGGACGCCACATGATAAGTGAAACAAATCTAAGCCACAGGGTCACAAGGCACTTAGAAGTTTCTCTGCTGCAATTTTGACACCAGAGGTTTTTTGCTTCTGGTGGACTGGGATTCCTGTACTGTGGACCCCTCAACTTGGACCAAACCACCCCTTTTCCCACTTCATTCTCCAGACAGTGAGGCAGTCTAATGCTAGGCTTACTCAGGGGATTGCTGAGGGTTAGAAAAACAACAGTACAGTAAATAACACTCTATAAATCGATGTTCAGTCTGAGCTTTTTCTTTAAAAGAGAAAAGTACTTTGATATATGCAAAATTTAATACTATGTACAAAGTAAAACATATATACAAGAAAACAGGTGGGAACATCCATGGTAAAACCCTCTAAGGGGCCTTGCAAAATACAGAGGGGTGCATCTATAACAACATCACAGTTGGCAATTTTAACCATTTAGTTATTCTAAACCCCATAGGAGTGACGCTCTTTTACAGGTTAAAGCAGACCATAATCCATAAAAGCACAATAACCCTCATGTGCCCATAGCCAAATATATAAGGAATGTGATAATAACATGCCTGGCCTTCGGGCCTTGTCACAAGGTGTTCACAGTCAATTAGTAATGCAAAATGGATATTTCATCACAAATTAACACTAGAATGCATTACACCACAGAACCATGAATTGCCATTCACTGTCAACAAGCCCTTACCATGACCGTTCACATATTTTCTATAAGGCACAAAGCAGGTAACCATGAAGAATTACCAGTTCACTATTTAAAAACAATATCAGATTGTTACCATTATCAAAAGTCATATCATCAGAAAAGACACATCATCAATACGGTTCACGTATAACATACATTGTAATGAAAATCTAAAATTATGTTTTTACACCAAGCTTCTTAGCAAAATCTCCAAACCCTCATCCAAATACCTCGCCACACTCCAGAACAATACAACAAAAGTCCAGCCCGGACCTTGTCTAGTTTCTAAGGATGACTTCTACCGGGTTCCCTAATGAAACCCTTAGGAGACTTGTGGTGACACAATATTTATTTGTGCACGGGCACCTATGAAGGCCTGCTGGTGCTCCTGGAAGAGTACAGAACTATGCAATACCCTAGTTGTGGTGCCCCTGCCATTCCGGTACAGCACATCACGAGACATGCAAAGTCTGTTGCCAGCCCCACTGCCTTATGGGGAACAGCTCACTACCACAGTGGCTTTCCTTTGATGCTCTGTCACAATTGTAAATTTTTACTTTCTTTATTTTGATGCACAGACCGCTGTTTGGTTATGTTTTTGGCAGGTGCCCCGTCTGTCTCTGGGAGATCCTCAGATAATACACGTGGCATCATTCAGTGGCCTATGGCCATGTGGTCCACTGAATTCTGGAACAGACTGGCACTTCTCAGCTGGTGGCCTAGTGGGGAAGTTGAAGAACTCTTGTTTGCTGTTCAACTGTTCTGAGCATTAGGAGTGGGGAGACGAGGATGGTCAGCTCTACCGCAGTCTGGAGGGGCCACTCCTTAAATCGCCACTGCCCTTAGGCCAGGGGTCTAGCTGGGAAATGGAGATGCACATGTGGTTCCCCCAACCTTTAATATCATAGATGTGCCAGGTCCTCAGGGAGACCAAGAACCTTACCGGGTTCCTCAGGAATATAAAGTAAAGCCTGCTTGAGATTTTCTTGCTGCCACGTGAGCCTCCAGTTACAGTGTGTCTTGTATGGTTTGTAAAGGCACACCACATGAGCAGGTAGATTTTACCAGCTCAGTTGGGCCAAATAAACATGTTTTGTTGCTCATTGGTCCTGGTGCATGCTCTAGCCGCCAAGAATGCAGTTTGTGGCTTCCTAGCCTCTAATAGTTTGAATGTTCTTTCTTGATAGTTTGAGGTGCTTTTAAAAGCCCATATGCACTGCGGCTTCCTATTCCTAGCAGCACTGGGCAAGAAACAGATTTAGACTTGCCCTCTTGTCCTAGCCCTTGGTAGTTTCCTACCTGGGGTCTTCCTGCTGCAAGGTCCCCGAGTCCCCAGGCATAATACTCTCCCTAACTGCACTCCCAAGCACCCAGGCCTTCCACCACTTGAAGGGTGCCTGTGTATCATGCACAAGTCTGTGTTACCCAGTCCAGAAGCATCTACGGCCAGGACCCCTCAACATATGTTCAAGGGAACACCCTTCTTTATGGGCGCCAGCAAGTCCTCTCTCTACTGGCTCTAAGAGAGAGATGGGAAGCTAGTCCTTCTATCTATGGAGACAGAGTCCAACAAAAATTCAAGAAAGAAGCCACAGTGTTAGCTGGCTTAGTCAAATTAACAGTCTTCCTCGCTCAGCCTGCACACAAGTGTGCACAAGCATGTACACCTGCGTTGTTGCATAACCAGTGCAGAGCTTCTTACTCCAGCTGCGCAGCAACTGACCCTATTTTAAAAGGAGGGCACTGGCAATTACATCTTAAAATCATTTTAAAGAGAAGTTCACTATGTGAGAGACTCCGTTAGAGAGACTAACAACAAAGGTCCAAAAACCTCAAGCTCCTGATGCAGCATAAAAGCTGATCATGCTTTGCACAACACTTAAAATCTATCTCGACAGTGAAAACATAAATGTGCACTTTGCACATGTCTAGAAAAACAATACAGAAAATGAGAAAAGTCGATAAACCAGATCCGTAAAAGCGTGCTTGATTAGGTAGAAACAGTGGAATTAATCAACTAGAGAATTTAAGATGTTTAAGTCAACGATTACCTTATATTCATTTACAGAGATGTCATAAAAACTGATGCCAACTTAGCATTGCTATTGACTTCATTGCAGAGTGTCCTAACAAACTCGATATTGGTGCAATTCCTAAACTAAATGTGTTAGATGTCTGACATTTTCAGTATAAATGCTTAACTTGACAAAGAACATTTGCGTTCAAGAACGATTGTATTTTAATAATGTTTTGAATTAATTCACAGGTTGCTACTTTTTGAAATAGCAGCAGTAGGCCATATTTGAAATTTAATATTTTTGTGCAAAAATTACTGACAACATTACAAAACCTTTATATATGAGATGTGTGTTTTTTTTTGTTATGCTTAAACTTAAGTAGGAGTTTGTTATACTAAAATATGAAATGTTGACTTTATACATGCTGAGATGTCTTTTCTTCTTAGCCTTGTGCAATGTACTTTAATACGTTTCCTCAAATGTTGCTTTATTTGTACTTGATTCATGCAACATTCCTTTTGACAACAAAGACCTTTCTTTTTACCACTTTGGGTGTGAATGGTGGGAAAATTATTTTTCCCTATATCCGTGGAAAGTAGCTAAATAAACAAGCTCTTTGTCAAGTAACCTGTGAGGATGGAAGGACAGTCGTTTCTCATGTGTGTAAGAAAATATGCCAGAGTAACAATTGTACCTGGAAAGACGGAAGGATGATCACATGATGATCAGGCCATTGTGGACCGAACATTGATGTTATGATGACAAATTTGAACTATATAACTACTTTGTACAGGAGGGGGAGGATGCATTTTGCTTTTCACATTGTAATTCTTTTGATGTGCCTTTTTGAGGAGACCTCTGCCTAAGCTCAGATGATCCCGTTTCACTTTTCCTTGCCTCCAACTTGCCTGCCGAACTTATTCTTAAGCTCTTTGCTTATTGCCCTTGCTGATGAACTTGCCTGTCAGACGATCTGGAGCAGTTTCGTGAGAAACCAGACTTGAACTTTCCTGATTTATGCTCCATTCCCCCTTGCTTATTCCAATGGAATTTTCCCTCCTAGTGGAATTTAACTTGATCCTCTTGCCCATACTCAGAAAACCTTTGAGAACCAACTTCTTGCTTTGTTGGTGATATAAATTGTTTTGTTTACTAAAAAACTATCCTCTTATCGATTTTTTTTCATTTAGGGATAGATTATTTCAACTAGATGTGTGGTTTTGCATTTCGAACTGTTAGATTCATGAATGAGATTCTTAAATTGTTACGTATAAGCATTGATTTTGGATTTGTTCTGTTCATCAAATTCTTTATTTGGTGTTTGTTAAAACCATTAAGGGCAAAAACAGCTGTAAAAACAGTACATAACTCAAAATTCATAGCGGCCTGCTTGTAAAAAGATTACACGCAGAAAAAATAAATAAATGTACAAGTGTTCTAAGATATACAATTACTTATCCCAAGTGCTCCATATAAGAACTACAGCTCTCAAATAATTTGCAACATTTGCCATAGCATATTCATCTGATAACATCTGTAAACATATAAATGTAGAGTGAACTTGTAAAAACCTTTTTCCTTCTAGAACAGGTAAAATAAAAACCTTCCTTGGTTCAGAATAGACATCATAAAGTGCATGGAATCCTGAAGGGATTTTTTATCACAATTGCAAGGACCCAGAGAATTTAGATCAAAACATCCTTTTGGAGTAGCGATTATCAGGTGCAGTAAATTACATAGGTGTCTTGCAGGCAGGTATCTATCCCTAATGTTTTTTACAAAAGTTAAGTATGGCTCAATGTCCAGTGTGGTAGTTGTCAGAACACATTTCCTAACTGTGGGGTTCAACAGCTCAACCCCTTCCCTAGAAAATATTACCCTTTCCAAAGAAATGGCTCCCTTACCCATTTGTAGTCCCCTCTGCAGATAGGGTGGATAAATAGCTCCCTCCTTCCAACATCAGAGAGAGAATCCCTTACATACCTAAGCCATGGTATTTTATAGGCCTGACCGAGTACCATGCAATCCCTCATAATATAATCGACTCAGACCCAGCTCCTCCCTGGACCAAATCCTAACCCAACTCAGCAGAGGGTGCAAGGCAATCTGGTCGCTTAAATACCTAACCCCTAACTCCTAATGTATGCAGAAGGTCGACGTACACTAAGGCACACAGAGTAGGCATCTGAGAAATGTATTTTCCACCACCTGGAGCTCACGTGGATCAAAAAAGCCCCAAATGACGCTCCAATATAAAGCTTTAAAAACGCTTGGCCTGATAAATCTTAACAACGGCTTGGAGGGGTCTACTTCAGAACCTAGCAGTGAAGCTAAAAACATCCTGAGCTCCTGACCTTTAGCCGCAATCAGGGGTTTCCAACCCAATTTGGAATCATATAGCACTCCCAAGTAGGGGAAACTCTTGACCTTTGCCAATAATTGCCCATTCAGGCTAAAGGATTTCGTTCTGGGTTTCTCAGGCCCCACCACCATGACGTGGGATTTAGTGAGGATGAATGAGAGATCTAAAGCCCTCATAAAAGAATCAAAAGTATTCAAGAGGGTTTCTAGATCATTGGCCTTTCTCGCTATCAGCACTGCGTCATCTACATATAATAGTACCGGTAGGGAAAGAGTATCAATCAATGGGCATTGATTTTGGATCTTTAATACAATAACCAAATTCTCTAAAGTTGTCTGAGTCTTATTGTGTCTAATGCTCTTTCCGTAAAAACGATAGTGATTTTAAATCTATAACAGAGATAGTTACAGACTATTTTCAAAACATCAGGTCCTTTTGCTGTGTAGCCACAGCAGAGCTTTTGGTTTGCATGATTCTTGTTAGACTAAACTTCTTTTTGGAGGTTCGGTCTACCAATTGTAATACTTATTTCTATAGCATAGTTTTGAGAGTAATATACCTGAACGGGATCACCTATTTGTGAGTTAGCTACCAATTAATGAGCCTCATTGGATAGCTGACAGATGGACATTCTATTTCCACACCCCTCACTGCGACAGAGAAAGGTCCATCGGAGGACCATCGCCTCTGAGGTGAAGTATTGAACTTGAGTAGAAATCCTACCCATATGGGACCAGTAGGAAAGTTAAGGTTATATTCCTAAGTGTATTGGGCTATCGCTGCAACACTCCAAAACCTAAATATCTGAGGGGTGGATTGAGTGTAGGAACTCACTTCCTCACAAAAGGCTATTATACTTAAAAACTGAGAGAGAAAAAACATTTGAAAAGTTGAGAACACCTTAAAAGACAGAAAGAAGTGAACAAATGCATGATGAAAGGTATTGGAAAAAAAGGATGGAGAAGATATAATGGAACATCTATATGGACAAAGAAGGAAATGTTGAAAGAGCATAGTAAATTAAGGTAATAAAAGGAAATTATTTCATTTTCCTTCAAATTATTGAGCAGGTACATGCATTTTTCCTTTTTCATAAGTGTCACCTAAGGACTGTTTCATTTAATCCAATACAAATGTATGCACATCTGTCATTACATCTGTCATTACAAATGACATTGTGTAAATTACTATAGCAACACTACAGATTTTAATGGACTGTAATTCTTGTGAAAATATGCTAATTAGAGTACAGTGTGCATTTTTTTAAAAATTATTCTCATGACTGATGCAAGTGAACTTTGATGTGAAATGCTTTGTTCTAAAAATATGCCAGAGAATGACAAGAACTGAGGTCAATTGGTTGCTGATTGTTACTCAAAATTGAAATGTAAACCATTTTTTCACATTTTTTCCATGAACGTATACAAAGGTCTGGTGGAATGAAACTGAAAATCTGTTACTTACATGATCCATGAGCTCACGGACCATCCCATTCCATTGTAGGCTGGCATCATCAAGGGCTCCATATTTGCCATCCTCCACAAGCCTAATCTCGTAAGTAAACCCAAGAATGGTGGCCAGCTCTCGAAGGAGGTCAATGCAGTAACCCTCAAACCGATCATTTCCGTACAATGGCTTATCTGACTTCTTGAACATCACATATGGCTCTTCCTGTGGGAACAGAAAAGAGAGGGGCATTTAATTGCACTGCCTATAAATTCTTCACGACCAGTGCATGCCGGGGGCATGCTGTATTTTATCACTTAAGGTCTTAACCAAGTAAGATATTTTCACCTTGTGTTCTTCTGAAACAAGAAGTCCTTTAATTTGCCACAAAGATTAACAGCCGTGATGGCACAAACCTCATTGTCGCCCATCTGAAACATATTTCCAGGAAATAACTTATTAATGCCAGATGATTTAAATGTGCATATGTATAAGGCTTGAAAATAAAGCTCAGTTTAACAATGTGGTTAATTGGCAATTGAAAAATTTTAATAGCTTTGCTGCAGTTTTGATCTCTGTGTCACCCTATGCTTAAGGGACCCCATATTCTAATTAGTGAGCTATTCATACACAACACAATGCTGACGCTATATAAGGATCTTAATTACCCGTCTACTGGTGGTCCAATGTCATCCCACTGGCAGACATTTTAACTTCCGTCCGCATACAAGTGTAGCATAATCGTGTTCCATTTTAATCAGCATCTGCTTATGCCATGACATTAGCTCAAGCAAATAGGGTACAGTGTTCAGCTACAATTTAAAGGCATTCACATTTTGAATTTGGCAAATATGTTGTTTTCCTTCGCTGCTAGTAAACTCAGTTTATTTTGTTTATTGTTGTAGATTTATCTTAAAACTATTCCTTATAACGAATAAGACCGCTCTCAATCTAAAATGCTTCCCACGTGGTCGTCAGTAAAACGAAAGACCGAAATTAATTTAGCGGCGTATATATATATATATATTATATATATATATATATATAATCTACTGGCGGTCGCCAGTAGATAGTTATAGTTACAACCTATTATCCATAGGAAATCCGCGACATTCTATTTGAAATAACTCTCTTGCCGGTTGACGTATCTTCGCAAAATTTTCAAACTTTGTGGGGCGCTCCGGTCCGCTCCTACCCTGAAAGTCTCGGGGGATTCGTCAAGCGTGGGCCGAGAAAAAGGGGGTCCCAAAACGCGTTTTCCCCATGCAATTTTCCATAGGAAACTTTAGACACGGCTACAGCCCGAACTGCTGAACGGAATTACACCAAATTTGGCAAAGAGGTAGTTCTTGGTTCAGAAAGAACCCTTTTTGTTAAATGGTGTAAATCCGTTCAGTAGTTGCTGAGAAAATCAAAAGTAAAAAGATAGATATATCTAGGGCCGCGGATCCTCCCGAGCACGAGCTTTATGTTAATTGGCTGTCAACACTCCAAATCAGGAAGTGTTGGCAGCCATTTTGTCCCTCGGTAGAACCGAGGGACAGAAACAAGTGCGCAAAGCGCACAAAGGGGGCAGGGTAGAAACACCCTGACCCCCTAGGTCTGCTCAGGGGTCCCACAAGGACCCCCTGGGCAAAAAATTATTCTTTTTTTAAAAATCGGCAGGATGCGCTCAGGGAGCGCGAATCCTGCCGAAAAATCGAAGCGCGGTCTCCTGCGCTTCGATAGCTACTGGCCCCGGGTGGGCCAAGTCCCGAGGGCATGCTGGGGGGTTAATTTTATGTGTGGGGGCCTCTAAGGGCCCCCAAGCCCCGGGGACTACCACCCCCGGGGCTTTATGTATAATGGTGCGGGAGGGCTCTGAGCCCTCCCGCAGCCCCGAGGACCACCACCTCCCCGGGGCTTCTTTTTTAAATTAAAAACCTGTGTGGGGGCTCCAGCCCCACACGCCCGGGACCACCACCTCCCCGGGCACTAAGAAAAATTAAAATGGGGG
The DNA here is from genome assembly GCA_963921515.1 of Calotriton arnoldi. Taxonomy (NCBI): domain Eukaryota; kingdom Metazoa; phylum Chordata; class Amphibia; order Caudata; family Salamandridae; genus Calotriton; species Calotriton arnoldi. The sequence continues at coordinate 267,141 of CAWUFW010015360.1, read as the reverse complement.
TCCGTTTTGGATCCCCAAGCCCCGGGACCACCACCTCCCGGGGCTTTTAAAATGTAGGGAGGGGGCCGCGTGGCCCCCTCCTGGAGCCTGTGGTGGCCCTGGGGACCGCCACCCCCAGGGCCGGCTCCTGCAGTGTCCCGGGGTGCCTACCCCGGGACACTGCTGTTTGCAATGACAGGACGGGAGCCTCGCGGCTCCCGTCCTGTCATTGCAAACTTGCTTTGGATATTGGAAGAGAGAGCAGGGAAACCTGCTCTCTCTTCCAATATCCAAAGCCGATGCTTTCCACATGGGGAGCTGCATCTTAGCAGCTCCCCATGTGTAAAGCAATGCCGGCTCCCGTAGGACACGGGGAGCCGGCGGGACTGTGGGGGCTTGGGGACCCCCACAGTCCCCAACGAGAGGCCAGGCCCCAGGGGATGGGTCCCCGGGGCCATAAGTGGCCACGGAGGGGGCCACGCAGCCCCCTCCCCAAAGTAAAAAAATGGGATTTTTTTTTAAAAAGTGCAAGGCCGGCCCGGGGATGGGGTCCCCGGGGCCTTAAATGGCCTGAGGAGGGGGCCACGCAGCCCCCTCCAAATAAAAAAAAGAGGCCATGCCCCGGGGGATGGGGTCCCGGGGCCAATACTGGCCCAGGGAAGGGGGGCCACGCGGCCCCCTTCCCGTTTTTTTATTTTTATTTTTATTTTAAATAAAGGGTAAGGCCCTGGGGGATGGGGTCCCCAGGGCCTAAAAATAGGAAAAAGGAAGGGGGCTACACAGCTCCCCTTCAGGGGGAAAAAAACAAACAAAAAAACGATCGGGCCCGTAGGCCCCGCCCCCTTCCTTCACCACTCTGCAAACGCGCCCCTGGCGCGTTTGCAGAGGGGAACGATCCCCTTGAATACTGGGGTCCCTGGGGCCAACTAGCCCACCAGGAACCTCCAGTATGCGCCAGGGGCTGCCTTGCAGAGAGGTGTACAGAGGCCACGCCCCTTTTACACCTCTCTGCAACGCAGCTCTATGGCGCTTTTTGGAGGTATATGGTGGGCTAGTTGCACCCCAGGGACCCTCAGGATTCAAGGGAGTTAATCCCCGACTTAAAACACGCCACGGGCGCGTTTGCACAGTGGTGAAGGGAGGGGCGGGGCTTCAGGTGACATGTGTGCAAACAGGCCCCGTGGCGCGTTTTAAGATGGGGAATTAAATCCTCTTCAATCCTGAGGGTCCCTGGGGCCAACTAGCCCAACAGGTACGTCCAGAAAGCGCCACAGAGCTGCGTTGCAGAGAGGTGTAAAAGGGTGTGGCCTCTGTACATGTCTCTGCAACGCAGCCCCTGGCGCATACTGGAGGTTCCTGGTGGGCTAGTTGGCCCGTAGGGACCCTCGTGATTCAAGGGGACTTAATCCCCCAACTTAAAACGCGCCACGGGGCGCGTTTGCACAGATGTCACCTCAGGCCCCGCCCCTCCCTTCACCATTGTGCAAATATTCCTCTAAAATCAGCCGAAATACGAATTCTGATTTACTCACCTGTTATCAGGAGAGACCTCAGTGCTGCATCTTTCAGCCCAGTACTAATCCTGAAAAGTAATTTTAACCGTACTTACCAGTAACTTGAATTTCCTTCCATAGGCTAACATTGACTGGTTTCACTTGGAAATTCTTCTAAGTGTGGAGTTTTGGAAATTTAAAATATTCCTCTAAAATCAGCCGAAATACGAATTCCGATTTACTCACCTGTTATCAGGAGAGACCTCAGTGCTGCATCTTTCAGCCCAGTACTGATCCTGAAAAGTAATTTTAACCGTACTTACCGGTAACTTGAATTTCCTTCATAGGCTAACATTGACTGGTTTCACTTGGAAATTCTTCTAAGTGTGGAGTTTTGGAACTTTAAAATATTCCTCTAAAATCAGCCGAAATACGAATTCCGATTTACTCACCTGTTATCAGGAGAGACCTCAGTGCTGCATCTTTCAGCCCAGTACTGATCCTCAAAAGTAATTTTAACCGTACTTACCAGTAACTTGAATTTCCTTCCATAGGATATCATTGCCTGCTTTTTGCTGAAAAAGTTTCTAAGTGTTGATTTTTGAAACATACAAATATTCCTCTAAAATCAGCCGAAATCCGAATTCTGATTTACTCACCTGTTATCAGGAGAGAACTCAGTGCTGCATCTTTCAGCCCAGTACTGGTCCTGAAAAGTAATTTTAACCGTACTTACCAGTAACTTGAATTTCCTTCCATAGGCTAACATTGACTGGTTTCACTTGGAAATTCTTCTAAGTGTGGAGTTTTGGAACTTTAAAATATTCCTCTAAAATCAGCCGAAATACGAATTCCGATTTACTCACCTGTTATCAGGAGAGACCTCAGTGCTGTATCTTTCAGCCCAGTACTGGTCCTGAAAAGTAATTTTAACCGTACTTACCGGTAACTTGAATTTCCTTCCATAGGCTAACATTGACTGGTTTCACTTGGAAATTCTTCTAAGTGTGGAGTTTTGGAACTTTAAAATATTCATCTAAAATCAGCCGAAATACGAATTCCGATTTACTCATCTGTTATCAGGAGAGACCTCAGTGCTGTATCTTTCAGCCCAGTACTGATCCTCAAAAGTAATTTTAACCGTACTTACCAGTAACTTGAATTTCCTTCCATAGGATATCATTGCCTGCTTTTTGCTGAAAAAGTTTCTAAGTGTTGATTTTTGAAACATACAAATATTCCTCTAAAATCAGCCGAAATACGAATTCCGATTTACTCACCTGTTATAAGGAGAGACCTCAGTGCTGTATCTTTCAGCCCAGTACTGGTCCTGAAAAGTAATTTTAACCGTACTTACCAGTAACTTATATTTTCTTCCATAGGAATCCATTGTCTGGTTTTCAGCAGAAAAGTTTCAAAGTGTCGATTTTCACAAACTACAAATATTCCTTAAAAATCGCCTGTATGACTTAAACGCATTCTTTCAACTGTTTACAGGAGATGCACCAGTGCTGGATCCAGGATCCAACACTGAGTAAGAAAAAGTAACGATAACAGTTTTTACCTGCTAAGTGAATTTCCTTCCATAGGATAACATTGGTGATTCTATGAGAAAAAGTTTCTAAGTGTCAACTTTTAAAATACAATAATATTCCTTAAAAATCACGACTGTAACCAAAACGCTTTTACTCAACTGTTTACAGGAGATGTACCAGGACTGAATCTAGAATCCAGTCCTGTGGTTAGAAAAGTAATCCATAAAGTAACTAATTGCATTTAACTAGAAATTCACATTGAGCTGAATGTTGCATTGTGTTTGAAAATGTGTTGCCCATTGCAACAACTGTAACTACTGTACTTAAAAGTCTATTGCCTATGTGCAAAGTATTTAAACTAAAGTAATTCATTCTGAGAAAGTATTTTTGTAATGTAATGTATAATGTAATTACAATGTAATTTAAAAAATAAAATATGTAAAAGAAATTGTTTCTAAAAATGTAGTAAATCAGTATGAAAAAAATTAATATAAAAATTAATACATTTAAAAATTGTCATTTAAAAAACCTTTGAAATTCACTGAAAAAACCGTAGGTTTCAGGCACGTTATAGTTACAAATTAGCATTTTAAAAACCTTTGAAATTCACTGAAAAAACCATAGGTTTCAGACACGTTATAGTTAGAAATTAGCATTTAAAAAACCTTTGAAATTCACTGAAAAAACCATAGGTTTTAGGGACAGTTATAGTTAGTTGGACATTGCACTCGTACAAAACCCGTGAAATTCCCCGTTATAGTTAGTTCAGCTAACTATAACTCGCGCCCCGCAATGCACTGCTGATGACGTCACATATTACATCACTCATGACATGGTCAGTGACATCACTGATGACATCACTGATGACATCTCAAATGACATCACTGATGACATCATCCACGTGATAATCTGATGCAGCTCCTCACACCCTAATATAACCTTTGATACACCCAATCTAAATTACAGAGTGCCATTCGCAAAACCATAGACACTCCAACACCAATAACTACATACCCACTCACTGATTCTTAGGTCTACACACACACATCCACTCACTCACCCGTACAGTCACTCATACTTATGGTCACTCAGTACAGGACTATCATATGCACTTTTACTCCTATATAGACACTCAAACACCGCCACTCATCCATAGAGGTACTCACACACCTAGTCAGTCATGCAAATAATTAAACACACTGCCATTTACTCACCTATACAGTTATACACACACCAGCTCACTTAATCATACAAATACTAGCACATTGTTACGCTCTTATACAATCACTGATACAAGCACACACTCATCCATACAGCCACTATCACAATCACTCACTCTCGCTTATAGCTATTTATATACTCCAATACACATATATACTGCCTTTCACATATGTAGTTACTCACACATGTACCACTGGGACATACATTCACTCACTAACACACTCTTACACACACTTACCCACCCATACAGTCTATCACAGATGCACTCTTGAAACCATCCACCCAGTGAATCACCCACTCACACATCTATGCACAGTCGCACACACCCCATCCACACAAACACTCAGGCACCCATACAGATACTCATAGAACCAATCAATAACCCATATAGACACTCATGTAGCTATTCGCAAATCCATGCATCCACTTACACACCAACAGACGGATACAGACATTCACACAGTTTAGTCACTAACCCATGCATTCAGTAAGATACGTTTAATCACTCACTTGTAGAGTCAGTCACGCACGTACTAAATCATCCATTCAGACACTTATACACCCACTGATTCTTCAATACGCCTTTCCCTATATATATTAAACATATTTAAACTTTACAGAAACACACAGTCACTGGATGATGTCATCAGTGATGTCATTTGAGATGTCATCAGTGATGTCATCAGTGATGTCACTGACCATGTCATGAGTGATGTAATATGTGACGTCATCAGCAGTGCATTGCGGGGGCGCGAGTTATAGTTAGCTGAACTAACTATAACGGGGGAATTTCACGGGTTTTGTACGAGTGCAATGTCCAACTAACTATAACTGTCCCTAAAACCTATGGTTTTTTCAGTGAATATATATATATATATATATATTCTATAAGCCCCCAGGTGGGCCAGGTCCCGGGGGCATTATGCAATTATGTAGCGGGGGCACGTGACCCCCCCGCAGCCCTGGGGACCGCCATCTCCCCGGGGCTTGAATAAAAAATGCGTGGGGGGGCTCCAACCCCACCCACACTGCCCCGGGGACCGCCACCTCCCCGGGCTTTAATATATTTGAGGTGGGGGGCCTCGTGGGCCCCCGCCAAGCCCCGGGGACAGGCACCTCCGTGGGGCTTTTTAATTAATGGGGGGGCCTCGCGGGCCCCCCCAAGCCCCAGGGACCACCACCTCCCCGGGGCTTTCTTCTTTAATGAGGGGGGCTCGCGGGCCCCCCCATGCCCCAGGGACCACCACCTCCCCAGGGCTTTAAAGAGTTGGGAGGGGGGCCGCATGGCCCCCCTGCTGGAGCCCTAGATGACCCTGGGGACTGCCACCCCCCAGGGCCGGCTCCTGCAATGTCCCGGGGTGTCCACCCCTGGGACATTGCCGTTTGCTCGGGAGCACGGCTCCCGCCCTGCCATAGCAAACACTGCTTTGCATGTTAGCAGGTCCCCTTGTCCAAAAGCAATGCCGGCTCCCGCAGGAGGTGGGGAGCCGGCAGGGACCGTGGGGACATTGGGGCTCCCCCCACGGTCCCCAACTTGAGGGCCGGCCCCGGGGGATGGGGTACCCCGGGCCATAATTGGCCTTAGGAGGGGGGCTACGCGGCCCCCCTGCACAAAAAATTCCAGGCTGGCCAGGCCCCGGGGATGGGGTCCCTGGGGCCAGAAGTGGTGGAGGGGGCCACGCGGCCCCCTCCCGGCAAAAATAAATTTTGAAAACAAGGCCAGGCCCCGGGGGATGGGGTCCCCGGGGCCAATAGTGGCCCAGGGAAGGGGGGCCATGCGGCCCCCTTCCCGTTTTTTTTTTTTTAATAAAAAAATGCTCAGGCCCTGGGGGATGGGGTCCCCAGGGCCCAAAAAATGGTAAGAGAAGGGGGGCCACACAGCCCCCCTTCTAACAAAAGAAAAAGAAAACAGAAGCTCGCATCTTGCTAGAGGCTCCGCCCCCTTCCTGCACCACTCTGCAAACGCGCCTCCTGGCGTGTTTTGGGTTGAAGTCCCCTAGCATCTTATGGGTCCTTAGGGGCCAACTAGCCCACCAGGTACCTCCAGTAAGCCCCACACAGTGGGATTGCTGAGAGGTGGTCAGAGGCCACGCACCTTTTTACACCGCGCTGCAAATGCGCCTCTTGGCGCATTGCTGGTGGGGCGATGAGGTCCTCTTGTGTCCTGAGGACCTCAGGACTAAAGTGGACTTCATCCCCCGAGCAGCAGTGCGCCAGGAGTCGCGTTTGCAGAGTGGTGTAAAAAGGGGGCGTGGCCTTTGAGCACTCTCAGCAATCCAGCTGTATGGGGCTTACTGGAGGTAACAGGAGGGCTAGTTGGCCCCCAGGGACCCTCAGGAGGCAAGGGGACTTCACCCCCCAACCAAGAGCGTGCCATGAGGTGCGTTTGCAGAGTGGTGGACAAAGGGGGCATGGCCTGTGTCCACCTCTCAGCAATCCCACTGTGTGGGGCCTACTGGAGGTAACAGGTAGGCTAGTTGGCCCCTAAGGACCCCCAGCAGCGATGTGGACTTTAATCCCCATGCAAGAGCGCGCCAGGGAGCGCATTTGCAGAGTGGTGGGGAAAGGGGACGTGGCCTGCTATGAGAACTTAGCAATGCTGCTGTGTGGGTAATAGGATGGGTAGTTGGCCCCCAAGGTTGTCCTTGGCGGCCAACTACCTCTCCTGTTACCTCCACTAGGTCAGCCCCTGGAGCTCTCATGCTCGCAAGGCCTTTTTGCTGCTAGTTTCTACCACGTACCGGCAATTCCTGCCGGACTTCACCAACCGCTTGATAGTATCCACACCCTGTTTTTACAGGCTTCTTGTTATCACAAGATGATTTGACTTTAATTACTTGCTAAGCAGCCCTGACCTGTTTTGCCCGCTATTAACAGATTTCTATAGATCCTGTTTTTCCCTCTTATTTTCCAATTAACTTCGTTTGCTGGCCTGTTACAAACCCAGAATATCGTTTGATGTGCTCACGATTATGGCCTCTTTCCTCCTTCAATCTGCTCTATATGCCAATTTCTCGCATAGTTGGAATGCTCTTTGAACTTCAGGCACACCCCACCGTTTTTCTGTGTCTCTAACTTTAATGCCCTGAGGAAGGTGAAGCCCAATTCTGGGCAAACACCGAAACGCGCGTCGGCGCAGGATTCCAATCGTTGGAATAATATGAGACACTAGATAGCCTTTTTCATCGATTTCTTGTATTTAACTCTATGTTGGGCATACCCTAGATGCCGACTCTGTTAACCAAATATTCTTGATGTAGATGTATATATATTTTTATGTATTTGGTCTTGATCTATGAGACACTCTATTTGTCACTTCATATCATTGTTTGTTGCGTATGAATGGATTATATGGACTAGACGTGTGAGAATGTGTACAAATGAATTGGTATGTTTGAAGCGTGTATGAGTGACTGGTGGGATGTGTTTTTGTAATTTCTTTGATTTATTGTGATATTATATATGTAACAAGTATATCTATCAAATAAACTTTTTTGATATTTTTCTAAATTTTTGGTTCACTTGTATATTTTTATTCTTCGCACTGGTTTGTCTGTGGTTTCATCATTGACATATTGCATAATTTATATTAAATAGGTAGAGAATTCTCCTTGTCGAGTTCTTTATGGTCTGTGTCCCCTGTTATTCTCTACCTTCATTTAGATCAGGGGCCCCCTTCGTTTGAGAGGTCACCTCCACTAGGTCCCACACAGTGGGATTGCTAAGAGGTCTTCGGAAGCCATGCCCCCCCTTTCTCCACCACTCTGCAAACGCGCCTCCTGGCACAGAACTGGTTGGGGGATGAAGTCCACTTTACTCCTGAGGGCCAAGAAGCCTCCTGTAAGTCCTACGCAGCGGAATTCCTGAGCGCTGGTTGGAGGCCCAGCACCCTTTCTCCACCACTCTGCAAACGCGACTACCAGTTAAAGAAGCATTTGTAATGTAAGAGTCTCGCATTTGCAAGAGTTAGAGCTATTGGCGTTGTAAATCTAAAAGTTTTTTACTAATGTTTTTTGGAGTGGAGTGGATGTACTTTGTGTGTAGTGGAATTATGTGGTATGTTGTGCAGTGAAATTATGTGGATAGAAAGTATGTGGTATTTAGTGTATAGGAATTATGTAGAGTGGGATTATGTGTTATGGAGAGTAATTATGTGGTATAGTAGTCTGTGTTGTGGAGTGGTAACCTCAGGTTTAGTCCTCCTCATTTCCATAGAAGCTAAATTATGAACTCTATGAGACAAAAAAAAGAAGGAATCACTGAGGAGCACTTCTGGACCTAGTCAGAGGTATGAGCAGGGCCACTGGAATTATGCGACTGTTTGGCTGCATCGACTTTTGCACAATTATACATTTTCCGCATTAGCCACATAATCCATCATCTGCTGCCTAATCTGCAGATTTGAGCAAAAAAAGCCTTGTTTCTGGATCAAACGGCTCAAACGTTACCAAAAATACAGCGACAAGTGTTACAGTGTGATGGAAGGCTCTTTGCAAACCTAGAATGGTCACCTGTTACTTATTGCTAAATGTGGGTGTTAAATTGGTACTAATGGTGTGCAAACCACTCTTGCTTCTTTCTGCGCCTCTTTTTCCACTATCTGCATTTCTGTTGCTTCTTTCTGCAACTTTCTTTTTTTCTGCACCTCTCTTGCCTCTTTCTGCACCTCTCTTGCCTCTTTCTGCACCTCTGTTGCCTCTTTCTCCACCTCACTTGCTTCTTCCTGTACCCCTCTTGCCTCTTTCTGCACCCCTGTTCCTTCTTTCTGCACCTCTCCTGCCTGTTTCTGTACCTCTCTTGCCTCTTTCTACACTTCTCTTGCCTCTTTCTGCACCTCTGTTGTTTCTTTCTGCAGTTCTCTTGCCTCTTTCTGCACCCCTCTTGCCTCTTTGTGCACCTGTGTTGCTTATTTCTGCACTACTCTTGCTTCTTTCTGCACCTCTGCTGCCTCTTTCTGTACCCCTCTTGCCTCTTTGTGCACCTCTCCTAACCCTTTCTGCACCCCTCTTGCCTCTTTTTGCACCTCTGTTGGTTCTTTCTGCACCTCTTTTGCTTCGTTCTGCCCTTCACTTGCCTCTTTCTGAACCCCTCTTGCCTCTTTCTGCACCTCTGTTGGTTCTTTCTGCACTGCTCTTGCTTCTTTCTGCACCTCTATTCCAAATTTCTGCACCCCTCTTCCCTTTTTCTGCAACCCTTTTCCCTCTTTCTGCACCCCTTTTGCCTGTTTCTGCAACTCTCTTGCCTCTTTCTGCAGTTCTCTTGCCTCCTTCTGCACCTCACTTGTCTCTTTTTGCACCTCTGTTGGTTCTTTTGCATTGCTCTTGCTTCTTTCTGCACCTCTCTTTCAAATTTCTGCACCCCTCTTACCTGTTTCTGCACCTCTCTTGCCTCTGTCTGCACCCCTGTTCCCTCTTTCTGGACCTCTTTTGCCTGTTTCTGCAACTCTCTTGCCTCTTTCTGTTGTTCTCTTGCCTCCTTCAGCACCTCTGTTGCTTCTTTCTGCACTTCTCTTGCCTCTTTCTGCACCCCTGTTGCTTCATTCTGCACTACCCATGCTTCTTTCTGCACCTGTCTTGCTTCTTTCTGCACCCCTGTTGTCTCTTTCTGCACTCGTCTTCCCTCTTTCTACACCTCTTTTGCCTCTTTCTGCATCTCACTTGCCTCTTTCTGCACTTCTCTATCATCCTGCACATCTGTTGCTTCTTTTTTGGACTTCTCTTCCTCTTTCTGCACCCCTCTTGCCTCTTTCTGCACCTCTGTTGCTTCTTTTGCTACTTTCTGCAGTTCTCTTGCCTCTTTCTGCACCCCTCTTGCCTCTTTGTGCACCTCTGTTGCTTCTTTCTGCACTTCTCTTGCTTCTTTCTGCACCTCTGTTGCCTCTTTCTGTACCCCTCTTGCCTCTTTATGCACCTCTCCTAACCTTTTCTGCACCCCTATTGCCTCTTTTTGCACCTCTGTTGGTTCTTTCTGCACCGCTTTTGCTTCGTTCTGCACTTCACTTGCCTCTTTCTGTACCCCTCTTGCCTCTTTCTGCACCTCTGTTGGTTCTTTCTGCACTGCTCTTGCTTCTTTCTGCACCTCTGTTCCAAATTTCTGCATCCCTCTTGCCTTTTTCTGCACCCCTCTTCCCTTCTTCTGCAACCCTTTTCCCTCTTTCTGCACCCCTTTTGCCTGTTTCTGCAACTCTCTTGCCTCTTTCTGCAGTTCTCTTGCCTCCTTCTGCACCTCACTTGCCTCTTTTTGCATCTCTGTTGGTTCTTTTGCATTGCTCTTGCTTCTTTCTGCACCTCTCTTGCAAATTTCTGCACCCCTCTTGCCTCTTTCTGCACCCCTCTTACCTGTTTCTGCACCTCTCTTGCCTCTGTCTGCACTCCTGTTCCCTCTTTCTGGACCTCTTTTGCCTGTTTCTGCATCTCTCTTGCCTCTTTCTGCCGTTCTCTTGCCTCCTTCTGCACCTCTGTTGCTTCTTTCTGCACTTCTCTTGCCTCTTTCTGCACCCATGTTGCTTCATTCTGCACTTCCCATGCATCTTTCTGCACCTGTCTTGCTTCTTTCTGCACCCCTGTTGTCTCTTTCTGCACTTGTCTTCCCTCTTTCTGTAACTCTCTTGCCTCTTTCTGCATCTCACTTGCCTCTTTCTGCACTTCTCTTGCCACCTGCACCTCTGTTGCTTCTTTTTTGCACTTCTCTTCCTCTTTCTGCACCCCTCTTGCCTCTTTCTGCACCTCTGTTGCTTCTTTTGCTGCTTTCTGCACTTCTCTTGCTTCTTTCTGAACTTCTGTTGCTTCTTTCTGCACCCCTCTTGACTCTTTCTGCACCTCTGTTGCTTCTTTTGCTGCTTTCTGCACTTCTCTTGCTTCTTTCTGAACTTCTGCTGCTTCTTTCTGCACCCCTCTTGCCTCTTTCTGTACCCTTCTTCCCTCTTTCTACACCTCTCTTCCCTCTTTCTGCACCTCTCTTGCCTGTTTCTGCAACTCTCTTGCCTCTTTCTACAGTTCTCTTGTCTCTTTAGGCCCCTCTGTTGCTTCTTTCTTCACCCCTCTAGCCTCTTTCTGCACTTCTCTTGGTTGTTTCTGTACTGCTCTTGTTTCTTTCTGCACCTGTCTTGCAAATTTCTGCACCCCTCTTGCCTTTTTCACACCCCTCTTCTCTCTTTCTGCACCCCTGTTCCCTCTTTCTGCACCTCTTCTGCCTGTTTTCTGCACCTCTGCTGCCTCTTTCTGAACTTCTCTTTCTGCACCTCTGTTGCTTCTTTCTGCACACACAGGGCTACTTTTAAACTGACCTCGGACTCAGCAGTGCACACATGCAAGTGCAGAAAAGGGCTGCTGGCCTCTAAACTGCCATGCCCTATTATATGCTAGGGACTTAGAGGTAGTTTCAATCCCCCTGCCCTATTATGTTCTAGGGCCTTACAGGGGAGGTCATGCCAATCACAGGAGTACCCCAACCCATAGTGTACCCTAGTGTATGTAGGTGTTTTCACTGTATTCTAAGTGTCTTTCAGCATAGCACAGGCTCCGGGCCTGGTTACGCAGAGCCCAGGGTCAGTCAGAGCCAGTTACCATCAGTACTAGTCAGCAAAAAGTTGGGGGGTGCCCAGGGCACAGGATGACTTTGCAACAAGGCCTCTGTTTGCACCTCTGTTGGTTCTTTCTGCACATCTCTTGCTTCTTTCTGCACCTTTCTTCCTCTTTCTGGACTTCTGTTGCCTCTTTCTGCATATTTCTTGCTTCTTTCTGCGCCTTTCTTCCTCTTTGTGCACATGTCCTACCTATGTAGGCATAGTTAGAAATTAGCATTTAAAAAACTTTTGAAATTCACTGAAAAAACAATAGGTTTCAGGGACGTTATAGTTAGAAATTAGCATTTAAAAAACCTTCGAAATTCACTGAAAAAACCATAGGTTTCATGGACTTTATAGTTAGAAATTAGCATTTAAAAAACCTTAGAAATTCACTGAAAAAACCACAGGTTTCAGGGACGTTATAGTTAGTTGGACATTTCAGTCGTACAAAACCAGAGAAATTCGGCCGTTAGAGTTAGTTGAGCTAACTATAACTTGCTCCCCTGCAATGCACTGCTGATGGCGTCACATATTACATCATTCATGACATGGTCAGTGACATCACTGATAACATCACTGATGACATCTCAAATGACATCACTGATGACATCATCCAGTGACTGTGTGTTTCTGTAAAGTTTTTTTCTTTTTTTTAAACAAACTTTATTGGGTTTTGTTTGCTTTACTTATATTCAGGATTACAATTGGTACATCAGATGTTAAATCCGTACAGTATCAACAGCCAAAGACCTACAAGTCCTATTGCATATATAATTGTAGCAATAAACTAGTACATTGCGATTGAGTACCACAGCCATTAACTAATGTGTGTCTAGACAATTCTTCGACAGTACCGCCTGGCTCTAAATATAATGCTTGTATTATCCGAAACCCTCTTAACTCCGCCCCCTCCCTCCTAATGCCCACACTCCGTGAATATTTCGTGCTCGCATTATTCCGTTTATTATCACCATGCGCTGCTCTATGGCTTGTCATGTCCACTCAGGTGTTATTTTGGGTATTTGGGACCGTGGAGGCTCCATCTGGTCTGCTAGCTTTATATGCCTCAAGCATAGCATCCCATTCCAGGGAGATTGGGTTTTTCCGAAAGCCGCGGGCCTCCTCTCGGCGCAGCGCCGCGCTTTCCGCTCCGGCCCATCTAAGCAGCTCAGTATGCCACATCGATATGGTGGGGGCTCTGGGTGACTTCCAGCGCATTGTGATCGATCGCTTTGCGACTATGAGCACCAAGTCTAAGAAGCGTAGTTGTACCTTGTGTGTTTTCGGCCACCTACGGACTCCCAGTATGCATTCCAGTGCTGTGTCTCCCACGGGCAGGTGTGTAGCTGTCTCTATCCTGTGTTTGACCCCCTCCAGTACTCCCCAAGCCCCGTGCATGCCCATACCATGTGTAGGAGGTCAGCTTCAGGTAGGTGACATCTGGGACATTGATGTGTCGTTTCCAGGTGCATTCGGTGCAGTCTGCGCGGGGTCAAGTAAGCCCTGTGGACTATCATACATTGAATAAACCTAAATTTGGCATTACGTGGTATTTTTCGTGGGTACTCCAATGCATTGCCCCATTCTTTGTCCGTTAACTCTCGTCCCATTTCTGCTCCCCATTGAGCCCTTGTGGGTTCCAGCTGGACCCGGGTGTGTGTACGAATACTAAGGTAAAGCCATTTAATTAAGTGGCTACCACCCCCCAAGTAGTATAATGCTTTTATAAGCGCATTTGACTGTGGTTCCTCCCCCTGTGGAGCCCAATGTTTTTTAATATAGTGCGTTAAGGCAGCGTGTGTCACATACAATGTGGGAGGCGCACCCGTAATGTGTGTGAAGGTGTTATGATCCAGGAGTGCCCCATCGCTGAAGAGCAACCCAACTGTCTCCACCACTACATCCGTCCAGCACCGCAATGCCTGCTTCGTCAGCCTGCCAGAGGCCAATGGTATTCCTACCAGAGGTATATTATCCGCGTATCTGCCCCCCTCGGACGTGTATCGCAGCGCTCTTCCTCAGCACTGGAGTGCTGCCTGTAAGAGGTGTGGTGTCCCCGGGGGTGGCCTGGTGTGTGGCAGCAATAACGTATGGAGTGTCCCTTGCTCTACGTGCCTGGCACTGTAATCCAGTTCCTGTAAGTTCCGGCCTGCCGTCCAATATGACAGCCATTGTAGTTGGCATACATAACAGTAGGCCCTAAAGTCAGGTGCCCCTAATCCGCCCTCTCTCGTGCTAAGTTGGAGTTTTTTCAGGCTTATCCGGCGTCGACCCTTACCCCATATTAAATCTATGAGGATAGTGTCTAGTGTAGTGAAAATGGATGCAGGAAGAAATACCGGCAGGTTTGTGAAGTAATACAAAAGACGGGGTAGTACCACCATCTTCGATAAGGCCACGCGTCCTACAGCTGACAAGGGTAGCGTGGTCCAGAAAGCCACCTGCGAACGTCTTCCACGAATCGTTGCCCTCGACCATGTCCGTGTGTGAGCGATAAACATTAATCCCTAAATATTTAAAAGTATGCGTGGCCACCGGTATCCGGAGCTCCCCGAAGCCAATGTGATCTAAGTGACCCCGATCTTGGAAAAAGAAGGCATGGGACTTAGCGGAATTAATCGAGAGGCCCGACACCGTCTCAAACTCCTTGGCCCCCCAGCACATCCGCGAGATATAGGATCAGGTCATCCGCATACGCCGACACCAAATGCACCGACGCAGCAATAGGGATTCCATAGCGAATCGCATCCCGCCGTACCCTGAGTGTCAATAGTTCTAACGCCAGGACGAACAGGATCGGGGACAGAGGACAGCCCTGGCGCGTGCCCCTATGAATCCCATACTCTCTGGAGATCAATTTCCCTGTTCGAACTCTCGCTGTGGGCGCCGCATACAACAATTTGACCCACTGTATATATGCCGGGTGTATGCCAAATCAAGCAATTGCACTGAGCATATAATCCCAGGACAATGTATCGAATGCCTGCCGCATATCCAGGGACACGCAGCCAGCGGCTGGAAATTGTGTCAGGTCAGCAGACATTATCTGATGCAACCTGCGCAGATTCAAGGAAGTGCTCCTTGCAGGGACAAACCCACACTGATCGCTATGGATCAGCCTGGTGAGGTAGGGTTGAATTCTGTTCGCCAACACCTTACTTAAGATCTTATATTCAGTGCAGAGTAGTGACAGGGGACGATACCCTGCCATATCATTCGGATCCCTGCCTGGCTTAGGCAGTGACACCACCAATACTTGAGCAGTAGTACGCGGTAGGTAGCCTAGTTCAAGCGCTTTCTCATATAACTCCTCCAGGCGCTGTAACAGTGTCCCAGAGTATGCCTCAAAGAATTCTACCAGCAGACCATCCGGGCCCGGTGTCTTATTACCGGAGAGCCCGGCCATGGCCACCTTGATCTCCGCCCTAGTAATAGGGCCCTCCAGGTCCTTTGTCATGCCTGTCGGGGGTTGTGGGCATGGCAGGTCCTCGAGGAAGTTCTCAATACAGGACTCCTCCAAACGAGGGGGTGCACTGTATAACTCCTCGTAGTATGTACTAAAGGCCTCGCTAATGTCATATTGTGTAGTCGCGGTCCCTCCCCCTGGCAGGTTAATACAGTTGAAAGCAGTAATGGGGGGGCCATTCCTAATCAGCTTCGCCAAAAGGGTACCTGATTTGTCTGCGTCTGAGTGATGTATTTGTGTATAAGACCTATAGTCTATTAACCTCAATGTTTCAAGTAACTCTGTGTGTTGAATACGTAGTTCTTGCAAAGGTGCCTGTTGTGCTGGGTCATGCACTGCATCCTGCTCTAGTCGTGACATGGTAGCCTCTATTTCCTGTAGTTTTTTATGCGTCTCTTGTCTGGCCCCCACTGTAGCGCTGATTGCTGCCCCCCAGATGACCGCCTTAACAGCGTCCCATTCAACCAGCACTGTGGATGCCATGTTATGATTTTCTGTGAAATAATTTTGGAGTGTTGTAGCTAACGTGGTACGGAAGACCAGGTCCTCCAGTGTGTGAGGCCACAGACGCCATGTAGGGACCGGCGAAGGCACTCTACCCCAGCTAATGGTTACCTCTAGGGGATTATGGTCGGAGAAGGTCTTTGCTAGATGGGTAGCGCCTAACACTTGATCCACTACAGAGATGGAGCACATTATCCTGTCTATCCTAGTGTGTAACTGGTGTACCGGGGAGAAAAAGGAATATTCCTTATGGAGCGGGTGCTTGAAGCGCCACGCATCACACAAGGCCCAACCCCGCACCCAATCACAAAGCGCCTCCGACTGCTTGCAGGGCACTGTGCCCCTCAGGGGTGGGTGTGAGCGGTCTAAAGTTATATCCATGACCGCGTTTGCAATCGCCCCCTATCAACCATGGGTGTGCCTCCCACCCCGCCAAGATGGGATTCAGATTCTGGAAGTATTTGTGTTGGTTGTGATTTGGGGCATAAATGCTCCCTAGGACCACCGGCCGCCCATCCAGGTTGCCACGAAGAAATATATACCTGCCCTGTGTATCTACCCGTTTGTCCAGTATCACAAACGGAACTCCCCCCCTTATCCAGACAGTCACCCCACGGGCAAAGGCTGAATAATTCGTAGTGATGACCTGCCCTCTCCATTTTTTTCCTCATTTTTGTTGCCTCTGCCTCCATCAGGTGTGATTCCTGGAGGAAAGCCACCTGTGCCCCACGGCGTAACAATAGGGCATGCACCCTGTGACGTTTATGAACAGAACCCAGTCCTCTGACGTTCCACGTGACAAATTTGTATTTATCCACCACTTGTTGAGCCATCCAATCCCGTGTATCGCCTATAATATCTGAGAGCCTGCAACTGTGTGAGGTGTAGTAATGTCAATGTGCCAGAACTATATAACCCCCATTCTAAACCAACTCTCAGGTCATGTCTATAATCAAAACCCGGCAAGACCAAACAAAGAAGACAATATAATAAAACATAATTAACTGTAGCAATCGCAAACTGAGGGTTAGGAGCCATCGCCGTCTTGCAGAAAAATTCTAATTTGGACCGTCCCAGAGCCCAAGCATATCAGTGAAAACAGTACATATCACATTTTCGATTATATAGAAATCAGTCATCAAAGGATCTGCGATTGTTAGGGGAGCACCCCCACAGCGTTGCGTCTTGTGTGTCGGCCAGTCCCGCCACCACGAGCAGTCCAGGAGGGCCACTACGCCAGTATTTCATCCGCAGTTTGCGGCGTGACTCTAGGGAAGAGTTGCAGGCTACTGTCCGAATCTGAGCGAGCTGTGCTGTGGTCCGACGAGTCCGACATCCTGCGGGAGGAATTGTCGCTGAAGGTGTGGGCGGCTGACAGGGCCGCCGCTTTGCCGGACTGTACTTGCTGTTGCGTAGGCCCTGGGAAGCGTGGCGTATTAGTGAGGTTGGGCACTTGCTTTGTTCGGCGGTGCCCAGACGGTCCAGGCCCTCTTGTGACGGAAGAGGAGCGACCCGAGTTCTGTGTGGGCCCCATGACGTCTATCCACTCCTCCACATCTTCCGGTCTTTCAAAAAAGTAGGTTTTCTGCTCATGGATGATCTTCAGACGCGCTGGGAAGAGCAACGCATACTTGAGATTCATGGTGCGTAGTTTCTTTCTCATCGCTTGAAAAGAAGAGCGTCTGCGCTGTACCAATAGCGTATAGTCCGGATATAGAGATCTGGCAGTTTTCAAATAGGATCTGTGGTTTTTCACGTGCCTGTTGCAACAACACGTCGCGATCTCTGTAGTTAAGGATTTTTACGATCAGGGGCCGTGGCGGTGCCCCCACCCTCGGCTTCCCGGTGGGGATCCGATGTGCCCTCTCTACACAGAAGTAGTCGGAGAGACCCTCTGGTGCCACATGGGTGCGGACCCATTGTTCGATGTACTTCGTGGCCTCATTTCCTTCACTCCGTTCCGGCAGTCCAATAACGCGGATGTTATTGCGTCGTGCCCGACCTTCCGCATCCTCCACTCAGTCCAGCAGTCCCACATCCTGCCCCCGCTGGGACTGGAGCTGGCTAGCATGTTCTGTTTGTTGCGGTACCAAGTCCTGTAGCGTTGAGCTATGTTCCTTCACCGTGTCCGCCAGCTTTGCGTGATCTGCCTTCAGTAAGGTGAAACCCGTGGTGAGGGCACCTAATTGCTGCTCCCTGGCTCTGCGCGATTCCCTGACCTCCCTCAGTATTAAGTCCAGCTTGTCCGACACACTCTCTTCTCCTGTGGGAGGAACTGTATTAAGCGACTGCATCGCCTGCGAAGAGTCATCTTCGTCCGCACCCTGAGAGGCAGGCCATCACCTCCTGGGTTTTGCCCCGGTAGCGGCCCATCCTCCTCGAGTAGGGCGCTCCGTGCTCTGGTTCCTGTTCAGGCAATTTCAAAGGGCAATGGCTAGGTGGGGCCTCCTTCCGGTCACAGCAAGAGGAGCGTTGTGCTGACAATAGCGCTGGTCCGGCACCCGCTGACACACCGCACACACCTGTATTGTATGCAGCACTTGGTTCTGGGCCGTTCTGCAGGCCCAGGGCGTAGCACCACGATGAGTCCCAAGTGCGTCAGCGGCCCTGCTCGCCCACAGTAGGTAGGGAATCCTTAAAAGGCACAAAATGGGCCGAGCTCGCTGTGCACCGCATCGTCCTCGATAGTCTGTTTTCACCAGCTGTCAACATTCAGCAAGGGAGGGGCGCGCAGGGGGCCCCTCGAGGTGCCCCCACCTCCGTCGGCGTCGCTACAAGTCTAATGTTCTCGCAGGCCTCCTTGCAGAATATCCCCAGGGCAAGCCACATAGATGTCAGCCGGCAGCCAGGGCAGTTCCCTCCTCTCCCTGTCGCACAGCTCTCTCAGGCGTCCCCAGCCTATGATCCGAGCGTCCCCACCAGAGTTCTCCCCGTTAAATTGCAGGTCAATCTCTCAGGGCTCGTTACTAATGCTCTCTGCCCACCTCCAGGCATTCGCCGCCACAGCCGCGGTCTCCAGTAGTCTCTGCCGGGAAAGGGGGGGGGAAAGGAGGGCGAGAGAAGAACCTGCCGGCCCCTGGGTTGCCGCCCGGCCCACGCTTCGATCCACCCACTGGTGTCGGCCCAAATCGCGCACGTCGTCCACAGCACGCTCACCCACAGCATCGGGCGCCCGGGTGCCAGGTCAGCCGACAATCGCTCCACCACCAGTCCGGTGGTTGTTCCCCCTCACCGCAGGACACCGGGGGAAGTCGTAGCGCGAGCCACCAGCACCGTCGCTCCCCCAGGCAGCACCTCTCTCCTTGGTGGGCACTCACGTTCGTGCACACTGGGTCCGGCTTCCCCGCACAGCAAGCGGCGCCATCTTCGTTCACCGGGCTCCGGCGGCCGACGCCTCCGCCATGCTCGCACTTCGCCTCGTGCAGGCAGGACTAGCCAGATTTCGTCGCTCCAGCGTCTCGAGTGTTCGGGACGTCTGTGCCCACAACCCGCAGGGGGTCAAGTCGTCAGTCAGGATGTTACTTCACAGGATTTAAGCGCTCGGGCTCCGGAGCTCCCTCAGCACACGTCCGCCATGCTCAACGGCTGGCCACGCCCCCCTGTGTTTCTGTAAAGTTTAAGTATGTTTTATATATATATATGCCAAGGTGTATTGAAGAATGAGTGGGTGTATAAGTGTCTGAATGGATGATTTAGTAGGTGCGTGACTGACTGTATAAGTGAGCGATTAAACGTGTCTTACTGAATGCATGGGTTAGGGACTAATCTGTGTGAATGTCTGTATCAGTCTGTCAGTTGGTGTATAAGCGGGTGCATGGGTTGTTGAGTAGCTACATGAGTGTCTATATGGGTTATTGATTGGTTGTCTGAGTATCTGTATGGGTGCCTGAGATTCTGTGTGGGTGGGTGGGGGGTGTGTGACTGTGCATAAATGTGTGAGGGGGCGATTCACTGGGTGTATGGGTTCAAGAGTGCATCTGTGAAGGGCTGTATGGGTGGGTGAGTGTGTGTATGGGTGTATTGGTGAGTGAATGGATGTCTCAGTGGTACATGAGTAACTAAATATGTGAAAGGCTGTATATGTGAGTGTTGGAGTATATAAATGACTATATGTGAGTGAGTGATTCTGAGAGTGGCTGTATGGATGTGTGTGTGCTTGTATCAGTGATTGTATAAGAGAGTAAGTATGTGTTAGTATCTGTATGAATAAGTGAGGTGGTGTGAGTATAACTGTATAGGTGACTAAATGGGAGTGTGATTGATTCTTTCCATGACTGACTCGGTGTGTGAGTACCTCTATGGATGACTGGCGGTGTGTGAGTGTCTATATAGGTGTATGAGTGCATATGATAGTGCTGTATTGATGAGTGACTGCATTAATGAGTGACTGTATGGGTGAATGAGTGGATGTGTGTGTAGACCTAGGAATCAGTGAGTGGGTATGTAGTAACTGGTATTGGTGTGTCTATGGTTTCGAAAATGGTAGTCTGTATTTTAGAGTGGGTGTATCAAAGGTTCCATTAGGGTATGAGGAGGTGCATCAGATTATCACGTGGATGATGTCATCAGTGATGTCATTTGAGATACTGACCATGTCATGAATGATGTAATATGTGACGTCATCAGCAGTGCATTGCGGGGGCACGAGTTATAGTTAGCTCAACTAACTATAACGGCTGAATTTTTCGGGTTTTGTACGAGTGAAATGTTCAACTAACTATAACGTCCCTTAAACCTGTGTTTTTTTCAGTGAATATATATGTATATATATATATATATTGATATACTTACCTATTTTTTAACCATATTTTGATCTGAGATTAAAAAAAACATGTTTTTGTAGTTTACATACAAAGCATGCAAACTCCATATTTCGGTCACGATATTTGTGTATCTCAAAAAGTTTGTTCTCGATATTTTGTCATATAAACGTAGTGAAAGGCTGAAGTAATGGTTGGTGATATAGTAATATGCAGTGGTGTTAGTAGTGCCTGTGTCCCTCCACTCGTTAGGCAGGTTTGGGTCATCCACACTGCCAGGTCAAACGAAAGGGTAGGCCTGCATTCTGCAGACTTCTTCATAACCACTAGGAAATGTGGAGCATCAGTTCCACATTCTATAAGCATCAACGACTTTGTTATGGGCCCGAGTCCAAAGGTCTTAAATAGTTTGGAGGGAAACTCCAGCATATATGTCTAAGTTTAGGCAGTTGAGCATTGACCCACAGCCAATCAGAATCAGAGCATCTTCCGAGTTCAACTGATCCAGTCAATCAAGACAGGGGCATAAATCCACTTCTCGCAGAGGAGTCCTTGCAGGTATTCTCAAGAATGACAAAGCAGTAATTAATAGACATGCAAATGATCAGGTAAACCTTCCACAGCCCTGCTCTGTCAGGAAACCATGAATATTTCCACATGGCAGTTATACAAACAAGGAACAGCAGAGAAAGCAGACGGGGGTGAGGGTGAAGTTGTCCTCTTTGAGCAATACCCATCCTCCATCTTGAAACCATCATTCTCACAAAAGTAAATATTTGTGAAAAGCTAACAACAGGTGAACTGGTAGTGTTTTCTGAGCCATTCAAGTGTGCACACATTCTGAAGATCAAGTATTGAAAATGTTATGCTCAGAATGTTTGCACAAACCTCTGACATACAACATACAAGGTCCTCCATCCATCTCAATCCTTTGGACTTAATTTCATGCAGTTGTCAGTAGGCAGCTCCCCTCACAGTAGCAACAGCACCCCAAAAACTACAATTATGCTGCAACCAGCCATGGCTTGGTTGAGGAGTTATCAGAGACGTAGCTACAGGGGGTGGTATTTGCGGTGAGACATCCCCAAATAAACGGATTCTTGGCTTAGTAGTGGGTCTGGGGGCCCTAAGTCAGGTCTGCTATCTCTGACAAAACATTGAATTTAAATTGGAGAGAGAGAGACAGCGACAGAGATACCCATCTGGTGGCTGAATTTTTAACTGTGAAACCAGATAACCTGGAATCAATATACTATACCCTACTTGGCAAAATTGTGTGATCATAGGCAAAAAATGTTTTCCAAAGAGACTCCTTTTTCTTTATTATCACACATGAGCCCACTTTTAAATTCTCGAGTTCAGGATATGCCCTGTACAAGCACATCTTATGTTTTATTCAATAGACTATAATTTTGCTCCATCTATAATAAGAATCTAGTCATTGTTTAGGGCTTACATGACTCCTCACTTGTCTCTCAGTTCACTAAAGGCATTGGGGCCGATTCACAGAACTAATCTTAGATAAAATCCTAAACTTACTACTTTTGGTATTCACAGAAGGCATTTAGTAGAAGTAAAGTTAGGACTCCTAACTTTACTACTACTAAACTGAGACAAAATCCTAAGTTTACGACTTTCGGTATTCACAAAAGGCATTTAGTAGTAGTAAGGTTAGGAGTCCTAACTTTACTACTACCTGGGGGTCGATTCCGATTCGGGCCGGAAATCTCTCCGACCGAGCCGGACCCGGAGAGATTTCCGACCGAATCGGACCCGTGCAGTCCGACCGAACGAGTCCGATGCATTCGTATGCCACCGGACACGAGTCGGTCGGACTCCCATTGAAGTCAATGGGAGCCGGTCGTACAACGCGTACGCGGGCTCCCATTGCCTCAATGGGTGCGAGGCGGACAAGGGCGCCCCTACAGCGAGTACGCCGCGAGCGCTCGCGGCGTACACGCACAGGTAGGGGGACCCATGGGTCCCCCTGTGTGCGCCTCGCACGGATGCGCAGTACACGGGGTCCGACACGGACCCCCAAAGTACGGCTCCGACAGCGAGTTCGAGTCGGACGGGCGCGAGTCGGTCGGAGCGGTCGAGGTGCACATCGTACTTACCCGGCCGGAAAACGTCTCCATTGCGCGGTGCGAATCGGGTCCGAGCGAGTCGGTCGGAGCGGTACGATCCGGGTACGAGTCGGTCGGAGCGGTCGGGGTCGCCCGGACGAGTCGGTCGGCGACTCGCATCGTACTCGCTCGGCCGGACCCGCGTACGGTTCGGTCGGGAAACAGGGCTCCGAATCGGATCCGGTAAAGCCGAATCCTATTCGGAGCCCTACCGGCCGAGATCGGAATCGGCCCCTAAATGCCTTCTGTGAATACCAAAAGTAGTAAGTTTAGGATTTTATCTCAGATTAGTTCTGTGAATCGGCCCCTGTCATGCAACGCAGCTCAGCCTCTTTGGTCTGTGGGCCCTGAGTTGGGTCTGCTATGTCTATTCGAGTTCTTCTCAATGTTTTCATTTCACTAAGAACTTTCACTCTCGTTCAGTTTTTGGAGCGGAAACTTAAATAGATATATAGTGACTGGTATACCAAAAAAATAGTAAATCTGCACCCAATGAATGGGTGCAAATGTACTACTTTTTTTAAA
The DNA here is from genome assembly GCA_963921515.1 of Calotriton arnoldi. Classification (NCBI taxonomy): domain Eukaryota; kingdom Metazoa; phylum Chordata; class Amphibia; order Caudata; family Salamandridae; genus Calotriton; species Calotriton arnoldi. The sequence goes on along the minus strand of CAWUFW010015360.1, from coordinate 243,965 downwards.
TTCACAAACATTGGAACTAGTAGGCTTGAAAACCTGCACCAGTCTCAGGTTTCCAGGCATAATACAGGCAGTCAAACACCCAAAAGATGATTGGATGAATGCTTGTAAATAATCTAACAATTGGCAATCACTGGGGTAGCATTCCAACCCATCTTTTTTCACCCAATGTGCCACTCTAGACAGAGGCCCATCTAATGCGAATCAGTAGTAACCTTGTTCCTCATTGAAACCGTCCATCCCAAACCTTGGTTATCTCTGTCCTCCATCCTGCAACTCATTGCTTTTTTTAGTAGGGAAATATGAGATTTGCACCCCCACGAATCTCACTGATTAAACTACACCCCCGGAGTTATGGGGGAGGCTATCTTCTTGAGACAACTATGGCCCTTATTACGATGTCGGTCAGAGTTACCTCCGACCGACACCGATGCGGATTGAGAAACGACCGACCTCAGATCGGCAGACTCAACTGCATTATTTGGATGTGACCGCACATGGTACAGGGATGTTCAGGGGGGCACCATAGGTGCCCCCCAAGCACAGATGCGGAAGGCCAGAGGGAAAGGGGCCCTGCTAGGGGCCCCCAATGTCGCTTTCCGACAGCCTTTCCATGTCGGAAAGGCCAACAGGCTAACATGGAAAGGCTGTCGGAAAACGACATTATAATCCCAACAGCAGAAATGCCATCCTTAAGGGATTATGAGGCCTTTCCGACCGACTGACAGGCTCCAGGAACCCACCGGATTGTGTTGGTCGGTACCTCCAACTTCTGCCTCTGACTGCACGCATCATAATGCGACGGTCGGACTGCAGTAGTAGATGCAGTTCGGACCACAACCGACAAGCCGTCAGTTGCGGTCCGAAATCACATCGTAATAAGGCCCTATGTGTAGACATCAATTCAGTGTCTCCCTTCTCTAGTACCAAACAAGTGTCAGTGAAGCGTATCAATTTAAAGTCTGAAGTATCCTCTGGGACCAGACTCCCCACCAACTGTTGCCAAAAAGCAAAAAGAAGTGGGAACTTTTAAGGACAAGGAAAAAATAGCAAGGATTCTGAAGTGGCACAATTTTAATGCTGAAGTGCAACAGATTTTTGGGATTTAACAAACAAATGTTTGGTTTGCAAAATATGCTGCTGCTACTAAGTGCGAGCAAATTCTTTTCACCAAGTGATGTGTTGCAAAAATGATTCAAAGCTCCATTTAATCCTGTACATAAACACTTTTACACATTACCTAATCTGGAGGATTGTTGTGTGGTAAATGTTCACAGTCAGCTCTATTGTGTGATGAGGAACAGTGTATTTCAAGAGGTATTTCAGTTTCCAGAGCTACAGCTTTTGGAAAAAAAGCTTTTCGGCACATTAAACCACTTCTACTTATGCTACCAATTGATACAGATTGTGATTAACTAAACAGATGCACATGGAATTTAATACCATTTATATCCTTTAAATATTTGTTTACACAGGATGTTTATAGCACTTCTTCATGGAGGACTCTTTATAAAATAGCACTACTATAATGATATCAAGTTTTTTGTTTTATACATTTGGTACACAAAAGGAATATTGATTTTATTCAAAGAAATAAACCAATTTTATGAGTACTTAAACCACCTTCCATGTTTCCATTTACCTTTAGCTGACTCTGGATAGGTTAAGTACACAAGTTCAATATGTATTTATTTCTACATGTTTAGCAGTCCTTTCCATTCCATACAAGGATAAATAATAACTGTAAGGCGAGATAAGAAAAATGGCCTTGGATGCAATTACTTTCCCAGACATAGGTCTCAATGAATAATAAGATACACTCTCCTGGGCAACTCCACAAAATTCATGAGCTGCCAAATTTTAGCATCAGCATTCAGGAAGGGCACCTTAACAGCCAACAATTCGTGAAAGCTATATGACTCCTTGTAAACAGACCTTTCCTTCAGAAAACGGATTCAAAAGCTGATAATTACCCGGATAAATCTTAATAATCTAATATGTTAATACAAATCTACATAGTGCTCCAGGCAAATGCAAATCGCATTAAGAAGCACAAACAAAATTGGCGAATTGAGAATACGAAGGGAACTAAATATTCCATAAATAGACAGCGTAGAGTAACTTCTATCACTTTCTTTTCGGTGCCTCGAATTCAGAAGACAGAAAGACAAACAGTAAAACATATGATAAAACGGCTATTGTTATGATTTTAAAATATTACTAAGCAGGTGAAACCACTGATACTGATATTTGACATAGAAAACTCAAAAATGCATTAACTGGCTCACCAAATGCTCAGTTTTATGTCACGAAACATACAGAGGTTTTCAATGTGGAAATACACACCAGTACATTTTTGCACGCGAAAACTGAATTAAAAAAGATTTCTAGGGGTACTCCTGAAAAACCCAAGACAGTTGCAGATCCCCTTGTGCAATCTGTCATACGTTTATAAGTTCCAAAATGTCAGAAGTCAGCACCGAGAGAGGACAAAAGAAATCCTGGGGCAGATTTCAATTTTTGGGTGAATCACGTCACACAATTCCAGAAACGTTAAACAGCACACTGTCCGCGCACATATAAATCAATGTTATGCTCTATTTTGTATTTCTAAGCTCACCCTAAAAGCAATAAAGAAATAGCTCATTAACTCCGATACAGCTATGATGGACACTGTTGCTCTGCAGACACACGAATTTAATATAATGTATGACAGTCTTCCAAAGGGCTGCATAGGAACCAGAAGTTATAACAAAATACAGCTAGCTGGTAATTGCTGGCTATGTTAAGCTGTATTCATGATTCCTAAACACTCAGGGCCCTACTCAGAAAGTTTTTTGTTCGAGTAGTTGTGTCTTAATCCTTCCTGTCTCAGTCAAGGTTTACAGCTGAATATTCAGGCCTGTGAAAGAGTGGGCCTCTTCCCCCAATTGTTTTAATGATATTTGGACCTCCTGGATTTTGAAGCTCTGCTGTGAGTTAGATTCTCTGTCAATAAAATAAAACAGCATAATCCCACAAAGGCCAGAGCATTCAAGGTTTTGTGCTTTCATTTGTTCTAAACTCAGCTCCTAAGAAAAAGGCAATCTCAAGGAAAAGTGTGCTCTATTTTGGACAACAAAAACAGTGAGCTGTAATTAATTAATTAATTAATGAAGAACGTCTTCATTTGCTACACATCTTTTTCTATTAAGGGAGTATTTTTGCAGTTTTACTGAATGAAGATTTGGCTGTGCCACAGGTAGTCCTGTGGGTTATGCTGAGTGCCTTAGAGAGGAGTGTCTGGCCAATGGTACCCAGTGATGCACATGGAGATCTAGTGTGGTGTGGCTGCGCAGGCAAGGGTATAGTTGTTATCTTGCGCCGGGGCACTCCTAGGAGCATCTGTGCGCTTTACATCATCATCTTGGGACTGCATTTTAGATTCTTTGAAACATTCAAAGTAGGAAGAGTGGAACATCCATTGTGTAGACAAGACAAAGGTGATCATAACCTATAACTTCTAAAGGAAACCTAGATGTGGAAAGAAGCATCAAGGAGGTTGTGTTGTCCATAACTTGGTTCACATGGGGTATGATTCATAGGCTGGAATCCACAATCATATTACATTGGGCCAGGTTGTTGTGAGCATCAAGCATATTTGGACAAAGAGGACAGGGAGGAAAGGTGGCCTGACAGCCACAGGATGCAGCCCTTCAAACTGGGGAAGAAGGTTTGAGTTACAGCGTCACCTCAACAACTTGTGATTGTGGCCAAATCACTTAATCTCCATAGGACTAAAAAATGAATTTGACCTTATGTAATGTGATCTGGTGCTCATGTAAAGCATTTTAATTCCCTTTGGTCAAGTTTGTGCTGAATAGAAACTGCAAAAAAAAAAAGATCTGGGTTACTTTCAGGAATTCGGTCCCAGGCCTCAGCTAATTTGGTTTGGAACAGCCCTAGACTTTGAACAGCATCTCACTGCCTTCATTTCAAGAAATTTAGAAAAATCCTGATAACCAAGCTTTTGAAATAGGCGTTCAACATCTGCACAGAGGGCCTCATTTATGGGGAACTGGTGTAGGACAGCGCTGCACATCATTTTGCTGCGCTGCCCTATGCCAATGTAAAAGGGCAGGAATGCACCATATTAATGAAATACGGTGCGATCCTGTCCTTCCCCCTTGCGCTGGTGCACAATTTGCTGCCTAGCACCAACGCAGGCCCCTTTGCACCATGGTGCAAGGGTGTCTGCGTTGCATGCAGGATTGTTTTTGTGCAGGAAGGGGCACCAATCTGAGAGGCGTTTTCCTCTTTCCATGTGTGCTGCACAATGCTGCACACATGAAAAGAGGAAAAAACAAAAAGGAATAAAAAATATTTCTCCTTGTTGGGCCTGCTCTAAGGAGGAGTAAGGTTTTGGCACTGCCCCAAATTTGCATGATTAAGTAAATCTGGGGCAGTGTCCAAATCCATGAGTGTTGCATGGGAAAACCCACCAAAACGCCCATGGAACACCTCCCTGGTGCAGAGTAAGGCAACGCAGGGACTTGAGCTGCTTAGTCTTACTCCATATCTATGAGGCCATGCAAAGTGGCTTTGTGTGGACTCATAGATATGGTTAAGAGGTCTGCGCTGCCAGAGCTCAGAATAGTGACGCTCCGGCAGCGCAAGCCTCTCATAAATAAGCCCCAGAGTGACTGAAGCATGCCTGATCTAGGTTCATACTATGCATCTGACTGGACACTCTTGACTTCTCTGACTTCATAGGTTATTGCTTTTTGCTTACTGTTACAGCACTCCGATGTGGCCTCTATAAAACCTAAAAATCAAATCAAGGGAGTATCCAAAATTGATTCCTAAATTCTTTACGGGGCCAAGTAGGGGCCAGGAAGGGGGGCATCGTTCAGCCACAAGGTCCTCCATAAATCTGGCGATGCTGGACCAAAAACACTATTTCAGTTTTATCCGGATTGCAGCTGTTAGAGATGGGAATTCTGGTTGGCTAGGGCTTGCGCCTAAGTCAGGCAGAAACCACCACTCTAGTCAGAGCAAGGGAGTTACACACCGAAGATAACCCCTGCTCACCCCCTTGGTAGCTTGGCAGAGCAGTCAGGCTTATCCCAGAAGCAATGTGTATAGCGTTTGCGCAACACACTCACACAGCAGCGTCACACTAGGCACACCACAAAAGGAAACTCCACACAAAGTTATATAAAAAATAGCCTTTGGATTATCCATAAAACACATCAGAGCATAATCACATATATACACTGTGCCACATGGCACTAGGTATCACTTGACATAAGCTGATTCCAAAGATTGTGCGGACGCTGTTGTTGCACAATCTTTGGAATCAGCTTATCCTACAGACTAAAGATAATAGAGTGTATCTAGGACAAGCTAAAAGAAGTGTCTTTTGTAGATGTGCTGTTTGATGACAAATTGTACTGTCTATTTGTTGTTTCTCTCCTGTGTCTGTTGTCATTAATTGTTTTTGTGTATATGAAATTTTATCTGTACCCTTATGAAATGTATGGGGTTGTTTTATGAGATTGTGATTCAAGAGATGTTTTAATGTAAATAAATATGATTTTACTTTTGAATATATTCATGTTGTTCATGTAATTACCTGGATCTACCATATGGGTTGTACTAGTTGTGGATTATTGGTACAACGTGTGGGTGGCCTGTAAAAAACTTTCTCTGTGTACAAGATAGTCTTGGACTCAGTTACTTCAATTTATTCCTTGGCCAAGGGATTATCTTTTCTACTGTTTAGTAGTACCCTATTCCCCTGGTTTTAAGGGTCCCTCTCTTTTTCTTATCTTTCCCGCAATGCCCTCTGTCCTACAAAGTCAGGACTCTCCCTACTCCGTGTTTCCTCTCACACGGGGTCTCCAACCTGGCACCCCCTGTCTGCCGGTGCAGCAGGAACACGTGCACAATTTTAACAAGGGGCATGGGTGCAACTCACCCTTGTCCCCCCAAACAAAAGTGCCCCCACGTTGCAGCTGCCCGCGATCTGGCGCCGCAGCAGTGTAAACCCACAGGCACTCACAGTGTGCCTCGTAAGCCCCACTCACCGGGGCTTCTCGTTGCGATGAAATATGAGCAAGCGGGCACTAACAGTGTGCCTTCTAAGCCCCACTCACAGGGGCTTCTCTGTGCAGGCAAAATAGGCAGAGAGGAAGGGTGTAGCCGCAGGGAGCCCGCGATGCTTCGTCTTGGTCTGCCCAGACATGCGGGGCTCTCCTCTGCCTCTCCCGACTTCGGCGGACACGCGGGGCTCTCCTCTTCCACACGGGGAGCCCCGCCCACCGTCAGGCACCGTCATGCCTGACTTTCCCTCTGACTCGGCCCAAAGCCCGCGAGGCTCCGTCTCTTCTGCCGGCCAGCCCCGCCTGCAGTCAGGCTCCACCTGACTTTCGATTCATGTCGCGGCTGTTCTCGCCGCACTGGAACACGACCCCGCTTCTGGATTGTGGCGAAAGGCGCCCACCACACACTCCTGGTGGGTAGACACGCACAGAGGCAAAGGCCCACACAAAGGCTTGGGGACCAAGCGGGGCTCTCCTCGTCCTCACGAAAGCCTCGCCTACAACCAGGCAGCCTCTGCCTGACTTCCAGTCCGCGTTGCTCGCTTACGAGCAAAGTTGGAGCCCCCCTCCTTGGGCTCGAAGGTGCCACAATGGTGAAGCACCCACGACGCGCTTTGAGTGGGCAGGACCCCCTTTCTGCAAGGGCACCAGAATGCAGCAAGGCAGGGCTCCGCACTCATCGGTTCCTGGATCAGTCCAGAGCACTCAGCCCTTCTGGCAGAGTGCTAGGGGGACATGCAGGCAGGGCGCAGCCAGGCAGGCCAGCACAAGGGGCAGAGGGGCAGTCCTCCTGGCTCAGCAATGAAGCCCCATGGCGGTTCCTCCTGGCTCACTGCAGCCCACGCCATGTCCCCTCTTCAGTCCCAAGTAAGCACCAAAGTTCCACACCTTCCTGGGGTCACAGTCCCAATATTTAAACTACATGTCTTCTTTGTTCTGCCTTGGCACAGGGCTTGGGACCCAGTCCAAACCAGTTCTGGGGGGCACTTCAACATTTTATTTACGGTGCACAATCACTTTCATTGTTAGTGTAGGCTCTGGCCCCAGACACACCACAGGGGGGCGAGCCAGTATTGTGGAAGGCAGGCACAATCCTATTCAGTCCCAGGTGCTACTCCTCCCACTACTCCAAATGCAGATCAGGCCTATTCAGCGTAGCGCTGACTCACCCAGCCCCTCTGGAGCCACTGCACCTCCCCAGTCTCTGTCACTCCAGAGCCAGACATGCAATACACAACAGGCAGGTACAAAGACACATAGCACACAGAAATGGTCACTTCTAAAAGTGGCATTTCAAAATTAGTGATAATAAATCTGCGAACACCATTACGCAGCATTTATTGCCACTATTCCAAACATACCAAACTTGATCACTCTACTCCTTTCCTATCAGAAATTACCACTGGAACACATATCAGGGAATCCCCAATGCATTCCTATGAGAGGGCAGCCTCAGAGTAGTGAGAAACCATAATGGCTGTTTGTCACTACCAGGACATGCCACACAGCTAAGGCACATGTCCTACCTTTTACCTACAGCGCACCCTGCCCATAGGGCTAGCTAGGGCCTACCTTAGGGGTGACTGATATGTAGTAAAAGGGGAGTCACAGACGTGGCACCCACTTTATGTGGAACGTCACAGCTGCAGTAAACTGCACGTGCAGGCTCTGCAATGGCAGAGGCCTGAGACAGGTTTGAAAGGCTACTTCTGGTGGGTGGCGCAATCAGTGCTGCAAGCCCACCAGTAGCATTTAATTTACTGGCCCCAGGTACATGAGATACCACTTTACTGGAGACTGATAGGTAAATTAGATATGCCAAACAGGTGTAGACCAATATTACCATGTTTACCATAGAGAGCACATGCACTTTACACTGGACAGCAGTGATAAAGTGCCCAGAGTCCTAAAACCACCAACGCCAGGTCAGAAACAATACCAGGAGGAAGGCAAAAAGTTCAGGGATGACCCTGCAAAAAGAGCCAAGTCCAACAGCAGCCAATTGAACACTTTAGATAGGCAGTTTCCTGGCAGCCTTCTCTCCCTTCCCACAGAAGAAGAGAAGCTGGGTATTGTCAGCATAGGAGATTACCTTAGCGCCTAGAGTCTCCGCTAGCACAGCTAAGGGCATTAATAAACATTAAACAGACTAGGGCTGAGTGCCGAGCTCTGAGGCACACCAACCGTTAGCTCAGGAGCCTTGGAAGAAAAAGGGGGCAGCCAGACCTCTTTGCTTCTTCCCTCCAAAAATGAGGTGAACCATTTCAGAGCTATGCCCTTAATCCCAAAACTTAGAGTCGATCAAGGAGTTGTTGATGGGTGGCAGTATCGAAGGCCGCCGATAAGTCCAGCATAATCAGGACGGCCTTCCCCCCATTATCTAGGGCGTCTCCGTGTACTCTGCGACCTCTACCAAGGCCGTCTCTGTGCTGAAATGGGGTATGAAGCTCATTGACTTGGGTGCAACAGATTATTATCCTTCAAAAACTGAGAGAGTTGCGAATTAACAGATTGTTCCAATACTTTTGTAAAAGCGTGAAGAAGGGAGATGGGCCTATAATTCGCTGGGGCCTTGGGATCCGCAGTGGGTTTCTTAAGCAGCGGCAGAATTTTAGCATTTTTCCATTGCGCAGGGACTGTGCCCAATGACAATGAGGTGTTCAACACTCTATTTGCAATCGGATTAATAACTTCAGCAGCTTTGGCAAGTATCCAGGGAGGGCAAGGGTCCGATGGAGATCCTGATTTTAGGCTCTTGATGGCTGCCAAAGAATCCTCTAGGGACAAAGGTTGAAAATTGGGGAGAGTTGGCATCTCAGATATGGTCTTAATTGTACTTGCTGTATCAAGAGGTGTTCCTTCTGAGTGAGTGTCAGCAAGTAAATTTGCCTGAATGGAAGAGATTTTGTCATGAAAGAAAAGAGCCAAGGAGTCACACCATTCAGCCGAGGGTTGGAGGTCTCTGGCAACTGGCTCGGGCTCATAAAAGTTTTTACTATTTTGAAAATGTCTTTGGATTTATTACCTGCATCAGCTATCTTGGTCTCAAAGAAAACTTTTTTTGCTGTGCAGACATCTGAATAATAGTTTTTCAAAGCTAATTTATAGGTGTTTTTGTCCTCCTGACTGTAATTTTGCTGCCATTTCCTTTCAAGGGGCCCGATTCACAAAAGTAATCTGAGACAAAATCCTAACTTTACGACTTTCGGTATTCACAAAAGGCATTTAGGAGTAGTAAAGTTAGGATTTTGTCTTAAATTTGTCTTAAGTTTTGGTCTTAAGACAAAATCCTAACTTAAGTTAAACTTAAGTTAAACTTAAGTTAGGATTTTGTCTTAAGACCAAAACTTAAGACAAACTTAAGACAAAATCCTAACTTAAGTTAAATTTAAGTTTAACTTAAGTTAGGATTTTGTCTTAAGACCAAAACTTAAGACAAACTTAAGACAAAATCCTAACTTTACTACTCCTAAATGCCTTTTGTGAATACCGAAAGTCGTAAAGTTAGGATTTTGCCTCAGATTACTTTTGTGAATCGGGTCCAATGTGTTTACAATATTTCTTGCCCAATAGGCTGTTATTGCTTCAATTCATTGCAGCTTTGGCCCTCGTTCTAGGATGAATTAAGTTTCTGATGGTTCCTTGCCATCCATTGATCGATAGCTCAGAAGCTGTTGTTTAGTCCTGAGGTTTGTATGCCTATTAAGCCTTCCAGCTTCAGGATCATCAGTGTGCTGCTTATAGTTTGGTGCATACACCCCACTTTGCCACATACATACATTGGCACTGTGCATCGTCTTGCACGGTGTCCTGCATCTTACAGAATTTACAATGCACCCCAGGATTTTCTAGTGTTAGCATCTTTGTTTGTGCAGTTCCTAATAATTTGATTTTAATGCCCTTTTAATGCCCTTCTGGCTCAGTTACTCAATATATTTCGGTATGTTGCACATGCTAAAAACATCAAACAGGAGCTGCACACGGCTCACTTCCCTCTACACCACCACTCCCCGTAGACCCATACAACCTTGAGCTAAATATGACGTTTAAAAGAAGGTCTATTCTAATACTGAAAATAAGGTAAAGACTGTGTTGTAAAACATAAAGACCGAACAGGTTTTTAAATGCTTTGTTTCGGCTGCCAGCCGTCAGTACCTCAGCAAGGGACAGTTTATAAAGCAAATGTTTATTGTCCTCTAAGCAACAATGGAACCATAGGCCGCGCATCACAGTACAACAGGAGTTCAAAAGGTATTCAGCACAAGCTGCCGCACAGACTTCCGAATCAGTCTCCTCGGATGGCGCTCCGTAAATGGCTTCCCTTTGACAAGTAATGGATCGCTGGGAACAAGTATTAAATGTTGTCGGTTTACTTCACCGCTGCTGCCAGTAAGCACTTCAGCGGCTCTTTGTTATCTGCGGCACAGAAGTGAGGTGGAAGCCGCTCTTCTCCCTGGAGGCGCACAGTTAACTCTAAAGGGATAAGTGATTTTACACACAAAATAAACTCTCTTATCAACTCAGAAACCGCTATTGTGCTTTTTAATCTCCTTTCCTCTTAAAACCGACTCACATGTGATACGAAAAGACTGATACCAGGGCTCTGAAAACATGCAATTCCCAGTTTACAAAAATGGTATGCCCACGTTCGTGTATTTATTGATACACTTTTCCCCTCTTTGAGGCAGAAAACGAGTTTCTAAATGTATCGATACCAGAAGCAGTACCCGACTCAAAACAGGCCCTGCTGGCAATGCAAGTGCTGTGAAGCTCGACCCGCCTTGATTAATAAAGCAGCGACCATGCGCCCACCTCTTTAATATGCATTGGCGCAAAGGAGCTAGCTGGGGAGTGAGCATGTTTCTGCTAATGTCTAATGCCTCCCACACCAGTGGTTCTTAACCTATCGATTTCTCTGGACTATGGATGGGCGAGCCACTAGAAGGAAGCTCGAGCCAGATGCTTGGCTCTGGCTCAGCTTGAGGTCCTCCTGAAACCATAAGCACAAAACGAGCCGAACAGAATTGTGACTTCTGATTCCTCCTTCACTCTACCCTCATACACAAAGAGTTAAAAGCAAAGCATTAAAAAGGTAAAAAGGGGAGACACATAAATGCCCATTCAGTTGCTGAGTTGTATAAAGGAAAACCAGAAAATATGGGATTAATCCCAGCTTCCCCGCTTAACCAAACTGTGATTAGTCAAATAATGTATGTCCCCAATCCTCCTTTTTCTTGATTACCACATATGAAAGCACCTTCAAATACCTGAGTTCAGATTACGAACTGTACAAAAATGTATTGCGTTTAACTTAATAGACTATATTGTTGCTCTTTTTTTGTAAGAATGTGGGCCATAGGTGCACATGACAATTGACTTGCCTCTTTTTTCACTAATGGCATTGCGACCAGTCAGGGGCAGGAATGGTTTGAAGTTCATGTTTAACAACCATCTCATAAGTACCTCTCAGTACAGTGATATAGTGTAACATATTATTGCCAAAGCTTCCACATGTTAAAGTAATACACTTGTTAGAATTTTGAAGAGACTTTATCATATTTTACGTGAAGTCTGCTTCACGATTTCCATTAAAACATTTATGGGGCTCGGCTCGTTCACAGGCTTTTACAGCCAAGCCAGACCCTTGGCTCAGCTCTGACTCAGCTCGCCCAGATAATTTGTTGGCTTGCCTACCTCTACTGTGGATTCCCACTCAATCATTACTGGAACACGGGAACCCTCACTGAATCATTATTGGAACCCAGGGACCCCCACTGAGTCATTACTAGAAGCCAGGAACCCCGGCCTAAGCTTTTTCGATGAACGGAACTGGAAAAACCTACACAAAAAAATACAGATACAAGCATTCATCAAATGAATACACAAAGATGAAATATTGTATTTAATCCAAAACAATTATATAAAAAAACTAAAATAATAAATTAATTTTATTGGAAAGTTTGGAGTTTTTCTATATTCACTTGAGGCCACTCATTGTCCATACTATATTCTGTTTGATGCACTTGCATTTCTCCCACAAATCAATCTCAGGATACGAACCCTATTTTTAGCTTCCAATTGCAAATTCTTTCACATTAACAGAATGTTTTAAAATTTCTATTTACATTTTGCTTTTTTATTTATATACTCTTTATTAATCTGTTAATATTGTTTAATTTTCTAAGAAGTTATGGACACCATGACTATGCTTCAAGGACGTGAAAAAACAACAAAAGGAGGGAGTAGAGAGGTCTACAGATAGAATCTACCTCCTGTACTACCCAGATAATCCCTTTTATACCTACATCAACACCTGGAAGAGATATATTGATGATATATTGATTATCTGGGATGGAGATGAGGTGACAGCCAAACGCTTCATCACTTGGCTCAACTACCAGGATGATTTCCTAAACTTCACCAGCACCATTTCAAAACAAGAACTGGTCTTCTTAGATTTGAATATATCACCTAAAGATGGAAGACTGATGACCACGACGCATTTTAAAACAACATCAAAAAATTGTCTTTTGATGTACCAAAGCTTCCACCCGAAACATCTTCGGGATAACCTTCCTTACGGGCAATTCTTACGTCTTAGACGAAATTGCACAGAAGTCACCAATTTTAAAATGCAATCAGAAGATTTGAAAAAGAAACAAGAAATACGCCAATACCCCAAAAGGGTAATAGATCAAGCCTATAAAAGGGCACGTAATAACTGCAGAGAGAGTCTTCTAGAACCTGCCCCCCCTAAATCTGAGGAAAAACGACCATTCTGTATTACAACATACAACACTAATTCCAATCAGGTGACCAAAATCGTCAACAGACACTGGAAGATCCTAAACAGCGATGGATTGAATCTCGCTAAACCTATTTTTTCCCATAGGAGAGGGAAAAGCATCCGTGATATGATTGTACACACGAGACCCAAAAAGAATGAACCCATTGGACAATCGACAGCAATGGCAAGCATACATGGACACCACCCATGTGGAAAATGCAAGGTTTGTCCACGTACAAGAAAAAGTAAAGAAATAATCTTCCTCAATGGCACCAAATGGGAACAGAGAAAATTCACGACCTGCAATAGTAGTAACGTGGTATACCTCATTACTTGTCCGTGCCTATTACAATATGTAGGAATGACAACTCGACCAGTGAAAACAAGAATAGGAGAACATAAAAGTAATATCAAGTGCAAGAAAAGCACGACCAGAATGGCATCTCACTTCCTGGAAAAAGGCCACACCCCAGAAGATATCGCTTGGACAGTAATCAAACAGGTCGCAAATGAGAGGTACCTTTTCGAAAAAGAGCAGAGATGGGTGTTTCGTCTTAAAACGAATGTAAAAGGTCTAAATGATGAAATTCTGTGGGGCCAATTATAAAAATTATCTTGATTGTCAGAAAAAACGAAGTTGCTCACTTTTGCATACAGACCCCCACCTTTCTTTTTATACAGACCCCTGTTTTTCTTTATCAACACCTGAGGTCTTTTTAACACCTGAGGACTTTGGGGAAATTATCCCGGAACTTCATATTATATACCTTGCTCTCCCTTTTGTAATTTGTAATTGGTAATTCCTAATTTTTAATTTTTTTCAAATAGTACCATTAGAGTCACTGCTCACTATGCAGCATAGATCTTTTCAAGCATCCTGAGAATTGATCCCATCCAGGAAGTAGTGCATTTTTCGGCAAGGTTGTTGGCACAATAAGAGCGGCCATCTTGGAATTCACGCTCTAGTTTTCGAGCCAAACCGGCCTACTACTGATGCCTAATCACATTGCAAGGAAAGCAAGTCTTATGATTTTTGAAATTATAGCCTTTATAAACAAAGTCTCATTATAGCGACTACCAACAAAAGCACTGGTTTGCATTTGACACTAGCATTTCATTTCCTTAATCTATCGGACACTGCACTTCAAACCCAGGAAGTGGTGCTTTTCTGACCATCTGATTAGCACACTGTGAGCCGCCATTTTTGTAACAGGTAACGCTCTAGTGCCCAGAAACAAGCCGGTTCGCGGTCTTTTTCTGTAATTAACATGGGATAAATACCGAGTTCAAACGCTTTCACAGCAAGCCACGGAGCAGCACGGAGGTATTGAAAGGAGAGGGTATTTCCTATTTCATGTAAGTAAGACTTGAGCCAAGTCTTTAAATCCCGGCTCTGCAATCCATGTCCTAACTATTTTTCTATTTCGCATTATAAACACGGCGAGATCAGTCAATCGTAATGTTATATGATTTCTTACTTTACCCACAGTGATTAATCCAAGGTAACCTCCCCTCCAGTGCAAGCTCATGATGCATGACAATCGTTCTAAATAGTGTATGTACATCATGACTTTTAAATGAATTTTTTATTTTTTTTATCTTTCTATTCAGCTATGAGTAACACACGTTAGTCGGCATGTCTGTATATCAGGATGTGTGAGTCACGACATCCTTAACAGCGCCCTCGGCAAACATAGAGTGAGAACGGATGCATGACAGTATGTGTGATTTGTGTTTTTGTTTCACTTTGAGTGTATAAGTTTTAACGAACCAAATATTAAGTTCACCTTAAAGTGGGCGGCACCATCGCTAACTATGGTATGAAAACAGTGCTTTGCCCGTGAAAAATGTATCAGAAAAGCAGTGCCTTGCCTCAGAAAAATATATCATACAAATTATATATTACGTATTTTAACCAAATGGTGTGATTCCACACTATGGTGAAGTGTTGATAAAAACGATTATTTAGGTTGTTTATTTTATGTTTTTATCATTTCAGATACCAATTTGGTTATTTTTACTACTAGGGGCCATTCACCCCTATTTTTTCAGTCTGGCTTATTTTTGCAGACTGACTTTTGAAAGATAGGCATACTACATATATAAAAAATATATCATATTTTGAGTGCAGTAGGGATTGTACTAGGTCCTGATGAGTAAAGCAGTGGGGACTTCTTACGAAACATGTTGACCCAGTAGGGGGTATCACATTAGGGTACACCCCCTACATAACCCCATTTTTAGTGTTTCCAGCTGGGGAAGTGAATAAAATCTGGTTTTTTCCACTAGCCAGGGAATTTTTAAACCCCCTTTTGTATTTTTTCACTGACCCTACCACTCTCACTCCCACACTACACATAGCCTATTTTCATAAACACCAAGTGCTCCCGCGTATTCGTAGGTTGTAGCACGCCCCGCCCCGCCCCGCATGATGAAGCATGACACTATGGGATTCGTAGTGTGAGGGGTATTTTAAAAACACGTAGTGCTTTTCCCTGACATCTCAAGGATCAGCAAAATACATCCCTTTTCAGAATCACTAATTTAAAAAAAAAATTTAAAATAATTCACTGGCTACTACACAGGGTAGAATCTCATGCTTCAAGGACACATGGGGTCCCCGGACAACAGGTTAAAAACCTCTGCTCTAGCCCACCACCCATACGGTTTCAGGTGCACATTTGTTTGGTAGAACGAGTGCCCATCAAAGAAATATACCTTTATCTCTAGCATAAGGGTACTAATGAAATAATGTGCACCAGTGCTCGAGTCCAGCATGGCTATTGATGCACTGAGTTTTACAATGCATGCTGAGAACTTATTTGTTATCGATTTGCATTATGCTTTTTCCAGTCCAATCAAGCTCCATATCTGCTGGAGTAAGGGGAAGAACAGCCGGTGAAGGAAAGAATGCAGTCAGCCATTTGTAAATGAGGGTTATAATGCAGACTTCTGTTGATACAACATGCCTGGACACATCAGATTGCACAAAGTTTGCCTTTGAGTGAAGCGTGTGTGCCCAACTTAATCTGCACACACAGTGCATATGAATCGCAAGCGCAAAAATTTTTTCCATTTCAGTTCATAAAAATATTGGAAGATGGATTATTGGAAGGGGTAAGTGTGCACCTACCACTACCAATAAGGCCACCAACACAATATAAAGTCCAATCAAGGTCTCAATAAATGATTCCCTTGCTCAACCATTGGTCGCTGGCAACTAGCAGGCAGGCTTAACTTATGAGACAGGTGTGTGAAGCATTTAAAAACACCAATACATTAAATAAGTAAAACATAACACACAATCAAAATCCACAACCAAGTTATAAGAATAAGAAATATTTTTTTTGATTAAAATTTAACCAAAATTCCAATATAGGGAACCGGAGATATGAATTTTTAAAGACTAAACACTTTCTAGCACTTAAAAACATATAGTGCCAACTCAGGACATCTGGTCACGATTGACCAGGACAAAGTTAAAGTTTGAGTCCGACCGCACTGAAGCGTTGGTCAGATACTCTAAGCGGGAGTCCTCGGTCAGAATTTTACCTTCGCACTTCGAAACTTTCCTGGAGGATTTTCTTTCGACGTTGAGCAGGCCTCTTTGGCAGGCTGAATTCGCAGTGGCTTAGTCAGCTTGGTTCAACGGGAGCCCCCGTCAACTCCTGGAAGTCTTGCGCTCCGGAGCTTTCAGCAGGACGAACCTGAAATCCAGGCTGGGTCGCGGTGTGAGGTAGTCGGCTTGACTCTCAATGTCTGGGCGGTCACCTCATGGAGCTTTTTCCACAAGTTGCTCCAAACTTCTGGAACTTCTTCTTAAGTTCCTCTTGAGGGTTCAAAGTGTCCACAACCCAAATCCAAGGTTCCAGAGTCTCTGAGATGCTTCTTAGAAGTTGTGAGTTCAGTTCCCACAATGCACCTGGCCAAATCCTTAAAGGTCCACTGGATGCACTCCAGACTGGTGACTTCTTGGGGGAGATGGTGTAGGTGAGTTCTGTTACCTGTTGCTTTCAGGGAGTCCACTCCTTAATCCTTTTTGAAGCAAGGTAAAGTCCTCAGGGCTGTAGTTCCAAGTGTGCAGCAGGAGCAGTCCTTCAGAGTGTAATCCTGAGGGGTGCAGACCAGGGTACCAGCAGGGCAGTCCTCCTTCTCCTTGTAGTTTCAGGCAGCAGATCTGAGTTGCTATGCAGCTCTCATTTATTTATCCAATGTTCTGGGGCGACAAGCAGAGGGGCACCCCTGACCAATGGGGTACAGGGTACCACCCAAAAGCATGACAGCTTCCTCCAAAGTGTAGCATATTCTTGTCCCACAAAGCACTCCACTTTAAAATTCAAGATTGAGAATTCCTCTTCTTAGGAGTAAGAGCTGGCTAAGCCAACCTATTGGTGTGGTTCATTTCCCTTAACACTCCCTTTACATTCCTCCTGCAAATTCCATTCCCGGGGAAACTATCTGGCTGGGGGGTACAGGAAGAGGGGGCAGACCTGGCTGGCATTCCTTACTGTCCTGCTCTCTTTGAAACCCAGTTCGATTTACCCAGTCCCTGTCCGGGCCTGGTCTCTAAGCTGTAGAGCTCCCCCCATCAGATAACCTCTGTCTCTGTGCAGGCTAATTATCACCTCATCAAAGCAGTTTGGCTAAGCCTGTTAAGGGCTGGCCATTCAGGAGAGGCTGCTAGAAGTCTGGATTTTGGCTCACAGAAAAGAAAGTTCTGTTACTTTTTTTTTGTATTAGTTATGATAATTTCAACAGTGGCAAGTTGTTGGATTTATCATTAACAATCTTTTAAGTCCTTGAAATATTATTTTAGCTCACTCCCATCAATAGATACACAGTATTACAGTATCCCCATGTTAGCCTATGGAGCTAAAGTGCTACAATGGACAAAAAACGAAATTGGTAGGTTTTCCCTCACCAGGGCATTAAAAACATATTTTACAACGTCCCTGTTAATTTGTACCTGACACCCTACCCCCGGGACACCTAGGGTAGACCTTGGGGGTGACTTATATGTAAACAAGGTAGTTTAATACTTTGGAAGTACCTTTAAATCCAAGGTCGAGTTTGCAAGTAATGTTAATTTAAAAGCAGCTTGCAAAGTATGGCTGGATTTTAAAATAACAGCAGGCAATACAGCAGTGCACACTTACGTGCCTCAAAGCTGTTGGGCCTCTAAACCTACATGCCCTACCATATACTAGGGACTTACAGACAGGTTGTCAGTAACTTTAATTACACCTAATTACCATATACATTTTAAATCAAAGCACTGGCCCTGAGCAGTATCAGTCAAAAAATGAGGTTGATAAGGATAAACATAATGACTTTCTCACAAAAAGGATTTCTGACATCACTTCATATTATTTTGATATAGTTTGCATGAAACAATCTTCTAAAATATAATTTCTAACAAGTTTCTCGTAGGCTCTCCTTGTAATTCCAGTTAATGCCAATTAACAAATCTGTACATGCCAATGGTTGATCTCACCAAATATCCCTGTGCTCTTTTTTGTGTTTCACGAGAAGAAGCTTAAAAAGCTCATGAAGTAGATTGTAAGACACGACATCACCCCTGATTACGAGCTGCAAGCTCTGCAACCATTACAGTATGCTAACGCCCCACCAGTCCTGTGCAATTGCAAGTTAATGTTGGAAAACTTTGCAGACACGGAATAACTTTCTGTCATTCCGCAATGTATTCCCCTTTTGAGGGATTTAAAGCACACATTTGCCACCTATATATCGGAGGTGGTAATTGTGTGCGGCAGCTTCTTTGTGTGGCAAGGTGGAGAGATAGGGATGGTAGGAGAGGTAATGGGAAGATTAGTTCTGGCAGGGAGGAGCATTAAATGGTAACCCTTTCCAGAAAAAAGTTGGAGTGAAGCAGGGAACATGGCTTGCCTCCTGTTGCACCCAAAACATAATGCGATTTTACGAGCTGGTAAAATCAGTTCTAGAATTCAACAGGCCATTTGTGATCAGGCGGAGCAGTATCCCACTGCTCCACCTGGCTCGTAGTTAGGCCTCTGGATTTGTAACAACTGTGTTTAATATGCTTTACTGGCTGTTACAACAGTGGAAAACAAATTTCGTCATGAAAGGACAATCAGAAAAAGATAAAACTAATTCAAATGAAACACGCCCTTTTGCATAACTAAAATAACAAACTAATACAGGATGAGCAAGCGGATTGTGCATGGAATTTGTAGGAACATGTCTAGTGTTCCTCTACTTGGATTGAATTTCATCTATATACATTTTTTGAATGCATATAAAGTTGATATATGTGCAGCACCCCTGGATTTTCTAGTGTCAGCATTTAGGCTAGGAAGAGAAACAGATAAAATAAAATATTCTCTGCATACTATGCAATCCTCAATTAGTACTCGTTATCCTGTCAGTATAAGACATAAACACCACATACATTATCACATCAGGGCATGAAATACAACAGGTTATGAAATAAAGAGAACATGAATCCTCACTAATATAGGAATCCTATATGACCACTAGAAATACCCACAAACATAAGCCCCCGTGGGCAGAGAAACCCTGGCACCCCTACTAGCGGGGTTAGGGTCGTCTTTGGGAGCCCTAGTACAGTGATTTCAGGTAAGCCTACCATATAGGCAGCAGGAGCACTTGCGCGCCTATTATGAGGAATATGGTCATTGCCATATGACCATAATGAGATGGGGCCTTGTTGGACCTGTCAGCCTTAGGGCGGTCTCCCTCTATCTTTTTGCCCTTTTCCCCCCCACTTTAACTGTACATTTTTGTTGGACTTAGGACTCTGGGCACTTTACCACTGCTGATCAGTGCTAAGGTGCGGGTGCTCTCCCCTAAAACATGGTGACATTGGCATACCTGCTGCAGGCCATCGCAGTGAGGCCTACCCCTCCATAGGCCTGCATTGGGAATTCCCTTATATCCTTTTAAGTGATAACTCCTGAATGGGAAGTAGTAGATATGTCATGTTTGGTATGGTTGGAATAGTAGTGAGGAACCCTCTCTAGTGGTGTATTGGGTTTTGACATTACTGTCTCAGAAATGCCACTTTTAGAAAGTGGACATTTCTCTGCCCTTCACTTAGCTCTGTATACCTGTAGCTTGCCCCGATCCACGTCTGGCCCAGGGCAGCAGCCTCACACTTGCAGACTCCCCCAAATACAGGAAGGGCTGCCTTCATCTGCACACTGATGACCTTCTTGGACTGAGAGGAGGGAGTGGTGATTTGCACTTACATTTGAATAGGCTGGGCCCTGCTGCCCCACAATAGGCTTAACGACCCTGCTTTGTCAGCGCCGACAGCCAGGAGCCAGGTCAGGTGAGACAGGGAACACCCCAGAACCTTCAAGACCCTTCCAGAAGCTTCTGCCCCCTTCTAGCAGCTGGGCACCAAGGTATAAAAATAGAGCCCTTGCCACACATCTTTGTTACACTGCTGGATCTGCATGAAACTCTGCTGGAGTAAAGGCTGCTCTGCTGGAAGGATTGCCTCTTTGCTGTGCCTGACTGTTCCCAGGAACCGCTGCTCTGCCCGGTTGTGCTGTCCTCCTGCCTGCTGACCTCTGCCCTGCTGCCCGGACTAAGGATTCAACCCAGAGTGTCTCCCAGGCTGGCCGGTGCCTCCTGATTCCCTGAGGTCCCAGGGACTAAGTAACTTAGCAACTTAAGTTCAGCCACGGTCCACCCCAGAGTGCGGGCCCGAGCTGCAGTCTCCGCACAGGGAATTCACCTCCGACAGGTATCGAGACCCACGGTAGAGGTTGCTCTACCTGAGCACTACAGCTCTTTTGACCGGGTGCGCCGGGAAGACGCGACTGCCAGAGACCTCGCCGACATCAACGCTGCCGCAGCAGCGTCCAGCTGAACCGAGCGTCTCCTCTGAGCGGTACCGAGTTCGCTCGCAGCATCTCCACAAGTACTCAAGGTGTGTAAGAGGCCCCGGGGAGGGAGTGCCCGTGTCCCAAAGCCCTGTTCCTCACAGCGGGACCCACACGCACTCAAGGGGTGGGTGTAGTCGTGCCCAGGGTAGTCCCGGTACCACGGACTGACTCAGACTCCGCTTTGGGACATATTTGGACTGAGCCCGAGCTGTGCCAGCGGCTCCACATCACGCTCCCCAGGGCCGGGTAGCATGGACTGTTCGGATCACACCAGGGAGTCCCCCGGGAACTTGTACCTACTCGAGAGGAACGATTCAGGTTCCGAAGCTGCACTATCCACCGCATTTTCCGAATACACTGTGAAGACGCTAGAACAAGCCCGGCTGATCTTTTAAATACTACTTGCCAAACTTGGGCAATACTTAACCTATTGATTGATTGCCTGTAGCTTTGGCTTTACTTTTTTGCTCTATAAAGATTTACTATTTTTATAGCCTGTGTGGAGTCTTTTTGCGGCGTCCCCTTTGGGTTACCGTAGGGTTGTGTTACACAGATACTTTAAAGCAAACACAAGGAGATGATGGACGGAGTGCTGAAACTTTTCAAACACTCACCCTCAGTCAACTGATCTGGGTTGAATCCATCATCATTCTTTAGCTCACCTTGCCACCCCAGTTCGACACAGCTACATGCAAATCAGTCTTGACCCTGTGCCTCATGGGAATAGTCCAGACCGAACTGCCAAGCCATGTCTTCCCTGGACCGGAAACAAGCATCCTGGGACCGGTTTCGGGCTAACAGCCCTCATCAGCCAGGCTAGCTTGAATCCAGTGGCAAAGTGAGCAAGGGACCCACGTCTGGGCATACCCTGCCAACTTAGGGCGAACAAAGCAAGCACAAGGAGATGATGGACGGAGTGCTGAAACTTTTCAAACACTCACCCCCACTCACAGATCTGGATTGAATCCATCATCATTCTTTAGCTCACCTTGCCACCCCAGTTCAGACACAGCTATATGCAAATCAGTCTTGACCCTGTGCCTCATGGGAACAGTCCAGACCGAACTGCCAAGCCATGTCTTCCCTGGACCGGAAACAAGCATCCTGGTACCGGTTTCGGGCTAACAGCCCTCATCAGCCAGGCTAGCTTGAATCCAGTGGCAAAGTGAGCAAGGGACCCATGTCTGGGCATACCCTGCCAACTACTTTACACATTGCCTCTTGGGATAAGCCCGTCTGCTCCGCGCCAAGCTACCAGAGGGGGGGACAGGACTCCCTAGTGGGTTTTGGAACTTGCCCTGAATAGCGTGGTGTTCCCTACTTGGACAAGGGCGCATACCCATGCCAATTAGAGACTGCCATTGCTAACAGGCCTCCAATGCGGATCCATCCCGTACATCTGTGAATTATGGGCCCAGGCCCCGCAATACTTAACCGAGGCTCAAATGCAACTAAAGTCCTTCTCCTAGAATCATGCAAGAAGGGGAAGTATGAACTGTAGGATTCAAGCGTTCCTCCTCCCCGCTGTCAGACTGCTCACCCTCAGATGACAAAGTATGGTGCACGGATTTCCTTGCACCAAGGCAGCGTGTCAGGAGAGGGCACACCCATGGCACAAGACTTTGGAGTCATGCGGGAGACCTTGTTGGATCCCTCCGCTATCAATGTACGAAATGCAGCTGGCCACTGGGAGCACTGCGCAGCTACCAGGACTGGCAAGGATAAGCCAAGAGGAACACAGCACAGTTGTGAGGGCCGCTCAGGGCCAGCTTGCAGTCCAGTAAATACCTTCAGCAAGACTGCCGGCCTTCGAGAGAGTGCGGAAGTGGAGAGACGCGCTCGGACCTCCGGTAGGCGTTCAGGAAAGTGGTGCGCTGACCTCGCAGGAGATTGGGGCACAACCCCGCAAGGTTCCCCTTTGCCTAGCAAAAATGAAGCGCTCCCCCTGTGCTGACTGGTAGTCAAAGAAGGACTGGGAGCAACAATAAAGCGCTCACCACGCACTGTCTGGATTGAGGAAGAGTTCCCCATGCGCTGGACTCTCCGGGAATAGAAATGCTCAGCATGCACTTCTGATTTATAGGCGGCAAAGTGCTTGACATGAACTGGTTGATAACTTCTTTTAGGAAGTGCACACACTTCAGGTTTGGGGGGCAGAACCAAAAGCACTCCTACAACGCTGTGAGTACAGAGAACACGGGCACAAAGTAAGACAGCAGGCAGACAGGCAGGCCAGCAAATAATAACCAAGGATTCAGATGGTGGTTCCTCCGAGTAGCTCAGCAGTCTATCGATGTGCAGACTGTAGGGACCAATTAGACCAAAGTCAGGGAACAGCTGGCAGCAGAGCAACAAGCAGAAAAGCAATCTAGTGAGTCCGTTAGGCAACCCAGCACATAGCAAGCAGCAGGGCAAAAATAGAAGAGCAGTCCAGTAGAGTCCTTTGGGAATTGCAGGCCGTCTAGCAGGTCCTGTGAAGTTCCAGGAGTTCCCTCCTCCCCTGCTTTGACTCCAGACATCAGTAGGGAGTAAACGAGCCCCTTGTGTGAGGCCAGGGCCCAGCCTATACAAACGTAAGTCCGCCCCACCTTCCTCTCTCCCAGCCCAGGAAGAACGTTGGTATGCAGATGCACACAGCCCCTGGCTGTCTGGAAAGTATGCACAAGCCCAGATGTCACTCCACCCTAGACGTGCATTGGAATCAGGCTGCAAAGCACATAGAGTTATACGCACAGAGAAATGCCCACTTTCTAAAAGTAAAAGACACACAATTGATGGACGGAATGCAGAACAAATCATAACATTCACCCCCAGTCAAGAGATCTGGGTTAAATCCATCATTCTTTTGCTCACCATGCCACCCCAGTTTAGACCTGGCCATATGCAAATCAGTCTTGACCCTGTGCCTCATGGGAACAGTCCAGCCCGAACTGCCAAGCCAGGTCCTCCCTGGACCGGAAACAAGCATCCTAGGACCGGTTTCGGGGTATGCCCAGACGTGGGTCCCTTGCTCACTTTGCCACTGGATTCAAGATAGCCTGGCTGATGACGGCTGTAAGCCAGAAACCAGTCCCAGGATGCTTGTTTCCGGTCCAGGGAAGACATGGCTTGGCAGTTCGGGCTGGACTGTTCCCATGAGGCACAGGGTCAGACTGATTTGCATATGGCCATGTCTGAACTGGGGTGGTGGAGTGAGCTAAAGAATGATGATGGATTAAACACAGATCAGTTGACTGGGGGTGAGTGCTTGCAATGTTCAACACTCCGTCCATCATCCCCTTTGGTTTTGCTACGTTCGCCCTAAGTTGGCAGCGTATGCCCAGACGTGGGTCCCTTGCTCACTTTGCCACTGGATTCAAGATAGCCTGGCTGATGACGGCTGTAAGCCTGAAACCGGTCCCAGGATGCTTGTTTCCGGTCCAGGAAAGACATGGCTTGGCAGTTCGGGCTGGACTGTTCCCATGAGGCACAGGGTCAGACTGATTTGCATATGGCCATGTCTGAACTGGGGTGGCGGAGTGAGCTAAAGAATGATGATGGATTAAACCCAGATCAGTTGACTGGGGGTGAGTGCTTGCAATGTTCAACACTCCGTCCATCATCCCCTATGGTTTTGCCACTTTCTAAAAGTGGCATTTCTAAAATTGTAATAAAAAATCCACCTACGCCAGTAAGCATGATTTTTCACTACCATTCTAAACATACCAAACATGGCAGCGCTACTCCTTTAAGATCAGGAATTACAACTTAAACACATGTAAGGGTATTCCCAATGTTAGCCTATGGAGGGAACAGGCCTCACAGTAGTGAGAAACTAAATAGACTGCTTGTCACTACCAGGACATGCCACACAATAAAGGCACATGTTCTGCCTTTTACTTACCCTGCCCCAAGTCCGTAAGGCTACATAGGGCCTACCTCAGGGGTGACCTACATGTAGTAAAAAGGGAGTTACAGACTTGGCAAGTAATTTTAAATGCCAAGTTAATGTGGCAGTAAATTGCACACGCAGGCCTGAATCAGGCTTGAAAGCAGCGCTGCAGGCCCGCTAGTAGCATTTAATTTACAGGCCCTGGGTATAGGAGATACCGCTTTACAAGGGATTTACATGTAAATTAAATATGCCAAACAGGTGTAAACGAATCATACAATGTTTAAAGGAGAGAGCACATGCACTTTAGCACTAACTAGTAGTGGTAAAGTGCCCAGAGTCCTAAAGCCAACAAAAAGAGGGTAAAAAAAAAATATGAGAAAGAAGGCAAAAAGTTTGGGCCTAACCCTGCAAAAAGGGCCAGGTTCAACACATGGTATTCAAATCTATCCACAGAACTTTCGAAATTTTCACAACCCTTTCAATCTGTCTGTACCATTCCACTGGATTATCTCTCAGTTTCGGGAATTCATTTGTAAATGACAAAATATCAGCTCTAGTCCAAGGCACATGCCCGTACCCTCTGCCAGGTACTTCCTTTATAGGGAGCATCTGTATTTCTCCAGCTCCTCTGTTAATTACAACTGGAGGTATCTGCATTCTTACTATCTGTGTTTCCTTCTTTTTTGACCATCTACCTTCCCATTTTTCTCTCTCGCTCCATTTCTTGATCCTTAATCTGTAATTTCATTCCAGCTGGCCTCATGTTAGCAAAATTGTGGCACTAAAATCTAATCTATATGTCTTTTGAAAAACCTTTGGTTAAATGGGCTTGTCCATTGCGGCATGCTTGCAGAACTTGGAGGACAACAAATAGGTACACTGAGGACGAGACACCTTGATGAATGTTTGACTACAGAGTCCGCCCGCCTCTAAGTGTCTAATCCACTATAGACAAGCCCATTTAATATACATTCACAGGACATTAAACTGTACACAATTGAAACAGAGACTGTAAGTTACAATAATATTGCATGGATTCACGACTTATAGTGCACATGTGTACACTAATATAAGAGAGGTACATGATATTAGGGATCACTGGGTCCTGAAGAAAGCCATTTGACCCTAAGGGGCAGCTGAGACCATGGCTGAAACATGTAGACCCGAGATGTGAGAGACCATGATAGTCTTGTTTCAGTTCTAATGCTATTTTTACCTTACCTAAGGTGCCCAATATTAAATATCACCTCCATTGGTAGGGAAACCTTGAGGTAATTTTAACTTTCCTGATCCCTGAAAAAATATCAGTAACCTGCTCCACTGGAAATCAGGCGTGAAAGCACCCCAGAGGCACTAGGCGTCTCGGGTGGAAACCTTATGATGAAGCATGCCACTAACTACTGTTAGTGGGTGAGGGTTCTTTTAAAAACCAAGTAGGAGTCCCTATTCTGAGTGAGGGTTCTAACAGGATTTAGGTAGCAGGCTCTCTTTTCGTGATTGGCTAATTTGATTAGGAAGTGGGGCGAGCCTTCATTCTTCTCACTCTCTCTTTTTGATGGTGATTCGATATCACAACAACGTCATCAAACAGGAAACCTAGCATGGAGCAGTGGCGGCTCGCATAGGGCGTGCTGCGGGGCGGTGGGGAGGGTGGGGGGTAGTAAACTCGGACATACGACGGAACGGAGGAAAGTAATTATTACGTTCCTCCGTTCCGTCGTACGTCCGAGTTTCATACCACCCCCACCCTGCCCCTCCCCTGCCCCACCCCACCGCCCCGCAGCACGTCCTATGCGAGCCGCCACTGGATTGGAGCCTTCACTCAAAACAAACACTATATCTCCTTATTAATTAAACCAGGGGTCTCCAACCTTTTCAGCAATAAGAACTACTTATGTTCAATGAGAGTCATCCCGAGCTACTAATATTAGTGCTATATTCGTGACCATATCAGACGAGATTACATTAGTGGTCTCCATATGCAAGATGACTAGCAGTGATCACATTAGTGCAGCAGGCAGGGTTGCCGGCAGTAATGTTAATAAGCCCTTATCAATTTGGAATGGCTCGACATGGGAAAGACATAACAGCCATAGCTGCATTGCACCTGGCACCAAGGTATTAATATTAATAATACGTCTCCCAGGTGCCACCTGATTTATCACTCAAATATCAGATTTAAATATATTTTGGAAATTATGAGGTTTCAAAATACACTGATTTTAGTCTTGAATTCATGCTTTAAAATTTTGGTCAACACAGACTAATTCAACCAACCGAAAATGTATAATTTAGTAGGTTGGGCTGCACACAGAAGAACTTCTTGAAGGTAGGTGGAGAGCTACCATTAGCTCACGAGCTACTTTGGAGAAGCCTGAATTAAACAAACTAAACTGGAGCAATAAGCCGACAATGAAATGCAGAAAGGAGAACAGTCAAAGATGAAATTGCAACTGCATGTACTTCAATTAGTCAAATGCCAGCTCCAGAAGTCCCTCTTTGGAGACCGTGGAAAATACCAAAGGCTCTTGCACATGGATAACATGTACAATTCCAGGGTATGACGGCCATGACAACCCAAGTGGGCCTAACATCAGCAGAGGTCAGGACAGTGATACAATTGATACAGTTTTCTTGCTGCTCGTGGTCTTTGTGGTGCTTCCCTGCTGCCGCCGCTACTCAGCATCCATGGAATATCCCTGGTGGGACGAGGGTCCCAGGGGTAACGCTGCCATAGTCGCGCCATCTACGCCAATCGAGCCTTTACACTCTGGGGTGGACTGCAACCCCCAGAGTGCACCGCTGTTCTCCGCAGCTGCCGCGAGTGAGCGGGAGGCGGGGCCAACGCGCTCATAGCGCAGCCTCTCCCACCGCGGCGCGGGTGTTTTCTTGCTGCTCGTGGTCTTTGTGGTGCTTCCCTGCTGCCGCCGCTACTCAGCATCCGTGGAATATCCCTGGTGGGACGAGGGTCCCAGGGGTAACGCTGCCATAGTCGTGCCATCTACGCCAATCGAGCCTTTACACTCTGGGGTGGACTGCAACCCCCAGAGTGCACCGCTGTTCTCCGCAGCTGCCGCGAGTGAGCGGGAGGCGGGGCCAACGCGCTCATAGCGCAGCCTCTCCCACCGCGGCATGGGACGCGTGCGGGAATGCAGCCCGGACGAAGGGCGGGCCCGTCTGTGTCCGTCCGGGGCCGTCAGAGGCCGGGCTGGGCCACCCCTCTGACATCTCTTATCAGTTGTGCCTTGCAGTGGTGAGTGGGGCTTCATATTAGCTTTATGTCTGCATCCATCATGGGCAAACGTAATATTATTCCAGCACTGCGTAATACCACATCTATAGATAGTATGCTGGAGAGAGCAGTTGATATTGTCAGCACTGAAATTGAGCTAACTGAGAGGCGCTTGTCCCTGGGCTTAACAAACCCCCATCTTTCGCTACAAACTGAGAATATTGATAACTGTGACTCTCAACTAATGTTGCCCACACAAGCTGACCATAATTCATACTTACTAGCCCGAGAATGTGAATTGGGGGCTGAGGGAACTGTGGCCTCTGGACATATTGGGGTAATGGAGGACCCTGCACCTATGACTTGTTCTAGGGACACTTTAGTATCGGCAATCGTGAATGTATCCCCGATCCCAGAAGTCACCGGGGCAAAAAGGAAAAGAAAAACAGCTAAGCCGGTCTGTTCTAACGGAAACAACCCCCACGCTTGAATACTCAGCGTACTGCGCTAACTACATGGATTCAGGGTCCGTCAGTTCCACCCGACTTAGGGGCCGATTCCGATTCGGGCCGGAAATCTCTCCGACGAGCCGGACCCGGAGAGATTTCCGACCGAATCGGACTCGGGTAGTCCGACCGATCGAGTACGATGCGCACGCATGCCATCGGACTCGAGTCGGTTGGACTCCCATTGAAGTCAATGGGAGCCTGTCGTACAACGCGTACGCAGGCTCCCATTGACTCAATGGGTGCGAGGCGGACAAGGGCGCCCCTACAGCGTGTACGCGGCGAGCGATTCGCGCCGTACACGCACAGGTAGGGGGGACCCATGGGTCCCCCCTGTGTGCGACTCGCGCGCCTACGCATACAGGGGGGTCCAACGCGGACCCCCAAAGTCCGGCTCCGACAGCTTTTTTGAGCCGGATGGCGCGAGTCGATCGGACTGCTCGCGGCGCGCATCGTACTTACCCGGCCGGGAAACGTCTCCATAGCGCGGTGCGAGTCGTGTCCCTGCAAGTCGGTCGGAGCGTGTTGAAGCCGCGTTCGAGTCGGTCGGAGTTTTCGCGGGTGCCTGCATCGTACTCGCTCGGCCGGACCCGCGTACGATTCGGTCGGGAAACAGGGCTCCGAATCGGATCCGGTAAATCCGAATTCGATTCGGAGCCCTACCGGCCGAGATCGGAATCGGCCCCTCCTTGACCACAAGCACCTTGGATGATTTAACACCTTCAGAGACATTAAATTATTCTGTACATACTCAAACTGAATCGGCACCGACACCTTTTTCTAATCTTAGACTTGGGGATACTGCTATTGATATTATTATTGATACAATGTACGAACGAGTTAAAGTGCTTGTAGATAAGAATTTTGCTGCTTTATGGAAGCGTTTAGACCGTTTAGAATCTTTAACTAATAAGCTAAATTCGCCCTGTATGGTACCTAAGCAGTCATCTTTACAGGGTAGCACTCATAAAAAACAGACCTTGAGTGATGGAATTCTTAAAGATCCTAAAGATCAACAGGGGATTACAATTTCTACGCAGCCTCTAGTCTCCTGTGACACCTGTCGTAAAGTTAAAGACTGCATCCCTTTTAAACCTTGCACTGACTCCGTTAATACCCAAAACGTAGCCTCTAACTCTACATTCCACCCATCTACTCAAATTGTCAATCAAGCGCTTCCAATAGCTCCTGTCAATACTGTTAATATTAATGTCAGTGGGTATGCTGAGTCAAGCAAAGATGTTTTAAGTTTACCTCCAGCAGCCTGCCCGTATGTCCTGATTCTCGCAGGGGTTTCCCCATTAGAGAAGAACAAATCTGAGTCTTGGGACCAATTACGGAATAAAAGTATTGACTGGTTGGCTAAACATAAAGGGTACAGGAGGTATAACATAAATGATATTATAATGGTACGTAGGGTTGGTTGGGTTGGACCGGCAGAAAAAACCATTGAAGGAGACTGTATTGTCATTAATTTTCGACGACCAATACTTGTTAGATCAATTTTGACGGCAAAGGAGATTAATTGCTCCTTACCAACAAATATTTGGGCATTGCCTCTTGGCTTTTTTTATAGACCAAACTCTGAGCAGCAACTTTTAATTACCCCTTCATATCGCTCTGCAAATAGGTTCTCTGCCCTCTCTGATCTTGATAGCTTAGATTGACCGTCAATTATACTAAAACTCATTGATGTTGCCCCTTTGACATCTATGTTGGCTATCCCAGAAAATGATGGCTCCGAGCCTGTGGCCACTTCAGAAAATGATGGTTCTGAGGCTTATGACCCAATGTTACATGTGTTAAGCTGGAATGTCGCCGGCCTGGCTTCTAAATTAAGTAGCGATGATTGGGTCAAGACGGTAAATAAATACGATATCTTAATGTTTCAAGAGACTTGTGCAACAATAGAGTTATATCTTGAAGGGTATGAATGCTTTAATATTACCTCACCCCCCCCTAAACAAGGCAGACCCTCGGGCGGTTTATCTATCTGGGTGAGCATTGCGTCGGGTGGCAGTGTAAAAACAATCCCCACTAAAAATGCTAACATCCAAGCATTGATATACACACGGGGGGTTTCGATTTGTTTTATTAATTTTTATAATAATGATTTTTTAATTTCACCGAATCAAAATTTTGTTAACCTTTTTAACTTTATTTCGGATATACCTAATTTTACAGGAAATCAAAGACTTGCTGGGATTTGTCTGGGTGGTGATTTTAATGCAAAGATTGCAGGGGGAAACATTTCAAATCCCCCTGTCACTCTCTGGTCAATCCATGCAAAAGGGGGCTTGAGTTATTGGACCATTTATTAAATAGTAGCCTGTCAAGTGTTATGGATATCGCAGCCACAAACAATGTGGATAGCCCCGTACCCACTTATAGAGGTCATGGTTGCGCCTCAACAATAGATTATGTTTTTATAACGGCTACACTAGAAGATTACTTAGTTAAAGCCGAGGTTAAACCATCTACTTTTGGGGATCATAATCCAATTTCAGTTTCATTTAGGGTTGCTCCCAGACCTGATCCTAGAAAAGAGATAGGGGTAACATAGGGCCTGATTCACAGAACTAACTTACGTCAAAAACGTAAAGTTAGTACTTTTTGGTATTCACAGAATACACTTACTCATTTTGGTATTCACAGAATGAACTTACTCATTTCGGTATTCACAGAAGTTAGTAGTCCTAACTTTAGGACTCCTAAATGCCTTCTGTGAATACTGAAAGTCTTAAAGTTAGGATTTTTCTCAGTTTAGGAGTAGTAAAGTTAGGAGTCCTAACTTTACTACTCCTAAACTGAGAAAAATCCTAACTTCAAGACTTTCGGTAGTCACAGAAGGCATTTAGGAGTCCTAAAGTTAGGAGTCCTAACTTTACGACTCCTAAACTGAGAAAAATCCTAACTTCAAGACTTTTGGTATTCACAGAAGGCATTTAGGAGTCCTGAAGTTAGGAGTCCTAACTTTACTACTCCTAAACTGAGAAAAATCCTAACTTCAAGACTTTCGGTATTCACAGAAGGCATTTAGGAGTCCTAAAGTTAGGAGTCCTAACTTTACGACTCCTAAACTGAGAAAAATCCTAACTTCAAGACTTTTGGTATTCACAGAAGGCATTTAGGAGTCCTGAAGTTAGGAGTCCTAACTTTACTACTCCTAAACTGAGAAAAATCCTAACTTTAAGACTTTCGGTATTCACAGAAGGCATTTAGGAGTCCTAAAGTTAGGACTACTAACTTCTGTGAATACCGAAATGAGTAAGTTCATTCTGTGAATACCAAAAGTACTAACTTTACGTTTTTGACGTAAGTTAGTTCTGTGAATCAGGCCCATAGTATCCTCAACAGATAATTTAAGGGTCAAATGGAAAGGTATTAATAACGATAGTGTGTTTCATAAAATGTTAACAACTCATCGATCCCTTTGTGAGACTTGTCTTTCACCTGTTGATCCTAACTCAGAGGTAGTTTCCGCTTTTGTTCAATTATGTGCAGGTGTTAAAAAATTGATTTCTGGACCAGCACTTGCATCCAACTCTAACCCTAGGTGGTTTAATAGCATTTGCTCTCGGGCAAACAGAGAGCTTAGAGCTGCTCTCTCAGCTTCCCCTAGGGACCCAAGCCTCATTTGATCATTGAGGCTTGTTTACAAGAGAGTGACTAAGCAGAGGAAAGACGAGATCCTAAAAGAACAATGGAACAACTTGGCTTGTGCTGCAAGATTTAATAACTCAAATGGTTTTTGGACAGCGGCCAAGTCACTGAGATCACTGGGCATTACACTCACTCCGTTAAGTTGTAATATAATGAGTGAAGCTTGGGTAGCCCACTTTTCCAATATATATGCTGCTACGCCCCAGTGTAAAGATACTGATGATAATTTCATTGCCACCCGAATTCAAATATCAGTATCGGAGGTTGAGGATGCTATTGATCAAAGTTTGGGTAACAAGGCCCCTGGCCCAGATGGGCTCCCCATTGATCTTATCAAATCTAGGCCAGAGTTCTGGGCCCCTCTTTTACTCAATGTTTTTAATAATTTAACAATAACTGAAATCCCTAATACATGGTCCACATCTGTTATCGTTCCAATTTTTAAAAAAGGAGACAGATCCAACCCGAGTTGTTACAGACTAATTTCTTTAATTGATAATACCCTTAAGATATTGGGGAGGGTATTATTTAACAAAATCAGAATCTGGGCCGAGGAGGAAAACATTTTAAACAGATGTCAGCTAGGTTTTAGTAGCAATCTTGGAACGGTGGAACAGTGTCTTAACCTTAATTTGATCATAGGTAAATACACCATAGCTCGACACGGCCCCATCTACCTAGCATTTATGGACCTTACCTCGGCCTTTGATTTTGTTAATAGATCACTGTTAGACCTGGCATCCTTGGCGTGGGTCTCCCTTCCATTTTTTCGTAATGCCTCCACGGTTGCCGATATGTTTTTGCTGGACTAGATGCTCATGGGCACTTTGCCGCTGCTAATCAGTGCCAAAGTGCAAGTGCTCCCTATCGTTAATTGATACATGTAGTAGTGACTCCATGATTGGATGATTGGTTTACTTGTCAGTCCCTAGTACAGCGCACTCAGTGTGCCCAGGGCTTGTAAATCCAATGCCGCTGGTGGGCTTGCAGCACTGGTTGTGCCACCCACAGAAGCGGCTTGTAAAATGTGTCTCAGGCCTGCCATCGCAGAGCCTGTGTGCAGCCTCGGGCTGCCATGTCGACTTGGTGAGTACACCCACTTACCAGTCCCTAAACCTTCCCTTTACTGCATGTTGGTCACCCCTAAAGTAGGCCCTAGGGCAGGGTGCATTGTAAGTATAAGGTAGGACATGCCCTGGTGTGTGTGGCATGTCCTAATAGTGAATTACAGCCATTTTCGTTCTTCACTATTGCAAGGCTACCTGCTCCCCATAGGCCAGA
Source organism: Calotriton arnoldi (assembly GCA_963921515.1). Taxonomy (NCBI): domain Eukaryota; kingdom Metazoa; phylum Chordata; class Amphibia; order Caudata; family Salamandridae; genus Calotriton; species Calotriton arnoldi. The sequence continues at coordinate 210,647 of CAWUFW010015360.1, read as the reverse complement.
ATGGGCAGACTGACGATTACACCTTATAGTCAGAACTGACCCAGGGAACATGGTAGAAAAACGAATTTAGTATGCCTGAACTCAGGATGATAAAATACATCTTTTAGTGAAGTTGGTTTTAACATTCTGTGTTCGAAAATACCACTTTTAGAAAGTGGGTATTTTCTTGCCTAACTATCCAAGCCTGCCTCTGCTAGGTTGTGTATTCCTTGTCTGGAGATTGAGTGACAGGGGCTGGGGGTGGCTACCGGAGACAGGGTGAGTCAGCGCAGGGCTGAATAGAAAGATCTGCATCCAGAGTGGAGGGAGGAGTTGCACCTGGGTCTGAATAGGGCTGTGCCTGCCTTCCACAATGCTGGCCCCACCTCCTGCCGGGCGGCTGAGCACTCTGCCCCACATTCTGAAAGGAAAGAGGGAGTCAGAAAAACAAAGTGCTCCAGAACTGACCAGAACTGGTTTTGGACTAGGCAGAGGCCTCTCTGCCTCCAGAGAACAAAGAGAATCAGGGTATAAGAGGGGCACCCAGACCCCAGGAAGATCAGATCACTTTTGGGAACAAGAAGAAACCTTTGCTGAGGAGCGGAACCAAGAAGAAACTGAGGAGAGACTATCCCTAAGCCTGAAGTGCTGCTTGGGGGATTGGCCTGCAGTGGTTTGCCTGACTGCCAAAGAGAGGAGAAAGGAACTTTTGCTTTGCTGTGACTTTCATCAACTTGTGAAGGATCTCCAAGGGCTTGGAAGAGAGCTTGCCCCCTGACCGAAGTCCCAGGACCATTGGACTTCACCCCCTTTGTGAATTGCTGCTGGAAACTCTGTTTCAGTGGCTACAGAGGTAGGGAGCTGTGACCGACTCTCACGACCGACTCGGTGTCCTGCAAGCACCGCATCGAAGCACCGTCTCGCCCTGCAACGCACGGCCCTGGTCTCACCGACTCCGTCAACGAGCCGCTGCCTGCACCGCATCGAGGGACAACGCGTCCTGCAACGCTTCGCTACGCCGAATCGAACTGGTCCGACCGACACGGTCACTGCTGCTGAGTTCGAGTCCTGTGACCGCACCGGAGTTGGGCACCGCTCGCACGCTTTGCGACGCACCGCCCGACTCGCACCGCTGTCCGGACTGATCGACGCCAGCTCCTGAATCCGGCTCCGTCGCCGTACCGCAACCTGCCAGCACCGCATCGAAGCACCGTCTCGCCCTGCAACGCACGGCCCTGGTCTCACCGACTCCGTCTCGACGACGTCAACGAGCCGCTGCCTGCACCGCATCGAGGGACAACGCGTCCTGCAACGCTTCCATTTTTGCATCGCGACCGCGACGAACAGCCATCCGGCTCGCACGCCCGTGCCTGCCGCTTCAAGTAAAAGGTACTGTGACCGAGTCTGTCTACGCTGTGTTGGCCCGTCTCGACGCGGTCAGCTGGATTTGTTAGACTCTGTTTGTTCTCGACATCGCCGTAGCCGGAGGAGGCTACCGACTCGCACAGAACCTTGAATTAAGCCTTTTTGATCAGAACTAAGTATTCTTAACAGTATTGTGGATTATTTTTGTCGTTTATGGTCTTGTGATAAATCTATATAAAGTATACCTATTTTTATAAATATATAACCTGTGTGGTGTCCATTTGTAGTGTTGTCACTTGATTACTGTATGTGTTCACAAATGCTTTACACACTGCCTCTGAACTAAGCCTATCTGCTCGTGCCAAGCTACCAAGAGGGTGAGCAGGGGTTATTTCGGGAGTGTACCTACTTTCCCTGACTAGACTCAAGGGTCCCTATTTGGACAAGGGTACATACCTCTGCTAACTAGAGACCCCCAAATCTAACATTGGTGGTCAGCGGTGAGGATTCTGGACTTGCATTTGTGACTCATGTACAGTGATTGGTGAACACTACTTAGTGAGTGCAGACCAAAACGCAACCACATACTTTAATAGCATTTTTTCTGGGATTTCCTATTTTTGCAAATGCCAAGTTCAGTCACTATGGAGAAACCAGCATCAGTAGCCTCTGTTGAATGTGATTGGGAAGAAGAGAGGCTAGAATGCTACACCCTTAAGCAGCTCAAGCAATTCTGCAAAAAGTTTAAAGTGTCCATGACCGGGATCTCCAGGAAGGAGGACCTCCAAAAGGCGCTGAGGGCCTGGGTCGAATCAAGGAGTGCCCCTGCGGAGGGGCTGAGAATGCAGAAGGGCAGCTGGAGGGGCTATTGGGTCTAGGGGCTAGAAGACCACCTTCCCCAGTAGGTAGCAGTGTTTCTGCCAGAGGACTGTCTCCAGAGGAGTTGGAGGACAGGAAAGAGAGTAGGATGCACGAAATGGAGCTGACCAAACTCAAGCTGAATAAGCAGTTAGAATTCGAAATGCAAACAAGGAAATTGGCCCTAGAGGAAAAGAAAATGCAGTTTGAACATGAGAAAGTTTTGAGGGAGTTGGAATTGAAGGCCAAGAGCTTAGAGATTACTCCCTCTGGTGGCAGTGTACCGCCTGTGCCTGTTGAAGCTAGGGTGTATATTCCCAAAGATGTGGTGAAGGAGTTTTTAAAAATGACGACATAGGGCAGTGGTTCAAAGCCTATGAGGTAGCCATGTCTTCCCACCGGGTCCCTGAGAAGGATTGGGGAGCGGGGTTGTGGGGACGGTTCCTCAGTGAAGGGCGGGATACCTTGTTGGATTTGCCCTCTGAAGTCTATAATTCGTACAGCCACATGAAGGATGCCTTAATGACTAGATATGGTTTGACCCCTGAGCTTTATAGGCAAAGGTTCAGGAACTGTAGTAAGATTGAAAGCAGTACCTGGGTTGAATATGTGACCTTCTTTTGCAGAGCCTTGGATGGTTGGGTAAAGGGTAGCAAAGCGACTGATTTTCAGGCGCTCTTTGATTTGATTGCCTGGGAGCACTTGTCCGGTAATTGTTTTCCTGAGCTACGCCAGCACCTGATTGATAGTAAGCTGACTAACCCTAGGCAGCTTGCTGAGGAGGCGGACCGCTGGGTGAGTACCCGGGTCCACAAGGGTCACGTGGGAGACTCCGCCAAGGGTGGGCAGGGTCCCCAGCAGAAGAGTGAGGGGGACAAGGGTAAACAGAAGGAGTTCCATAAAGGGCCCCAAAGTAGACCCCAAGGGAACCAAGGGAAAGGTTCCCAGCCTCCCCTGAGAAGAAGCCAGTGGCCCTGACAGGCCCCCTGTTCACCAGGGACCACTGGTATGTTACAAGTGTGGCGCCCCTGGCCACAAGGCAAACGATCCTCGTTGCCCTTTGCATGGAAAACCAGCACCCACCAGTGCAGTCCCCCGGCAGTTGGCTAGTGTAGCCCTGGGGGAGGAGTTGGGTGCCCAAGGTGGGGGGATCCCACAGTGTTTTCCCTTGTCTCATTAGGAGACTCTGAGATGGTCCCTAGGACCCCGCTGCCTGAGAACACTAAGAAATACAGGCAGTGGGTGACCATCAATGGCCATAGGGTGGAGGCTCTGAGAGACACAGGAGCCAGTGTGACAGCTGTCAAGTGTCACCTGGTGTCTAAAGAGCAGGTTATCCCTGATGCATTCTATCCGGTTGTTGCCGCTGACAACACAGAGAGTCACTGCAAGGTGGCTCAGGTTCCCTTTGAGTGGGGGGTCTCGGGTACTCTTCAAGTAGCTGTGAGGCCAGCCATGCCTGTTGACTGTTTGTTAGGGAACGATTTGGAGAGCTCACCTTGGGCTAAGGTGGAGCGGAGTGCGCATTTAGAAATGTTGGGCTTGCCTGATTGGGCATGTGTGACCACCCGGTCAATGGCAGCTAAAGGTGTTCAAGAGGACCTGGAGCCTGAGAGGGAGGCCCAGGTGCCTGCCGGAGAGAGAGGAGGCAGGGGCGCGGGAAACCGGCCCCGAGGTTCCCACGGTCCAGGAGGAGGCAGACCCTGAGGGGGATGCCCTGGAGCCTACAGGGGAACAGGTAGCTGAACTGGGGGACCTACCTGAGCTGACCCATTGGCAGCAAGAAGGAGGACCCTCCAGGGAAGAGTTCTGCAAGGAGCAGAACACATGCCCTTCTCTCGTGGGTCTGAGGCAACAGGCCACAGACCAGGCAGCAGGTGATCAGTCTGGATCACATTGGGTTTACTGGGAGAATGGTCTCCTGTATTCAGAGCCTAAGGTTGCTGAGCCTGGGTCAGCCCGTGTGCTGGTGGTACCCCAGCGCTTCAGAGCCTTCCTCCTGGGGTTGGCTCATGATGTACCGTTAGCGGGACATCTGGGGCAGGACAAGACCTTTGACAGGCTTGTTACCCATTTCTATTGGCCCCAGATGCGCAGGAGTGCCGCCACTCACTGCAGAACATACCAGACTTGCCAGGCAAGTGGAAAGAGTGGGAGGAAGCACAAGGCTCCTCTCCAGCCATTCCCTGTGGTCAGCACCCCCTTTGAACGGGTGGGTATTGACATTGTGGGGCCACTGGACCCCAAGACAGCCATGGGCAACAGGTTTATCCTGGTCTTGGTGGACCATGCCACCCGGTACCCTGAAGCCATCCCTCTGAGGACAGTGACGGCCCCCGTGGTGGGACGGGCACTGATGGGAATTTTCTCACGTGTGGGATTCCCTCAAGAGGTGGTGTCTGACAGAGGTACCAACTTCGTGTCCAAGTACATGAAGTCCCTGTGGCAGGAGTGCGGTGTAACTTACAAGTTCACCACTCCTTACCACCCTCAAGGAAATGGGCTGGTTGAGAGATTCAACCGGACCCTCAAGGGCATGATTATGGGTCTGGAAGAACCCATGAGGCGTAAATGGGACGTCCTCTTACCATGCCTGTTGTTTGCATACCGGGAGGTGCCACAGAAGTCTCTAGGGTTCAGTCCCTTTGAGCTCCTCTATGGACACCCGGTGCGAGGACCTCTGAGTTTGGTCAAGGAAGGCTGGGAGCAATCTCCCAGGAAACCTCCCCAGGATGTATACAGTTACATGCTGGCCTTCAGGAACCAGACTAGGCGTTTCAGAGAACTTGCTGAGGCAAATCTGGAAGCCAGCCAGGAGGAGATGAAGCGGTGGTACGACCAGAATGCCACTCTGGTAGAGCTTCAGCCTGGTCAGAAAGTGTGGGTCATGGCCCCTGTGGAGCCCTGTGCGCTCCAGGACAGGTGGACCGGCCCTTTTACGGTGGTGGAGCGCAAGAGTCCAGTTACCTATTTGGTGGACTTGCAGTCTCCCAGGAACCCCTTGCGGGTCCTGCATGTGAACCGCCTGAAGCCCCACTTGGAGAGGTCCCAAGTGGGCATGCTCTTAGCGACAGATGATGGAATGGAGGAGGAGACCGAGCCTCTTCCTGACCTCCTGTCAGCCCGAGAGCAAGATGGATCAGTGGAGGGAGTAAACCTCTCTACCTCCCTGACACCTGAGCAGCAGGGTGACTGTCGCCACTTGTTGGGACAGTTCCCTGACCTATTCTCCCTGGTTCCCAGTGTCACTCATTGGTGCGTCCATGATGTGGACACTGGGGACAGTCTTCCTGTGAAGCACAAGGCTTACAGGGTGACTGACAGGGTCAGAGCCTGCATCAAGGAGGAGGTCTCCAAGATGTTTGCGCTAGGGGTGATTGAGTCCTCTAACAGCCCTTGGGCCAGCCCCGTGGTCTTGGTTCCAAAAGCTGCCGCGCCTGGTGCCACACCAGAACTCCGGTTCTGTGTGGACTACAGGGGACTCAATTCCGTCACCAGGACTGACGCCCACCCCATCCCCAGAGCTGATGAGCTCATAGATCGGTTAGGGGCTGCGCGGTACCTCAGCACGTTTGACTTAACGTCTGGATACTGGCAGATCGCCTTGACTGATGGGGCAAAAGAGAGGTCAGCATTCTCCACACCAGATGGGCACTACCAGTTCCGGGTGATGCCCTTTGGGATGAAGAATGCCCCTGCCACCTTTCAGAGGTTGGTCAACCAGGTGTTGGTTGGACTGGAGGATTTCAGTGCCGCCTACCTGGATGACATCGCAGTGTTCAGTGCCCGTTGGGAAGAGCATCTGCGCCACCTCTGGGAAGTGTTGATGGCGCTGCGGAGGGCAGGCCTCACAATCAAGGCGAGTAAGTGCCAGATTGGGCAGGGTTCTGTGGTGTACTTGGGACACCAGGTTGGGAGCGGCCAGGTGGCGCCCCTCCAACCGAAAATTGATACCATTCTGGCTTGGGAGCCCCCAAGACCCAGACAGAGGTGAGAGCCTTCCTAGGACTCACCGGGTATTACCGGAGATTCGTCAAGGGGTATGGCAGCATTGTTGCCCCCTTGACCGAGCTGACTTCCAAGAAGCAGCCCAGGAAAGTGATTTGGACTGACGCCTGTCAAAAAGCTTTTGACACCTTGAAGACTGCCATGTGCACGGCACCTGTGCTCCAGGCACCCAACTTCTCCAATGAGTTCATTGTTCAAACCGACGCTTCAGAGCATGGTGTAGGGGCTGTTCTATCACAGATCAATGAGGAGGGCCTAGACCAACCTGTAGCCTTCATCAGTAGGAGGTTACTTCCCCGGGAACAGAGATGGAGTGCTGTTGGACTTGGCCCTTTTGGCAGGTTCACCCCTAAACTTTTTGCCTGTCTCCTAGCCTTTTTTCTGTGTAGTGTTGGTGGTTTTAGGCCTTTGCGCACTTTAGCACTGTGTCCCAGTGTAAAGTGCGTGCGCACTCTGAGTGCGTGTGGTGAGATTGTCCTGCCCTCCCATAGGAATGCATGGGGGATATGTGTGTCCATGGTAATTCCTGGTGTGAGAGGAGTGCAGGGGCGAGTTTAGTATGTGCGAACTCGTGAGAATAAATGCTGCGCAATGGTGTGCGCAGATTTATTATAACTGGTGTAGAAATGCCACTTCTAGAAGTTGGCATTTATGTGTGCTCTGTGTCTGCCTGCCTGATGTAAATTGCATGTCTGGCTTTGTGAGTGACAGGGGCTGGGAGGTGTGTGTGGCTCCAGGAGGGGCAGGGTGAGTCAGCGCAGGGCTGAATAGGGAGATCTGCATCTAGATGGGAGGGAGGAGTTGCACCTGGGACCTGAATAGGGCTGTGCCTTCCCTCCACAATGCTGGCTCCACCCCCTGTGGTGCGTCTGATGTCCCTAGCCTGTCCTGTGAAAGGAGAGAGGAGCTGAGCAAAACAAAGTGCTCCAAAGCTCCCCCAAACCAGTTGCATCTGGTTTTCCCCCAGCCCTGTGCTGTGTGACAAAGGGGGATATAGGTGTATAAAAGAAGGCGCTGTGACCCCATGAAAATGTTCTTTCGGTGCTTACCTGGGCTGGGGGAGACACTCTGCCAGGAGGAACCGCCGCGGGACCCGGCTGCTGCTTCTTGGGGGTCCCTGCGTGCTGGCCTGCCTGCACCCTGCTGGGGTGTCCCCAGCCCCAAGGACTTTAATTCCTGCCTGCTGGATTCCTTGCCCAGCTTTACCCCAGGAACTTTGAGGACTTTTCTAGCGCCTTGTGAGCGCTGAACCTTTCTCTTGCCAGGAAGCGAGGAGCTGGCGACGTGCAGCACGCTGCTGCAGTGATTGCAGGGGGAATCCCGGCATGGGGACCCCCCCCCGTGCTGCTGTGGGGAGAGCGGGAGCCCACCCCGCTTTCATGCATCTTTAATGGCGGGTGCCCACCCCGCTTATGTGCTTATTTGGAATTTTATTTACAAACGGGTGCCCACCCCGCACTGGTGAAGAAAAGGAATCACCGCCGCAGCCCGGGGAAACGGAGCGCCGCCGTCACGACGAGGAAGCCAGATAGCCTGGCCTGGAGGTGGGCGGGGCAGCGAGACGGAAGCAGTCCGGAGCCTCGTGAGCTCCAGAACGAAGTCCCGGTCCCAGGAAGGGGGACCGGGTGAAGTGAGTGCGGATCGTGGCGCGGGGCTCCCATGAGGGAGAGAGCCCCGCAAGTGGTGCAGCATTCGGCTGGTAGCAGCGGAGGGGCCCAAGGCACATTGCCTGTGCCTGCCCTGCCGCAAAGGAGGAAGTGCTGCCGCCGGAGCCTCTCCAGCGGAGGAGAAGCTCAGAGACCGCCCGACCAGGTGAGGAGGGGCCCGGGGGCGGGAGAGAGATGAGGCACGTTGTCGGTGCCTGCCCCCACCCACAGGGACCCAGAGAGATCCGCCAGTGCGCCCCCAGTGAGTGAGGGGGCTGAATGCACTGCAGTGTTGGTGCCGATCGAGGCACATTGCCAGTGCTTGTTGGTTGTCCTCAACTGCACCGCGAGAGCGCGGGCAGCTGCACCAAGGGGGGGCAGTTTTGATTTTTGCTGAGTCCCGGAGTGGGGCTTCAAGGGCACAGTGGTGCCCAGGCTGATTTCTCAGCTGCACCGCGAGAGCGCGGGCAGCTGCAACGTGGGGCCATAGTTAGCTCTTCAGAGCCCCAGTGGGGTTCAGTAGGCACAGTAGTGCCAGCCCCATTCTTTTCTTTGGGGGATTTCATTTAGGGTCCCAGAGAGGGGCTCAGGGGGCACGCTGGTGCCGTGCTCATTTCCACAGCTGCCCAACAAGTAGTGGGCAGCTGCCACGTTTAGGCCTGCGCGTTTGCGCACTTTTACTTTGCTGCATGCGCAGCCAGCCCTGACATTCTGGACATTGGGCATTTTTGAGCCCCTGTGAGAGGCCAGTTGGCCCGGGTCCAGCGCCAGTGCGTTGTGCCCCCGATTGGGGCATACTGTGTTTAGGCTAATTATTTCCTAAGGTGTTTATGCTGGTGATGCCTACTGTAATGCCTATTGCGTTAAATGTCATGCTGTGATGTTTAGGCCTAATGAGATGGTATAATGCATTTATGCTTATGATGATTTGTACCTAATGGGATTTATGCCCCCGTGATTAGTGCCGGATGTGTTTGGGCTGCTGATGTCCTAGTGCGTAAGGTGTTTATGCTTAGGAGGGGGGGTCTTATGCTAATGAGGTCTGGACCTAACATGGTTTATGCCCAAAGGGGTAATGCTTAGGTCAGTATTGCACCAGTAGTTACTGGTTGTGTTTTATATTTGCATTTACTTACCTGATCTGATGGTTCTGGCAGTGGCCCGATTGGCCCTGTCAGCTGTAAATAGTCCCCTGTGAATATTGCCTAGTGCCAGGTGGCACAGTGTAAATATGTGATTACTGTTTCTAATGTGTTTATGACAATACAAAGGCTATTTTTATATAACCTTGTGTGGAGTTTCTTTTGTGGTGTGCCTAGTTTGTTGCTGCTGAGTGTGTGTTGCGCAAACGCTTTACACATTGCCTCCGGGATAAGCCTGACTGCTCGTGCCAAGCTACCAAGGGGTGAGCAGGGGTTATCGTCGGCGTGTAACTCCCTCGCCCTGACTAGAGTGGTGGTTTCTGCCTGGCTTTGGCGCAAGCCTTAGCCAACCAGAGATCCCATTTCTAACAAGTGCTATCGAGCGTGAGGCATTTGCTGTGGTCTGGGCACTGAAGAAGCTGAGACCATACCTGTTTGGGACTCACTTCCGGGTTCAGACAGACCACAGGCCCCTCAGATGGTTGATGCAGATGAGGGGTGAGAATCCAAAGCTGTTGAGGTGGTCCATTTCCTACAGGGGATGGACTTTACGGTGGAACACCGCCCTGGTACAGAACACGCCAATGCTGATGGACTGTCCAGATTTTTCCGCCTTAGCGATGAGAACTCCCTAGGGGTAGGATAGTTCTCCCCACATTTCAGCTGGAGGGGACACGTGTTAGACCTGGCATCCTTGGCGTGGGTCTCCCTTCCATTTTTTCGTAATGCCTCCACGGTTGCCGATATGTTTTTGCTGGACTAGATGCTCATGGGCACTTTGCCGCTGCTAATCAGTGCCAAAGTGCAAGTGCTCCCTATCGTTAATTGATACATGTAGTAGTGACTCCATGATTGGATGATTGGTTTACTTGTCAGTCCCTAGTACAGCGCACTCAGTGTGCCCAGGGCTTGTAAATCCAATGCCGCTGGTGGGCTTGCAGCACTGGTTGTGCCACCCACAGAAGCGGCTTGTAAAATGTGTCTCAGGCCTGCCATCGCAGAGCCTGTGTGCAGCCTCGGGCTGCCATGTCGACTTGGTGAGTACACCCACTTACCAGTCCCTAAACCTTCCCTTTACTGCATGTTGGTCACCCCTAAAGTAGGCCCTAGGGCAGGGTGCATTGTAAGTATAAGGTAGGACATGCCCTGGTGTGTGTGGCATGTCCTAATAGTGAATTACAGCCATTTTCGTTCTTCACTATTGCAAGGCTACCTGCTCCCCATAGGCCAGAATGGGCAGACTGACTATTACACCTTATAGTCAGAACTGACCCAGGGAACATGGTAGAAAAACGAATTTAGTATGCCTGAACTCAGGATGATAAAATACATCTTTTAGTGAAGTTGGTTTTAACATTCTGTGTTCGAAAATACCACTTTTAGAAAGTGGGTATTTTCTTGCCTAACTATCCAAGCCTGCCTCTGCTAGGTTGTGTATTCCTTGTCTGGAGATTGAGTGACAGGGGCTGGGGGTGGCTACCGGAGACAGGGTGAGTCAGCGCAGGGCTGAATAGAAAGATCTGCATCCAGAGTGGAGGGAGGAGTTGCACCTGGGTCTGAATAGGGCTGTGCCTGCCTTCCACAATGCTGGCCCCACCTCCTGCCGGGCGGCTGAGCACTCTGCCCCACATTCTGAAAGGAAAGAGGGAGTCAGAAAAACAAAGTGCTCCAGAACTGACCAGAACTGGTTTTGGACTAGGCAGAGGCCTCTCTGCCTCCAGAGAACAAAGAGAATCAGGGTATAAGAGGGGCACCCAGACCCCAGGAAGATCAGATCACTTTTGGGAACAAGAAGAAACCTTTGCTGAGGAGCGGAACCAAGAAGAAACTGAGGAGAGACTATCCCTAAGCCTGAAGTGCTGCTTGGGGGATTGGCCTGCAGTGGTTTGCCTGACTGCCAAAGAGAGGAGAAAGGAACTTTTGCTTTGCTGTGACTTTCATCAACTTGTGAAGGATCTCCAAGGGCTTGGAAGAGAGCTTGCCCCCTGACCGAAGTCCCAGGACCATTGGACTTCACCCCCTTTGTGAATTGCTGCTGGAAACTCTGTTTCAGTGGCTACAGAGGTAGGGAGCTGTGACCGACTCTCACGACCGACTCGGTGTCCTGCAAGCACCGCATCGAAGCACCGTCTCGCCCTGCAACGCACGGCCCTGGTCTCACCGACTCCGTCAACGAGCCGCTGCCTGCACCGCATCGAGGGACAACGCGTCCTGCAACGCTTCGCTACGCCGAATCGAACTGGTCCGACCGACACGGTCACTGCTGCTGAGTTCGAGTCCTGTGACCGCACCGGAGTTGGGCACCGCTCGCACGCTTTGCGACGCACCGCCCGACTCGCACCGCTGTCCGGACTGATCGACGCCAGCTCCTGAATCCGGCTCCGTCGCCGCACCGCAACCTGCCAGCACCGCATCGAAGCACCGTCTCGCCCTGCAACGCACGGCCCTGGTCTCACCGACTCCGTCTCGACGACGTCAACGAGCCGCTGCCTGCACCGCATCGAGGGACAACGCGTCCTGCAACGCTTCCATTTTTGCATCGCGACCGCGACGAACAGCCATCCGGCTCGCACGCCCGTGCCTGCCGCTTCAAGTAAAGGTACTGTGACCGAGTCTGTCTACGCTGTGTTGGCCCGTCTCGACGCGGTCAGCTGGATTTGTTAGACTCTGTTTGTTCTCGACATCGCCGTAGCCGGAGGAGGCTACCGACTCGCACAGAACCTTGAATTAAGCCTTTTTGATCAGAACTAAGTATTCTTAACAGTATTGTGGATTATTTTTGTCGTTTATGGTCTTGTGATAAATCTATATAAAGTATACCTATTTTTATAAATATATAACCTGTGTGGTGTCCATTTGTAGTGTTGTCACTTGATTACTGTATGTGTTCACAAATGCTTTACACACTGCCTCTGAACTAAGCCTATCTGCTCGTGCCAAGCTACCAAGAGGGTGAGCAGGGGTTATTTCGGGAGTGTACCTACTTTCCCTGACTAGACTCAAGGGTCCCTATTTGGACAAGGGTACATACCTCTGCCAACTAGAGACCCCCAAATCTAACAATCACGGCTTTGGAAATGCCTTTTAAACTACGGGTTGGATGAGGCTATAGTGTATTTTTTAGCATATTTACACAGGGATCTAAGGGCAAGGGTGAGAATAAATACGGATGGGGCAGTCTCAGGGGATATAGTGGTCGGAAGAGGTGTAAGACAAGGGTGTGTCTTAGCCCCACTCTTGTTCATTTTATATATTAATGAGCTACACAATGTGCTGTCTGAACTGACTACAGATGTCCCAATGATTAATGGTAATAAACTGCCCGCTCTTTTATATGCGGATGACGCGGTTTTAATGGGTCGTACACCCAATGCATTGCGAATATTAGTTAGGGGTTTTGTTGATTTTATGAATGGCCTGAACCTTTGTACGAATTTTAAGAAATCCTTTTTAATGTGTTGTGGTCCTAAAAAAGTCTCATTAATGCTATTAATTCTGGTTCTGAAATTTTACTACGCACACGCACTTTTCCATATTTGCGTTTACAATTTTCAGACAATGGATCTTGGGTATCCCATTTGGCTTATGGTCGGAGTAAATTCTTAAAGGCAGTTAATTCGATTTTAAATCTCCCCCAACCGAAAAGAATTGAGGTAGTGTTGTCCCTACTCAAAATCTATAGAACGCAGTGTGTACCCACTGTAACATATGGGGCTGAAATGTGGGGCTTTATAAATTCTAAAAGCGTCCAGGTCGAAGAAAACAGATTTTGTAGGAGAATTTTGGGGATACCTATCTCTTCTTCCTCTTTTGTCTGCCATAATGAGTTAAAATTATTTTATTTAGAAGATTATATTAGGTCCCGCCCTGCCTTGTTTTGGTTGAAGGTTTGGCAAAATCCGGCAGCCTCGCTAACCAGGGAAATTATAGTTGACTGTTTAAAATGCGATAAGGGTGGAGATATACCGTGGCTTGCAGAAGTGAGGGCAAGTTTAACTAGAGTAAATCTTGGATACATTTTTCACAAACCAGATCAGTTACAAGGAATTAATAAAAAGATTATTCGTGAGGCTATATATAAATATTATGGGGACATAAGATATGCACAAGAGCTTTCTAAAGTATCCGTCGCACGTTATATATTAATGGTAGACGACGGAGGCCCTTCTTCTTATTTACCAGTTAGTTACCTTTTAAGAGATATTACTCGCTGGGAACGAAGTTTGCTCTTTCGCCTTAGATCTGGTACATTAAAATACTTGTTGTGTTTCCCCTTAGGCTTTCAGCCTAACATTGAGGAAATGTCTTGCCCTTGTGGCAATCAAGGTAAGCAAACCATGTTGCATTTTCTGTTCTTTTGTAATTTCTATCAAAAGTACAGTAAGCAACTTTTGATTCCGTTTTTTAGGGCTAGTGGAATAACTGACTTTAAGGTTGCATACGGGACTATCCTTCAGCTTAATGGGGAAAACTTAACACTTCGTATTTGTACTTTTTTGAAAATGGCTATTCGTTCACGTGCTTCTATGAACCCCTGATAAGTGGACCCGATTGTATTATATGCAAAAATATGCTGATTGGATCCTGACTAATATTCAAATGTGTGGAGTTTTTCAGCTTGGAATTCAATAGTATATTTCCCCTGCTGCTATTCCCCCATAACTATCCGCACTTTGCACTTTATTATACGATGCTGCTATATATATAATTGTATATATTTGTGACAATTCTATGATGTTCTATCGAATTATTTTTATGATTAATTTTGTGAGATTTGTTTGTGCTTTTATGGACATTTTATATCCGAATAAAGATATTATTATTATTATTATGATACAGTTTTTGTAATTTAGCATTTCAAACTCTCTAACTAGCTTTCTACAATTTATTGCGCTCATCATTCGAAAGGTCATGATGACACCATTCTCCTTGTAGAAAATAGAAGATAACTTTTTTTATTATTGAAATGTTGTGTAGAGTTTTTGAATCACTAGCACAAGAACATTTGCTGGGACCTGGAGAACTGCTGGCAATAGCTTTAGAGTTTACAGTAACATTCACAAAACACACTCGATTGAGTAGGCAGGATCTGGCTGAAAACATTGCTAAAATAGTTTCTATTCTCGATTACATAAATGTGTCATTAATAAAGTGTAATGCATGGCAATTAGCTTACATTCCTGTTTGGCTGCAGTGATAATGTATAATTACAAAAACGTTAAACATATCTCTTCATCAATGTTAATTGAAGCGAAACGAGAATGAAAATATTTGTCGCAGAAAATCCTTTCAATTTTTCTCAGGAAAGATAATGACAAAGTTAAAGCTTTTCCACATAATTACAACAGAGATGGAGATTCAATTAAGGATATGTTATGATAGTACCGACAAAGCATTTCTGCTGATTATGACAATATTATCTACATTTCATTTTGGAATAACACCAAGTTCTGAGTTATGTAATATCTTTCTTAAATGTAATATAACGATTAAGCTTTGTCAAACAATAGGTAATTGCAGAAATTAAAGACTGATTCTCTAGTTTGAGACAAGGGTTTATGCATCTGCTTCTACAGTATCATCTGTTGCTATGATGAAGGCACAAGGCCTGCTGTGGACCAGTGATAAATGACACAGGCTAATAACCTTTGACATCACTTACACTAAAGCAAGGGTTGTCGCAGTGTCTGAGGAAAAGAGACTGTGTTCAAGTAGGTCCATGTAGAGAAGCCACCTAATTTATGAATGTGTAACGAACAAAAAGGGATGTAATGAGGATGAATCGATATGGTGAAGCATGTATATGCATGCAGTCATCTACTCTTCCAATATGTGTATATTAATTTGTTGGGAAAGTTAAATTATTAAAAGATGCAAAAATAGTGTAACAAAATATGAGCTAAAGTGCCTCCATCTGTGGTCATCAAAGAGTTATGTGCCCATTTAGAGGAGCAGGGTTCATTTATAAGGTCATGGAACCCCGAAATGGCTTGCAATATACTTTTATTGAATGGCAGAAGGTGTTTTAGTCCTTATAATAAATAGTCACACCTCCACTGTTCTCATGAACTTGGGCCATCTTTCAGGTCTCCTGCTTCATATAAGAGATAGTACGGTTTCACACATGAAGAATAAAAGTAGAATCTGTGGTGTGAAATTAAACACACAAAAGCAGACGGTAATTTGTTGTAAAAACAAATTAACCATCTAAACTTAAATCAGATTAAGAAAGGTGGTATAGCTCTGAATGAGTAGTAACAACAGTACTTAATTTGAGCCGGTAGTTTCCGGTACTGGACACCGGTACTTAATTGTCAACATCAACACTTATGACAGCTGCCACATGGTGGCACTGTTTGTGTAATATAAAGATGAATAGAAAAGCAGTGGTTTATTAGTTCAATATACATTAAAAACAACGAATAAATGCAGCCTTATAACTTTGGGGTCCTCAAATAGACACAACTGTAACACTTGTAGCAGTGTAATGGCTGGTAGTTCCGTAGGTACTGTTATTGGCAGCGCTGGCAGTGGTAAAGGGTGGTGCAGCTGCCGTAACCTCCTGACTAGGGCGCTGGCACTTATTATTTTTTTTACAAATGAAGTACTGAGTAACAAGCGGAAGAAATGAGATCTCAAAGGAAAGGAAGAATCCTCCTAAAATGTCACAAATCTATAACACGGGGGTACATTTCTTGCTTTACATGTAATCTTCCAATACCTTCCTAGTTATAACTGTTCTGAGTCCTCAGGCACAGGACCTAGAGGATCCTGGATCATCTAAATTTAGGTGCCGACATCAGTCTTGCAGGCCTGCCTTAAAAGTAACTGCTGTAGATTTATTGGAAAGGAGAGAGCTCATCATCATCTTGCTGTACTCTTGGAGGGTACCCTAGATAACTAGTAACGCCCTTTTCCACACTGACAGCAGTGGAGTAGAATGTGCACTAGGAATTTCGTTTTCTGGAATCAAGCTAACATTTGCCACTCTGACTTACATCCTAGCTCTAATCACATAACTTAGAACCAACATACTGTCCCATGCACAAGAAAAAAGAGGTTCCATCTCACAATATTCCAGAGTGGCCAAAACGAGCTAAATCCTTGCGGGAGTTCAAATGTTTTCAAACCAAGCAATTCCCCTTGGTTGCACTATAATTTAAAGTTCAGATATTTCCCTTTCATGGTATTTTGTTTTCAAAAGATCTTTGGTGACTGGGAGTGAATATTCTGTCCTTTGCAAGAAGCAGTGAGGAATGAGTTCTTGTTATTTGAACTGTGTTGACATCATTCAACACCTTAGCTTGTTAATTTGGTGAGTGAATAGTTTAATGCGGTGCTATAATCATCCCCAAAAATTTTTAATCAGAGTTTCTCAAATTTTGATCAGGTAGGTACTAATATTGCAAACTATGGGTAAATAAATAGCAACAATCATAATTCTACCTGTGGATGTGAAGTAAGTGAGCACTTAAATTGTTTTGATTTGCCACTTCCAAACTATAATTGCTGTGACCTTTCACCAAAACCTACACTTTGAAAAGTAGATCATTACTGTGATCTCATCAATATCAATCAAGAAACAACTAAAATAATGCAGTCAACTAAAAAGCGACAAGCAATATTTGTATGTAGAAAGGATCTACATACGGAACCATATTTGTGAGGACAGGATAATGAAGCCAAAGCCTGGTATATGCATCTCCTCTCAGATTTAAAATTATATAGTACAACACATTGGACTTTACAAACCATTTATTCAATACTCCTCCTGTAACCTTTCATTTCTCATGACCCTCGTATTATGCAAATGTGGACATACTATTTTCCCTTAAAGTGACAAGTGTTTAATATAGTGAGGGTGATCAAGCGATGAACACCACCAGCTAGGCAAGACCCTCTTTTACAGGGCTCCTCAAGCAGACACAGATAGCTCTGAATACACTTGTCTAGGTCTGGTCTACACAACACATTCTATCAATTTTGTGCACCCAGAAATTACAAACTAGACCCATGATAATCGTGAACACTCTCTGACCTACACAAACAAGCCAACACAAATAAGCATCTGGCTTTTCTTTCACTTCTAGGTTGCTGCCATTAAAGTGCTGTTCATCAACTCCATTAAACTAAGTGCAGCCCTCAACACCACTGCTCCAGGAAGCAGGTGTCATTTACATGTATGTTTCACAATCTGTAGGTCCAGCTCTCAGACTCACATTAACAGGCTCGGGCTCCAGTCTGCAGTGTCCATGTGTGTATACTCTCTCTAAACAGAAGCGTTACAGCTGTGCCACGTGAACACAACTCACCCTTACCTGAAATCTACCACCTGCACTTCATTTTCTTGGCCAAAGCTTGCCTTGCAAGCACAGGCCATGAAATGCTATCTTGCATTCACTACGTGTACATTTTTGTCTTACAGGCCACTTTCTTGAAACATACCAAACTGTTATAGTTTGCAAAATCTAGACTTACATTTAATGGCAGCTCCCAGTCCAAAACCAAAGCAAGAAGAGCAAAGAGGAAATGAAATCTAGTACTTTCACTAGACGGCTCATCCTATATCTTCTCCCTCTTCGTGTTGCAGGTACTTGCCTAGAGCAGCCATGCTAGAGGTACTTGCCTTTCATAAATCTATTAAACCATATTTGATTCCTTCTTCCTGCAATTATGATCAATGGATATGTAACGCTGACTTGTATCTTAAATTATGATTCCATTCCATCACATCAGCTGTGGACCTAAATTGAATAGTTTTCTAAGCTAATATTATAAATATAATTAATAGAAGACATTAAGTGCCTGAATCACAAAGGTAAACATACAATTTTTTATATGTTTACTCTTTTTCGGTATTCACAAATAGTAACTTTACGACTACAGAGACTCCACAGTCGGGCGTAGAACTCTGAACATAGGCCTGTCCTATCTTTTTGTTTGCAGAGAAGCAAAAGAGACACAATGAGTAGGGTTTGTGCCTAATATGATTGAACCTCAAACAACGAAAAATGCTTTGCATTCACAAAAAATTGCACCCCATTTTTAAAAGAATTGTAAAAATTAGATGTATTAATTCCTGCAAAGAAGTCTTATAAGTTAATTAAGAATGAATGCGTAAGCTACACATAAAACAACAAAAACAAAAATAAATGGGTGTGCACAATACATATCAATAAGTCTTATAAGTAAGCCATCCAGTATTCAAAGTCAAAGCTAAATACCCTGGAGGAGGGGCTAAAGCACTACAATTACCAGCCATTCACTTGAGTGCCAAAGTGAAAAGATTGTAACAGATTGCCAGGATCTTCGCAGCGGTGTCTACACACAAATGAATCAACACCAGCCCGTGCCATGACCGAATAACAATTGTTACTGCCAGGTTTGAAGAATCGATCTATTTGCCTTGAATGCTCTTAACTTCTTTTAGATGGTTCAAGAAGCAATATTTATCCAAGGAAATGCTAAATACCAAGCCCAGAGGGCTACTGTTCCTCTAGATTGTGTCAAATTGTAACTGACAAATGTTTAAATAGTTTTGATTTCTTTGCAAAGAACACTAGTATCAAAGCTATGTCGTTTGAAACACAACAAAACAAACTTCAGCAAAGTACAGACATCATCTATATTCATACAATCATTCTCCATATGCACATAGGTAGACTATGGGGCATATTATCTAAAAAGTGCGCTAAACATCGCAAAGCGTGTTTAGCGAGCACTTCATTATCGCCGGCTATCGTCGGAATAATTTGCCATGCTAACGCTGTATTAGCGACATTTAGCGCTATGGCGATAATTATTCCAGCCATAGCGGTGTTTTCCATGAAACATCGCTGGTTTTCGGCGATAACCTTGCTGATACGACCCTGTGGTCGTATCAGCATAATCCACCCCCCCATGTTAGATATGGCTAACACCTGCTAATTGCAGGTGTTAAATAAATGGTGATGACCCCGGTTAGCGCGACTTTTCACGTCGCTAACTGGGGCCATGGCCACCTTGCTAATAGGCGATAGGCCTGTTAGCGGGTGTTTCCCAGGTTTGTTCGTCGGGAACGCCCACTTTGCATGTCATTAGCGATAAATATCGCTGACATGCAAAGCGGTAAAAACACGGGCGCTAATGCCCGAAAACTGTCTCTAACTGCTGTTAGAGACAGTTTGCTGATAGGGCGATAAGAATATCGCCGCTTTAGCGGCAAAAAGTGCCGCTAAAGCGGCGATAGTGCCCTTGCTAATATGGATTCTTGAGCTGTTTATTGAGGCATGTTGTGTTTGTGCATAATGGGCATATTCTTTCATTTGAGAAAGTGTTAGTTTTCTTTCAATCTGCTCCTTTTAGACCTTATTCCCAACGTTCTCTGCTGTGGACTTTCCATTTTCCTTAGGGTGGGAATTTATGTTGAGTATTTGGTGCGTTGGGTAATTCTTCTCAATAGTGGACATGTTTAGGTATGGAATAGGATAGTTTGTGGCTGAAATGGGCTGAGTTTGAATGCTTTGATGAGACTTCTAGGTATTTCGGTGACTGAATAGTCTATCACAGTGATGGCTAAGTGGAAGGAATATGTGATTGTTGTCTCCTCAGCTTAGGTGTAGTCTTTATTCAAGTTGCTGTTTGTTTTAAGGTCAGGGCTCATTTCTTTGTTTCTTGAATTTCGAGGATGAGTTCAGTTCTCTGTATGACACAAAGGACCTTATTTAGTGTTTGGCATAGGGCATACACACTCACAAACGTGATGGCTATCAAAAACCGCCATATTACAAGTGCCTTAAAGCCTCAAGAAATTGTAATACGGAGGACAAGACATCCGCAACTTTTAGATGGGACTTTTCCATCCACCAAAGGTTAAATAAGCCCCAATGTCTATTTCTGCAGCTGTTCGTCCATTCAGGTTATGGCTTTTTGGAATGTTTTCCTTCTTTTTGAAGCAGTACATCCCAAACTTTGTAATCTGGACAATCTCCTGGTTGTAATACCAGGAATCAGCGGATGGAATGTATAATGCACATAGATAAATGTCTTTTTGATCACATAACAACCTAGAAATTTTTTGCCGAGTATGGCTTGTGTCTCTGTCAATGATGAAACACACAAATGGTGATGGGAGGAATGCTTTCAATGTGTCTAACCATGGCAATCGCTCGGGGTAGCATCCCAACCCATGGTTCTTTTGCTCAGTTTGGACCCAGCCATATGCAAATCAGTCATGACTCTGCTCCTCATGGGAACAGTTCAGCCCGGACTGCCAAGACTGCCCATACGTGGGTTCCATGTTCTCGTGTCACTGGAACCAAGCTGTACCCAGCTGATGAGCCCATAACTAGGGTGAAAGTGGTCCTGGGTTGTTTGTGTTCCAGTTCAGGAAGGACATAGCTTGATAGTTCAGGCTGGATCGATTGCCATTTTAGACAAATTGCAAGCATTCCTCCCATCACCTTTTGTGTGTTTTTCTGTCTATGATGCCATGCGTCCATCGAATGCACTTTTGTACCAACTATTCATGGTACTTGGCTGTCTCCTTTTCTCTTCTCATTCTGTCTTGCTCTCTCTCGCTCTCTCTCACACAGATGCTCTCACTAACTCTCTCGTCTCCGACTCACTGTCTCCAATGCAGAAATTATTAAGAAACATTCAAGCCAACTCAAACGAGACACATAGAGATTTAAAGTATCTATATTATAACAAAAGTAAAATATAAGAGAAATAGAAAAACATGTAGTGTTTCCTATAAAAAAATGTATGACATGGGAAAGAGTAAAGAAAAAACATTTTTGTATTTCCCTACAACATTCAAATACAGGAAACCGATCACCAGCATAGCTGGGCTATGCCATGGTATGTTGCAATTCCACCTCAGGCAAAAAAGTGCCTACTATTTGAAATCATATTACTTTCTGGAAAAAATGCACTGGCACACTTGGGGGCCACATTTACAAGAGGCCTGCGCCGCCACAGCATCACTTTTTTTGATGCTCCGGTGGCGCAGGCCTCTCAATCATATCTATTAGGCGACACAAAGCCACTCTGCTTGGCTTTGGATAGCCTCATAGAGATGGAGTAAGGCGAGGAAGTGCAAAGAGCTGCGTTGCCTTACTCTGCATCAAGGAGGCATTCCATGGGCAATGCAGTGGGTGTTCCCACGCAACACCCATGGACTTTGACGCTGCCCCAGATTTACAAAATCACGTAAACCTGGGGCAGTGCCAAAACCTTACACCGCCCCAGAGCAGGCATAACGAAGAGAGGAGAAAAGAAATATTTTCATTTCTCCTCGATTTTCCTCTTTCCACGTATGTCGAGGAAAACGCCTCTCGTGATTGTTCATGTGCAGGAAGGTGCCCCCTCCTGCATAAAAACAATCATGCCAACAACGCAGACACCCTTGCACCACGGCGCCAGCGCAGGGGGAAAGGACAGGAATGCGCTGTAATAAGGCGCATTCCTGCCCTTTCCTTTGGCAGCGCAGCAAAGTGACTTGCTGCGCTGCGCTGCCCTGCGCTGAAAACTCGTAAATGAGGCCCTTGGTCCTTAAAAAGAATACAGCCGTGCATCACGTTAAAGCTCTTAGAGAAATAATGATTTTGGCTTGTAATGGATTCTATGTTATTAACCAGCAGACAAACTTTGTGATGAAGGCCATTAAAATACGGATGATTCGACTGTAACCACAACAAAATAAAAACACGCGGCCATGTGTACAACTTACGATTTTTTTCATCACTGCATTGCGCGCAGACGTTTTCAAATAAGGCATCTATAAATATATATGATTGCAACAGATTTATCAATGTTGTTTACTTATATCTGTTTTAGTATTGTTGTTTAATGTCATTATAACTCTTTGTAATGTTTTTTGCTGAGTTTGTTGGGATTTTTAAAGTCATCTTGTACTGATGTTGCCTTGTTTAATTTACTTTGCGCTTGGCGCATAGCGCACTGAAGCGGCCTGTTTCCTAGTTACCGTCGCAGCGCATTACAAGTCATAACAAACAAGCGAAGATCAATACCCATCTGCATCGCACATCTTTACTCTGGAAGGAGAAAAAAACGATAATTACTTACCAAGATGGAGGTTACAACCAATGATCGATTGGATAAAGAATCGGTAATGTTTGCTGGTTTTCCTTTCTGGTTCTCAGTCATATTCAGGCCACTGGCTGGGTCCCAAGTCCCAATCTATAAAATAACATAAGCACTCGGTAAATTGCCTATCAGCGGTGTTAAGGCACCAAGCGCGCGAGCGGATAGGATACAAGTCAGAGCCCCTAACACTTATTATTCGCCTCTGCCGCATGATCTGCTGTCACTGCATTAGCGTCCACTGTACTTGCCTAAAGTATGATTTATTGCACCGAGAAATGTGTCTGCTGAAGTGTGACATTAGGGGCACAATGATACAGCGAGCTCCTCCAGTCATTCCCAGCGCCTAATTCCCCATTTAAACTTTCATTCTCCAAGATAAACCACATGTGATAATATCTTGATAGCTGAACGGAAACTCATTTACAGCACTTAACTCCTCGTAAATGGGTTTTCCCTTGCTTTCAAAGGGGTGGAAATCAAGAAAAGTGCGGGTGGAATTCAGTCAAATAAAGTATCGCGATAAGACGGTGCGGCTGCTTGCACGCGCGTGGCTGGTTGAAATTAGACCTATAATAATGAGGTTTCATTAACATTTCAAGTAAACAAATATGCAGCGTGGTGCGTTCGGATGCATGTTTGCTTTTAATTTCAAAATAAGGGCCCCTTGGCCCCCGTTCCTTAATCCCCCACAGTTTATCACTTTCCACAGTGTTAGAATTCAAGGTAAAGGTTCTCCCTTGCAGCCAGTGTAATGGAATTCTTTCGGGATGGCAATACACGTCAAACACAATCGGCGGGATTCAAGGGGCTTGGAATATTTGCAAGATGTGAAAATATAATGAGTTTCCAAGCATGTCACATTCTTGCCACTTCCAAGAGCACAGCTGCCTTAATATAGGGGTAATCGATACAAATAAGTGAGGTGAAAGAGGGGGCTGGTGGTGCGCGTGCAGTGCTCATTCTGTAAAAATGATAAGTGCAAGAACCCGAGGTGCTTCTTAGGACCCCATCACCAGCACTGTACATGATGAATTTGCCAATTACCAAGGTCGTCGTTTCTCATGCCTCTTTCTTCTACCAGCCTACAGTGCTTTCTTCCTTAGCGCTGTTTTCCAATCTTTCTCTTCCTCTTTTTTCCTATCTTTTAGGTTTTTCAGCCTCTTGCTCTGGATCAAAGGCTGCTGATGAAAAATAAGTCCTATTTCCAAAAGGTGAGCGGCAACACCTACCACCCTCAACCACCAGCACCAAAGAATAACTAGCTCGATGTTTTCATAAGAACAATTTAGAGTATACCACCTTGAAACACCAGCAAAAATGAAGCACAGGTTGTGTTCATAAGAACAATATGAAGTGTACTGCCTACAACCACTAGCAAAAATGAAGCACTGAAGGGCATAATATTTACAAGGAATTGGCGGTGCTTTGTCAAAATTTGCAGCGCTGCACTCCGCCAAATCCAAAAAGCAGGGCTGCGCCGTATTTACAAGAATACGGCACACCCCTATGTTTTCCCTAGTGCTGGGGCTAGAGTGCAAGGGTGCCTGCGTTGAAGGGAATGATTGTTTATGTGCAGGAACGTGTCCCTTCCTGCACATAAACAATCAATAATGGCAATTTGTTACTTCTATGTGTGCTGCATTCTGCAGCACATATAGAAAGAGTAAAATGCCATTAATGATTGTTTATGTCCAGGAAAGAACACCTTCTTGCACATAAACAATCATTAAAGGTGTTTTACTCTTTCTATATGTGCTGCAGAATGCAGCACACATAGAAAAAGCAAAAACAAGGAGAAATAAAAATATTTCCACTATTGCATGGCGTTAGTATTTGGGGCTGCATCAGATTTACAGATCCATGTAAATCTAAAGCAGTGTCAAAAAGCAATGGGTGTTGCGGTGGAACGCCCGCAGCAACACCCATTGCACGTCCCTTTCACGCAGATACCTGTGTGAAAGGGTACCATATTTACACAGCAGCATTAAGCCACAAAAATTGGCTTAACAAAACTTTGTATATATGGAGCAGGGCATTGCGTCTCAGGAACATTGGTAAAAGTGACGTTCCTGTGGCGCAATCCCCTTGTAAATATGCCCCCAAATGTGTTCACAAGTACAATTTAAAGTCTACCACCTTCAACCACCATCTCAAATGAAGCACTGGATATGTTCACAGGTACAAATTGAAATACAAGGATATGTAGGAAGGGTGTAAAATGCAAACAGTGTATCTAGTCAATAGAGGCTCTACATCTAGTACTACTCGGTAAAGGAAATGAGCACCACTTCTTAGCACTGCATGAGCTAAGTATCTGAAATTATACACAACTTTCATTAAAAAAGGCAGTTTAGGGTTCATCTAAAGGATAGGATGGTTTTATTGCAAACCACTGTACCCTTGATATCTAGAGAGATCTATGAGAAAACCGAATTTACCTTGGTGGGTTATGAGGGCAAAAATCTCCACATCATATTGCTGCTTATTGGAGACAGGGCGGGAGGAACCTGTATTGGCCAAGAGCCCCTACCCTAAAGGTCTTTATGCATGAACGTTCTTATGTACTCTAATGGAAGCCAATGGAGTCTTTGTACGGTTTAATTCGCAAGATCCTGCTTTCTTTTAATACACCAACTGGCCACATGTTTGTGCACCACTGCCAAAGATTTTTTGCAGCAACAGATGTCTCAGACCATGAACAGAAGGACAGCTGCACCCTTTACCACCATGCCATTATGGAGAGGGGAAAAGAGTAGATCACAATCAAATTTGATGTTAGACGTTTCATCTTCTGCTCTCAATTTATACCCAGGAATAAACGGCAGGTCAACAGAGTTATGTTCTCTTCAGCACCAGTCCTGTATCAAGAGTGAACAATGTATTTTGTATTCATAGAGAACTACGAGCAAGACAGCCATTTTTTGTAATCTGCCAAAATGCTCAACTATCAATAAAAGGGATAATCTATGGCTATTTATTCATATATGGCTTGCTAAACAGTTTTGCCATTTTGTAGTACTGTGAGCAAATTCTGTGCAACTCAATATTACGTTTGAAGAATAAAAGACAAATTACCAATAAAGTGATTCATGCCTGTGATCTGCAAGCTGAACAGACAGCTGCATAGCAAGCACGTAACTCACTGAGCAACCTTCATGAATCCTCTTGTAGGAACAGGAGGATCCAGGTGAACATCATATTTTGGAATATAAGATACAATTAAATAGGACTACCCTTGAAATGGTTTTTAACCTTTTTGTAAGGCCAAATGAAGTGGCAGAGTATTTGGAGGATGCCATTATTGTAGGGCAGCCTCTTGCTGAGCTCCCAAACTGCCCAAATGGAACATTCCGCAACGGCAAACATGTTTCAATAACTGTAATCTTGAATTGTGTTTCAGGTGCTGTGTGTGTGTAAACTAATCAAATGACAATGCACGTAAAGTAAAACAAAGTTCTTCATTGTGTATATTTAAATAGGAAAAATACAAGAAATATATCATAAGACTAAAGAAAAATAGACAATTGGTTTAACAGTTACACAAGGAGGAAAATAGCCCATTGAAAATCAAATCAAAAGTATGTTTAGTGTAAGTGAGTGGAAAATGTATATAAAAGCCAATAATGTTGAGAGCGGAGAGAAACGGCTGGAATTATACGCTTTCTTGAAAAGCACTAGATGAAGTCAGAGATTCAAACAAGTACAGACAAAAAACTTTAAATACAGTGAATCTCATATATATATATATATATATATATATATATATATATATATATATATATATCCAAGTCAAAAAGCACCCCATTTGGAAGAGCCAACTCACAGGTAGGTAATTTTTCGTTTTTAATGCAGGAAACAGCGCAGAGAAATGAAAAACAATGTCCAAGAAAATCTGTCTGCCTGACGCGTTTCATGCTCCTCGAGCATTTCTTCAGAGGCTTGGTTAAACACTGTGTGGAGCACTGGCCTCATTTTAATCATTTACACCTGCCACAGTGGGCGTTGGCTCACCCAGAGCCTGCTGGAATATGTAGGGCCTCAATTCAGCTGCAGTGAGCTGCTCCATAACAGTGTTAATATTCAAACTTTAAAATGCCACACTACCTCTGCGCTGCATATTCAACATGCAACACGACCATCCTGCCCTTACACGGTGCTTGCCAAATACCTGCAGCAAGGTCAGTGAATCTCATATATATATATATATATATATATATAGAGAGAGAGAGAGAGAGAGAGAGAGAGAGAGATAAATCCACTGAAAAAAACAAAAGTTACAAGGACGTAATAGTTAGGCTCAGATTTAACTTGTACAAAACCAGTGAAATTCAGCAGTTATAGTTACCTGAGCAAACTATAAGTTACGCCCCAAATGCACTGCTTATGACTTCACATATTGCATCACTCATGACATGGTGAGTGACACCACTGATGACATCACTGATGACATCTTAAATGACATCACCAATGACTTCATCTAGTGAGTGTGAGTCTTTTCTAAAAGTTTATGAGTGTTAAATATATATAGTAGGCTACTACATAACTTAAATTAGTATAGTTTATGTTCACAGTGCTTTCCCACATATTTCTTTTCACATCCACATTCAAGGACATAAACAACATGTGTAGTTTCGCAAATGATCCATTCCTTTATCTCTTTTGTTTGTCCATGTTGGAGCTCAAAGTTAGTTTTATTTTGACCATACAAGCATGCTTTACATTTTTGACCTTTCCAAAACATTTTCTTCTTTCCTGTCAGCCAATTTGATGTCATTACTTTGTCAGATTTATGGATTGTCATAAATCTCCTTGTCAGGCGATCTCCCAATGATGCCATTTTCCTATAAGTCACGTTTCTAATGTTCCGGTAGCAATTCATTAAGGGTTTTGTCCAGCTTTAAGATTTTCCAATTATTTTTTAAAAGCTCTCATAGTTAAATGTGTTGAAGTCCATGATGTATTTTACATCATCTGAATTTTCTGCACTTCTTGGAATCATCTTTTCTGCTACCAAGAGATCTTCTCTTTTCCTCTCTGCAAAGCATCATCCAACCCCATTTTGGGATATCCCCTATCGTGAAATCTAATATACATCTCAGCAACCTGGCGGTCAAATTCATCATTCTCAGAACAATTTCTTGCCCTGAGAAATTCCCATATCGAACACTCCATTTTAATGCCTGAGGCTGCCCACTATTCTTATGTAATATACTTTTACAACTTGTGGCTTTTCTGTGGATCTTCGTGATGATTTTTTCATCAAATAAGTATATTCCCATGTCCTAATAGTTTATTTCTCTTGCACTGATTTCGTACATAAACTTCAACTTCTGTGGATATATATTTTTTGTATATATGTTCTTGTTGATTGAGTATATAGCATGATATTTGACATTCTTGATTAAGCAGACCTGGGTATTTTTATTGATTGCACTGACTCCTAGGTGGACCCAGGACACTATAAAATGTTGGTCTTCTCTTGTCAGGAAAAATGGTGTTTAATTAACAATAATTCACTGTAATGAATGTCACTATCCTTATTCACAAACACATGCTCCCTGACATCCATAGTCTTTTATCACTGCATACTAAATGGGCTTTTGGTCAAATAGTATTCTTATTTTTTTTTTAGTCTTTATGTTTCTCACGTAATGGAAATTAATTTAACTTAATTTTACTGCTAGTACTCCATCCCAAACACTTACCCACACTCTTGGAGATATTGCACACTTGTAACTGTGCAATATTTTTGAGATACCACAGCCCGTGCTTCCTCTTCAGTTGTATTATGGCATGAACAGGGACATATAACTGCTGAGTCTCTTTGCTCACTTTGTGTACACCTAGGTAAGGTTCTTAATATATACCAAATGTCAAAATCAGGCCATAACTCCACCAGACTTCACCAAACCCTGCCCACAAGGGTCCAATTTATGGTTCTTGAGGTGCTTTACACTACCAAATGTCTCCCATGCTGCTCGTGGGTTTAGAGAGTCTCAAGGGTGTGTTGGTAATACTTCATATGCACCCAGCTCCTCGCCTTGTCTCATGATCATATAGCTTGCAGTGGGATGCATGCACTCTGGCTCTTCTGGGGCACTCCTCATCGTCCCGCCACTTTATCTTTGTCAGCTGTGTCAGGTCCGGTTTCCGCCTCAGTGCTCTAGGTTGCAACGCCAATTGCAGTGAGAGGAGTGGTGGACCACGGGGCAGCACCAGACCTTGTGGGCTGCTCCCTTACCTCTATGTGGCAAAGCAGCTTGTAGGCACCACCAGCAGTTTGGAAATGCCCCCTGTCAACTCCCTGTCACAGACCAGGGGACCCCTAGGAGCTATGAGGCCCCCAGCGGCACACGACCAATCATGGAAGCCAACTTGGAACCACTTCAGATGTCTGCCGTGGTCCCAGCAGAGACCCCAGTGACCTCCTGTGCCCTCTCAGTATGACAAACCTGAGCACGGAGAAACGTTGTTGGAGTTGGCCCGGTCCCTGCAATCAGGATCAGTAACCCCAAGCCCAACCTGCAGGCCTCCGGCTCAGAGCCAGAGTGGATATCAATGATGACATGCGTTGCCTGGTCCTTATCCTGGCAACATCCCTCTACATTGATTTTTTTAATGGTCATTATCTTCCTTTTGATGATTTTTGAGGGTTGGGCCCATTTTTGGCTTCCTATGGAAGGCCTTGTGTTAGTTTAAGGATTCATTTTAAGAGGGATTGTAATTGCTTACTATTTCAGACCTGGCAACACCACAGTTATCGACAAGCAGCAGCAAACAGGGAATGCAGGGAGAAAGTTGGCATCTGGGCCTCAGAGGGAGTAACACTTACAGTAGGCAATTGGTGCTTGGCGGCACAGTTCTTTGGGACACCTGCAAGAGATAAACTGAGCAATTGGGCTTCTATAGACCAACAGGAGAAATGAAAGGAGGAGACAAGTAAGCAATACATCTGGGTAATTCACAGGTGTGTCTGTTCAGTCAGCTGCCAGCTGACAAAACACAATTTTTTAATTCTATTTACCCAGAAGAGTGAGTTTCAGGCATAGATGCTTACTGGTCCCATGTCATGAGTGACCCCTTTAGCCACATTGACATTTATGTTCCCACCCAATGTATCTTAGGAACAGTGTTTTAAGTGGAAATGCTCCTCTCCCTACCAGGCCCTCATTTTGTCCTTGACAGTGTTGTCCTCAAAGCAAATCTGAAAGTAAAAAAAAAAAATCAGAGATAGGTTTGGAAGCCAGACCTGACTAAAATCTTGTTGAGGGGACCTGGGAAAGGAAGGAGTAGGACTGCTAGGAGAAGGATGATGACCAGTAGGGGGATAAAGACCAGAAGGTAGACCACAAGCTAGGATGCCCAGAGCCACAATAACCAGAACAAGAAGAACCAAGACCTGGGACACCTAATCCATGAGGACCAGGGTTGCCAAGACCAGGGAGGACAAAGAAGAAAAAGATGAGAAGAAGCGGACAAAGAAAAGCAGGACTAGGGGTACAAGGACCAGGGTGAGAAGGATAAGGAGAGCCAAGAGGATGTGAAATAGAGGTATCAGGACCTAGTGGATGACGTCTTGAATGAACAAAAAGAAAAGGAAAAGAAGAAACAGAAGGCCATGGGCCAGCACGACAAAGGGGGCAGACCAGGAACAGAGGGACAAGGGCAGTAGTAGCAAACCCCAGTGGACAAATCAAGGATGACCAGTAGCAGGAGAGCAATGGAAAGAAGGACCAGAGACAGGAAGACCAGGACCACAGAGATCAGATCAGGGAAGACCAAGCAGCCAGATGCAAATGGTCCAGGAAGACCACAATCGGAAAGGACCAGGGATAGCAAGACCAGGAGACTCTAGATCAGCAGGACCAGGAGGAATATAAAGGACCAGGAAGTCCAGGTCCGACAGCACCAGGATCAGAAGGTCCATGAGTGTCAGACTCAGGGGACCATAAGCCAGAGTGACAAGGACTACATGAACCAGGTGACCCGCAAACTGTGAAATAGGAAGACCAGTGCCAAAGGGATAAGGAAGAACAGAGCCCAGAGGACCATTACTAGGAGGTCAGTGACAGATGGGACCAGTGTCAGATGGACAAGAACAAGGTAGAACAGGCATATTAGTAGACCAGGAAGACAAGTAGGACTAGGATAGGGCAGGAGTACTAGGGGACTAGCAGGACTAGGGAAACCAAGGCTACTGGGACCAACACCAGAAGATCCAATATAGGAAGACCAGACAAAGAAGTACCAGAACTAAGAACAGGAATATATGAACCAAGGGAGCCACTAGCAGAAGAATTAAGGCCAGACAAATAAAGGGGACTCAATAAACCAGGGAAGCAGGACCAGGAGGACTGAAGGACGAGACTGATGGTGAAGAGGATGAAAAGGTCCAGGACCAGGACACTGTGAAATAGAAGATCCAGGAGGATATGGGAATGATGACCAGACAGACCAGGACCAGAATGAACAGGCCTGGAAAGTTCTAAGGCTAGCATGAACTGGAGATCCTGGACCATCGTAACCAGGAAAGGATACAAGTTGTAGCAGAACCATAAAGACAAGGAGCAGGAGGACTATGGCCAGGAGAATGAGAACCAGACAGAGGAGGACTACGAAGATCAGGACCAGGAGGGCAATGGCCAGTAGGACCATGGGAGCAGGATCAGCAGTCCAGGGACTAGGAAGTCCAGGGAAACTAAGACCAGAGCAAGGAGGAGTAGGTAGACTAAAAGTATCATGATCAGGAGGACTGGAAACGGGGCTAAGAAGGCCATGAGGATCAGGGCCTAGGGCTCAAGGCTCGGATTAGCAAGTGGGGTAGATCAATCATCTCAGGTAGCAGGACCAGGGTGAGGAGGATCATATGTACGAAGGCCAATCATTAAACATTTCAAACTTCACAATCAGACTTTGCAAATTCAACGGGTCCTCTTATACCTGCAACAGCGAAAAACGCTAATAACTCAGTGACTATCTCAATAACTAGTGTGTGAAATTGGGTTACTGGTTGACTGGTGAGTGAGCCCTGGTCAAGCAGCAACCACAATACTTGTCAGGGTAAGGTACAAGCAAACCCCCAATTTACCTGTGCTCAACCACCTGGTAGCTTGGCACAAAGCAGTCAAGCTTAACTTAGAGGTAATGTGTAAAGCATTTAAGCAACACTTTAAACAGTAATACAGTGAAAACAACATACAAAAAGATCCTGCACCAGATTAGAAACAGAGAGCTGAATTTAATAAATAAAACAAGACCAAAATGACAAATATCCAATCAGTACAACCAGAGTTACGAATTTTTAAAGAATAAAGTGAATATAGTACCATAAAGAACAAAGCGCCAACTCAGGATAACTGGTCATGCCAGACTAGGTCAAATTCAAAAGTTCAGGCCGACCGCGATGGAGCACAGGTCAGATACAGTCCCAGGTTAGTCCCACTGAAGGTTACCTTCTCAAGTTTGTGGCAAGAGTGCTGTTCGCGTTGCATAGGGCAACGAGGAGCAGGGAGAGCAATGCGGGATGCTGTCAGCAAAGCGCGAGGAGCTGGCCGGCGCTGCAGGCGGGCGTTGCTGGAGCTTCCGGTGGCAGTCCCCATGAATGGTCAATGCTGTAGTGTGAAGAGTCGGGTTGTTGGAGCTTTGCACTGATTTGCGGTGCAAGTGACAAGGTCCCAGTGCGAACGAGCCCGTTTGTGGATGCGAAGAGCTCAAAATCTTGATTTCAAGCACACACCAAGGCTCAAGAACCTGAGAGGCACCACTTGGGGGTCCAGGGTTTGATGTAGGATTATGAGGAGCCTTTTATATCCCTGAGGCTCAGATCAGGAGGCCAGCATACTAGCCCTAGGAATCACTTTGGGGTCCTGGGTTCAATATGAAGTTGCGGATTCAGTTCTTCTTCCCCAGGCAAGAGGGCAGCAGGTCAGCATAGCAGGGCAACAGTTTCTTTAAAGCAGCAATCCTGCCTTCCCTGTCCTGGCTCCAGACTAAAGACAGGTATGCAGACCTTTTGGTAGAGACAGGATACAGCCTATTTAAGTGTAAGTGGGGACGGGCCCAGCTCCTCCCACCCATCCTGCCAGTGATGGCCCATCCAGTCACACCTAAGTTCCCCATTGTGTGTGGCTGTCTAGGGGGAATACACAAAGACCAATTGTCAGCTATACCCAGTCATATGACCCAGAGACAGGCTGCACGCATCAAATAGCTAAGGCAAGAAAATGCCAACTTTCTCAAAGTAGCATTTTCAGAATTGCAATTTAAAATCCGACTTCACCAAAAGTTGCGATTTTAAATTATGATTCCAGAGATACCAAACATGAAGGGGTTACCTGGTCTCATTTGGAAATTACACTTATAAAATGTAATATTGTAACTGCAATGTTATCCTATTGGAGAGGTAGACCTTGCAGTAGTGAAAATCAAATGTAAGAGTTTTTCACTACCAGGACATGTTAAACTTAAAATTACATGTCTAACTTCTTAAATATACTGCGCCCTGCCCTTGGGACTGTCCAGGGCCTATGTTAGGTGTGACTTATATGACTTAAAAAAATAAAGTTTGGGCCTGGAAAGGGTTTATTTTGCCAGGTTGTCATGACAGTTTAAAACTACACACACACAGGCTACAATGGCATGCCTGAGACATGTTTAAGGTGCTACTTAAGTGGGTGGCACAATCAGTGCTGCAGGCCCACTAGTAGCATTAAATTTACATGCCCTGGGCACAGGTAGTGCCACTTTAGTAGGAACTTACAAGTAAATTAAATATGCCAATTGGGTTTAAAACAATGTTACCATATTTTGAGTAGAGAGCACAAGCACTTTAGCACTGGTTAGCAGTGGTAAAGTATGCAGAATCCTACGATCAACGAAAACGAATTCAGCAAAAAATGTAGGAGTAAAGGCAAAAAGTCTGGGGATAACCCTGCATAAAGGGTCAAGTCCAACATGAGTTCATATAGTTCACACAGTCGATCCAAAGTTATACATTGTCCAGTGGAGTTAAGATATCCTTCAAGTCTTTCGACTGACAACTTTGACCAAAATGCAACATTAAATAAATTAACTTTCTATCCACTATGAAAATTAAAGGGGGCGTTCGATGTACTGAATAAAGGTAATATCCTTAAATGATTGTGGTCGACGGGATCAGTTTGCATTTAAAACATCGGCTAACATTTTTGGAATTCAATTTATGCCACGTTATTAACCATAGAAAACCGAAACAACGTTGGTTGCATGGGATGCAACTGAAACTGCTAAATTAGTTTTGATGGAGAAGCAATCTTTTTCTGAATGGGGATTCGTCATCTCATTAGAACTTATTGCACCCTACCCAAAAATCCTATTTCCTGTACCACCTCTCACCTCCTTCGGGAACAATACGATGTTCAGTCCTCAAGAGCATGAGAAGTCACTTTACTCAAAATGTGCGACAGTGTTGAAAAGTGTGAACGGCGCATGTGACATTACCTATAAAGAGAACCATAGTTAAAATCTAAACATATGTCTTACTCGTGCTCCATTAAAAAGCTGTAGTTTATCCAACCATTCAGAACAGGACCATGTCTGGTCTTGGTTAGCTTCCATATTAGCAAAACCCATACAACATTGACCTCCGTGACTCATACATAATGGGCCTACTACCCAAGTATCTGCTCTTAGAGCGCGAATGGTCTTACAAACGCGCCACAAGACGATGCTGCTGTTTAATTTTGGCAATCGTTTGACATTCTTGTTTTTCATGAAACATAAGTGGAGAGGACTTCCCACTGGTTAGCTTTGTAGAACATCATCTGTTAACCAAAAGAACCTCTTCAAAAGGTTGGACTAAGGGTGGCAATAAGATCCAATTTCAACACTTCTCCATTAAATTTAAATATCAGTTGGCTAAAGGGCGTACTTATCTTCAACTGGGAAAGCCCACCAGCCAGTCCAATTCTTGTTCTCAAAATTCACATTAACCCTCAAAAAACACAAAAAGGAAATATCGGAAGAACTGGAAAAGATTGTTTTCAGATTGAAAATGTCTTATCAAATGCAAGCTGGCTTCTTACTGGTGATTTTGACATCAATTTATTATCTGCTTGCCACAAGTTGGGACAAGTAGGCACTCTAAATCAATTGTAGATTGTACTCCCCAATTAAGGCCACACAGCAAAAAAGATAC
Source organism: Calotriton arnoldi (assembly GCA_963921515.1). Classification (NCBI taxonomy): domain Eukaryota; kingdom Metazoa; phylum Chordata; class Amphibia; order Caudata; family Salamandridae; genus Calotriton; species Calotriton arnoldi. Next base: position 176,385 of record CAWUFW010015360.1, on the reverse strand, counting down.
ACAATAGAGAGTTTCTGTTAGACACCCTGCAATCATTTGACCTGCAAGTTTTCAATAGCATTTCAACAATGATCATCCAGTAGTTCCCACTCAAATTGCCTCAAAATCACAGTACTTTCTTGACTACACACTTGTGACCGTAAACACTTTAAAAGGGAATAGATTTCCACATCGAACCAAGGTCAGAAAGCAACCATTTTCCACAAATAATCTTGCATCACTAATCAGCACAGCTTCGCACAAAAGGGAACTGATAACTAAATATCAGACATATTCCTTCAAAAAACAAAGTGGAAAGAAGCAGATTTCGGCCCAATTATTCAGTTCACAAAGTAGTTTCTCCAAACAGGGTAACCTGGGAAAGTCACCCTCTTAATTCAGCCATGGAAATGGTCAAACTTTATCTCACAATGTCTGGATAAAATATCCCCACCCCCCTCCATCTACAAAAGGGAAAAGTTTTCGTCCTCTGGCTAAATCTAAAGTATGGTTCAATAAAGCTCTAGCTGCAGAAAACACACAGTTTAATTAAGAACATAACAGCATACAAGAAGCTCCAGCCTGCTCAGAGGCACCTTCAGTTTCTTGCAAATAAACGTATTAGGTCAACTTATAAGAATGCAATCTCAAGAGCTAAATTTGCCTTCAGAAACCACAAATGGGTAGAAATTCAGAAAATGTGTAGTCGTAGAGATTCTAAAGCTTTTTTGGAGATTAATTAACAATTTGGCATGTGGGGAATACAGAACCTACAGAGCAAACACCTCCAAAACAGTTTGGACCAACCATATTTTAAAGCTTTACGGGACAACACCCCTCCTGAATGTTTTGCAAGTTGACATAAACTTAGAAACAGCCTCAGAAAATATTAGTTACACTTTAAGCCAACTTTACCAGCTTATCAAAAAAGGCAAGTGATAAGGTGCGCCCAGCCCAAACGGTCTTCCTCCGGCATTATTTACGGCAGAGACCATTTTCTGGTCAAATATCTTATCACCATTATTCAACAATAGTATGGCAGGTGATACTGTTCTAGATTCATGGAGAACATCTATTATCCATCCCATTTATAAAAACGGCAATAGAGAAAATCCAGCTAATTACAGACTTATCGCACTAATGGACTTCGAGGCAAAGTTCTTTTCAAGTCTCTTACTGAAGGATCTCATACACTGGGCTGAACAGCAGAACATTATACCTCTGAATCAGATAAGCTTTCAGCAGGGGAATGTAATATTAATAAATCTCATTGCCCTCTCAATGACTAGTGAAGGCTCTCATAGGAATAAAATGTCACTTTATGAATGCTTCGTGGACCTAAAAGCCATTTTTGACAAGGTCTCTTGGTAAGCCTTGTTGACCAAGCTAAATTGATGGGGAATACTTCAGTGCTGCTTCATGCTATCTAACTTTCGCATCATGATACTAGGGTAAGAGTAAAGTCCGGGGATGTTTGCAAAGCAACATAAAGAATTTATACAAGTGACGTCCTGAGACAGTGTTGTGTGCTTGCACCTCTGATATTTTTATTTATTTCTGACTTTAACAACTGTTTGGAAACTGTAATTTTAGATCCGCTGCATCTGGCCCTGATTCCTCTACCCAGCCTGCAATATGCTAACAGCATAGTTCTCCTCAGTAAAACCCTTGTTGGTCTTCAACGTTTAATAACCACCCTTGCATTGTATGCCAAGAGCAATGGGTTTGGAAATCAACATTAAAAAAACAAAGTTATGGTATTTGGCAATCAGCAGAGAAAAAACTTGGCCTGGCATTTGAATGACAAAATGGAAATAACTTTGACATACATATCTAGGAGTCATTTTTTGACTGTCGGATCAATTTTAAATCACACTTTCAAGTCTTAAAGCAAAAAGCTAAATTGTTGTCTTTGTGGGTATAAACAAGAAACTATATTACACATACTATGTACTGTCCTAAGTTGACTGTTGCAGGTAGACACTTTTAGCGTAAGCATTTTATGTTTCTGCAAATAAGAACCTGCAGGCAAGCTTTGATTCATTGTTTAAGGGGGTGACATCCACAATTGTCAAGAAATTTTGTAAATTACATGGAGTATATTATTGCCGGTATGGGATAGTTTCTAACAAATATACAAAATAGGCAACTAACATAAATATTTTTTTAACACTTTTAATTGCTAGGGTGAAATTAAATTTATTATTCCAGTGTATTAATTTTACGGGTATGGCAAATTTTAAAGAGTCAAGTAGGATAGGCAGCTGGCACATGTTTATTATTTTTGTATGCTATTGTTTTAATATTCCCTTGTGTAAATTTGCAATTGTTTTAATTAACCACACAATTAAATTAAATAAATGAATACTTTGATCAGGACCTAGGGAATCAGGGTTCGGATTACCAAGCTGAGTAGTTCACAATCATTTCAGGTAGCAGGAACAGGGTGAGACGGATCATATAGAAGAAGGCCAACCAGAGTCAGGAAGACCAAAGGGACTGGACTGTGGTCCCAGTACCAAAATGAACAGGCTCGGAAGGACTCGAACAAGGAGAACCTGGCTCAAGAGGGCCAGGTCAAGGGGGTGCTGTACCAGTAGGACCAAGAGGGCAAGGAACAGATCCAAGAGGACCAGGACAATCCAACCCAGGAGGACTAATACTAAGAGCATCAGGACACAAGAGATCTGATGGCCCAAGGGGACAAGCAGGACCAAGACCTGTGGTAACAGGGCTAAGGGGTTCAGGATGAGGAGAACCAGGACAAGGTGGCCAGGGTCAAGAGAACCAGAAAGGAACAGGGCGAGGATGGGCCAAGACTGGTGGAACCAAGAAGTGCCAAGATGGCCAAAAGACAAGGTTTATGATGACCAGCACAATAGGACAAAATGGGCCATGATGACCAGGACCAGGAAGAACAAGACTGGAATGGCTGGAGGACCAGGTCCCGGAGAAGAAAGGATCAGTCAAACTATATGGGGTCAGCCCAAGACAATCAGGGTCAATGGACACAGAATCACGGGATGGACAGGGGCTATGAAAAACATGAATAGGAGGGCCATGGCCAGGAAAACCCGGGAGATGAGACCATGGACCCATGCAACTAGAAGCAGAAGGATAAGACCGGGAAACAAAGGTCCAGGGGCCTAGGTAGATCAGGGCAAACAGTACTAGGAGAATAAGGGTGGTGAGGGAAAGGATCAGGACCAGGGACATTATGACCAGGAAGACCACACCTAGGAGAACCAGGCCACAGGGCTAGGAAAAGAATGGCCAGGAGGATGAGGAACAGGATGGCCTGGCTCAGGAGGACCAGAACTAAGAGGACCATGGCCAGTTGGTGTAGAACCATGAGGGCATGGAACAGAAGGACCAGGAGTATTAGGACCAGATCCAGGAAGACTATGAGGATTAGGAGCATGAGGATTATGACCAATGGGACCAGAGAACCAGAATAAGCAAGGACAACAAGGGGGCCAGTACCAAGGATACCTGGAGGACCAGAGCCAGGAGGACAAGGAAAAGGGCAAGGAAGATTAGAAGGTTCAGGGCAATAAGGCAGGGAACAGGCCTAGGAGTGCTAGGGGGATCATGACCTGAGGACCAGGGCACACAGTACAAAGTGGAGCAGAATAACCAGGTCCTGGGGGCAGCAGGACCAGGGTGATGAAGATCAGGAGAACCAGGACAGACAGAGCCAAAAAGACCAAAGTGACTGAAGCTGTATGGCCAAGAGGACTGGGACCAAAATGACCAGGCTCAGAAGGACCCACATAAAAAAAATGACTAAGAGGGCAAAGACCACTGGGTACAGTGCCAGAAGGACCATGACGACAAGGCACAGGGTCAAGAGGACCAGGACGACCAAGAAGGACAGGGGCTAAGAAGGAGAGGCCTAAAAGGGCCAGGACACACAAAGCCAGATGGACCAATGGGACCAGTAGGACCAGGAGCTACTGCACCAGGAATCAGATTAACAGGGTGAGGAGATCAGGAGGACTATGTGTTGGAAATGGCCCTTTTTGCAGGGTTATCCCCAAACATTTTGCTTCTTCCTCCTATTTTTTCCTGACCTGTGTTTGTTGGCTATAGGACTATGGGCACTTTACCACTGCTGATCAGTGCTAAAGTGCATATGCTCTCTGGGTAAATTGGTATCGTGATTGGTTCTCCCTGATTGGCATATTTGTTTTACCAGTAGGTCCCTAGTAAAGTGCACTGAGTGTGCCAGGGCTGGTAAATCAAATGCTACTAGTGGGCTTGCAGCACTGATTGTGCCACCCACATGAGTAGCCCTGAAAAGAGGTCTCAGGCCTGCCACCGCAGTGCCTGTGCGCAGTTTGTTAAATGCTATGTCGGATTGGGAAGTGCACCCACTTGCCAGGCCATACCCTTCCCTTCTCTTACACATTGGGCACCCCTATGGTAGGCCCATTGTTCCCCCCTGGGCAGGGTGCAGTATATGTGAAAGGTAGGACATTTACTGGTGTGTGTAACATGTCCTGATAGTGAAATACTGCCAATTTCGTTCTTCACTATTGAAAGGCTATCTTTCCCCATAGGACGGAATGGGGAATGCTTTGTAACATTTTACAAGCATTTCTTCCAATAGGGATAAGATGTAAAAATGGAGTTTGGTATCCCTGAACTCAGGATTTAATAACACATCTTTTAGTAAAGGTGGTTTTTAAATTGTGTGTTTGAAAGTACCACTTTTAGAAAGTGGCTATATTCTTGTTCAACCATCCCGTGTGCCTCTGCCTGTTTGTGAATTGACTGTCTGGCTTTGGAGTGACAGGGGCTGGGAAGGCGCAGTGGCTCCAGGAGTCTGGATGAGTCAGCACTAGGCAGAATAGGCTTGACCTGCATTTGGAGTGGTGGGAGGAGTAGCACCTGTACCCGAATAGGGCTGTGCCTGCCTTCCACAATGCTGGCTCTGCCCCCTGTGGTGCGTCTGGAGCCAAGGCTCACACTGACAATGGATGTTGTTCTGCACTTGCAGAGTACCCCCCAGAACTGGTCTGAACTGGGCTCAGAGCCCCTTGCACAAAGAGAACAAAGACATTTTGGGGTATAAGTATTAGACCTAAAACCCCTGAACTTTAGATCATTCCTGGAATTCAAGAGGAACCTTTGCCAAGGAGAAGAGCTGGAGAGACTGCAAAGCGACGCATCACCTCCGGTGTGTTACGCATCGTACCTGTGCATCAAGTTTTCCACGCATCACCCGCAGACCAGAACCGTCTTGGATTTCGACGCCTCACTTCCCCCTACAGTCCGGATTCGACGTATCACTTCTGTATGCAGCAGAACTGGCGCCTCCCCAAGGACTCAGGAACTGACGCATCGCAGTGTTTTCCAACGCTTCCTTTCTCTGCGGCTGCTTGGCCTTGTGAATTTTGACGCATCTTCAGGTACTTTGTGTAAAAGTCATACATCCATAGTTTTCTATGGTACAAGTTCTTGAAACCTTTTGAAAGTCATATTTTTAACTGTGTATGTTTGATTTTTGTCGTTTTGGTCTTGTTTAGTTTAGATAAAGATATTTTAATTTTCTAAACTGGTGTGGTGTCCATTTGTGGTGTTTTCACTGTTTTACTCTGAGTGTTGGTACAAATGCTTTACACATTGCCTTTGGGATAAGCCTGTCTGCTCGTGCCAAGCTACCAAGGGGGTGAGCAGGGGTTATCTAAAGTGTGTATCCCCCCTTATCCTGACTAGAAGCAAGGGTCCCTATTTGGACAAAAGTACCTACCTATGCCAACTAGAGACCCCCATTTCCAACATTGGTGGTCAGCTGTGAGGATTTGAACCTGTATTTGTACTTGACCCACAGTGATGGTTGTACATCACTAGTTTAGTGCAGACTACTACGCAACCACATACTGTGTTTTGTTTTTGGTTCTATTTTTGAGTAACCCTTAAAGTATCCACGCATCATGTCTCAGAAGGGTAAACCAGCAAGTGATGTTGCAGAACTGGAGTTTGATATCGAAATGTTAAGTAGTTACAAAGTAGGTCAACTCAAGCAGTTCTGCAGGAACTTTGGATATCCCATGAAGAGCAGGTCCAGGAAGGAGGACCTACAGAAGGCCTTAGGAGCCCGGTGGGAGGACAGAGAGGCTGGGGAGGCAGAGGATGCAGAGGTGGATGAGGATGCACAAGGGGATGGTTTCAGATCACAGGATCTGCCTGTGGGAAGAGCAGCCTCTAGGGCTGGCCGCAATCATTCCTCTAGCAGTTTTTCCCCAGAGGAACTGGAGGAGAACCAAAGGGTCAGGGATCAGGAGCTAGAAGTCCTGAGGATCGAAACAAAGCAGATGGAAATGGAAATACAGGCCAAGGCAGAGGAGAGCAGGAGAGCTTATGCCTTGGAAGAAAAGAAATTGATCTTGGCATATGAGCTGAGAATGAGAGAGCTCGATAAGGAGTTCGTGAGGCTTGAGGCCCTGAGTGTCTCAACCAAGCAAAAGGAAATGTGTGCAGCTCATGAAGTGAGCTTGGCTGGGTTGGAGGTAGAGTCCAGCTCAGATGGTGGCAGCAAAAATGTAGTGTCTAGTGCTGAGGGATAAGTACACACACCCAGAGATGTGGCGCCTGACTTGAAGGAGGGGGTTAACATACACCAGGGGGTTCAGGGTTATGAGCTAGCTCCAGTGGTGTGCAGTGCAGTGTCCCTGAGGTGGATTGGGGAACTGACACAGGGGATCATATTCCTGGTGGTAGGAGGGACACTCTACTGACTCTAGATGAGAGGTGCAGGGAGAGGGGTTCCCCCATGGTAGGAGTTCTAGTGTGTGGAGACCGCCCAGAAGAGTGTGGGTTGAGTGACAGAGACAGTCAGACACTGTCTTGCCAATCTCAGGAGAGTGGTGTGGGGTACTTGTGTGAGGCACTGGATGGTGGGGCAAAGGGTAGCTTGGTTAACAACTGTGGGGGGCTGTGTGATTTAATTCTTGGAGAGCATATTTTAAGTCCCTGTTTTCTAGAGCTATGCCAACACCAGGTGGAGTGTGAGTTCTCTGATTCCAGGGAGCTTGCGCTGGAGGCAGACCTTTTGGTGGATTAATGTAAATACTCTAGGGCTACTTCAGACCATGAACCCTCACACCATAGAAAGGCTGAGAAATAACTATAGTGACACTAAAAATTAGAAATGTATAAAAAAGTTTATTTATAAATTATCTTAATCCTATTGGTAGGTAACTATAAAAACACATAATAAAGATATTCATACAGAGACTAACAATTATACAACATTCTGACCACATTCATTCACAATCAGAGACATACTACATACATATAATCAAATTGATATACATGATTATTCCGTCCCACATGATTGGGTTTATACAGACTATAACGAAGTTTGCATTTTTAGGGTGGTTTTCAAAGATGACTCATCTTTGAAAACCACCCTAAAAATGCAAACTTCTTATTTAAGTGTTGTTGTTGTTTGTTCGTTATAGTCTGTATAAATCCAATCATGTGGGACGGAATAATCATGTATATCAAAACGAGGAGAGACCGGAGAGAGAAGACAGAGACCGTAGCGGAGCGATCGACGAGGAGACGGACAAGCGGTGGAGCGAGGAGTGGTGGTGTCCACCGGAGGAGGCTGGAGAGCGGCCACAACTCAGGAGAGTTGCGGCGGAGCCGGTGAGTGACCGCAACTCCGGGGAAGGCGAGGGAGGGTACGAGGGTGGCGGGAGGATTGTCGAGACGGCGGGCACGGGGTAGAGGGGTAGGACCCACGACCAGCACTGCAGAAACATTTTGTTTTACCACTCTGAGCACTTCTTTATTTTCCCTCCCCTGTTCTTATCACCTCCGTCTGTACAGAAACACATTTGATCTCTGAGTGACATAGAGCACAAGTCCCCTACTTTATCCCATTTTCGTTACTCTCCATTAAGTTTGTTTTGTCAAAGTCTTTGAGCTTAATTTCCCCTCGAACGTCCAGACAACACCCCTTCTGGTGTGGTGATGGGTAGCGCATAATACCCACCCCACAGTCACACGATAACTGATGGCTTCCTTTTCTCCCTTCTTTATGAGCCTCCGGGGTAACACCAAAGAGACGGAAGAGTTGGGTCGAGCAACATCAAACCCCCGCCCGAGAACCGCGAAGACGGACCACAGAGAAGAGGAAGGAGGAACAACCCCAGTGACTTTGAATACCCTACTTCCTGACAATAAAACACGTGCTTTTGGAAAGTACATTCAGCCTCCGCGTCCATTTATCCGGCCCGCGCTCCCACAGGAGGTATCAGAAGTGGGATCCACCGGAGACATGGAGGCTGCCCTCGCCAAAATGGCAGAAAACCAGGAACACCTGGGAAAAGTAATGGAACGCTTCCTGACTGTAGTGGAAGAAGATCGGGGCAAGTTGCAGCAAGTACTCACGGGACAGAGCCAATCGCATGGGGCTGCTATGGATAAGATCACTGAGGCCCTTGGACATCAGAGGGGGCCTACTACTCTTCCCTCAGTAGTCCTACAATGGTATGTGAGCGGCGAAGACCCGGATTATTTCTTCAATAATTTCGAACGAATGGCCACCGCAGCCTCCTGGCCAGCAGACAAATGGGACAGTACCTGGGTCCCCTTCTGTCCGGCGACTTACAGGCAGCATATCAAGCTGCAACCGCACAAGGAGTAGTCCCTTTATGCGGACATCAAGAGATGCATCATGGAACGATTGGGAGTGGATGACGAGACGTACAGGATGAAGCTAAGTCAAATAAAAGAGGGACCCCAAGAGACACCTCGAGCCCTGTATTTCCGGGTAAAGGACATGGCCGACCGCTGGCTAAAGCCTGCCACTGCCGATAAGGATGGGATCATGGCTAAAATATACCTGGAACAATACCTATCTTCCCTTCATCCACCCATTCAAAGGTGGGTCCGACAACAGGCCCATCTCACTCTGGAAACGGCAGTAGAAATAGCCAGTGCTTACAGTGGGCCCAAGACATCCAAAAAGGGCGGGAAGATACACCCGGGAGACCTGGGGGAGCGGGGGTACAGCGGCCACCCTGTCCTCCCCTTGTGAAGAAACCCGAACCGGTCACCATCATCCCCGGAACGCCGGTGTTCCGACCCCCTCCTGTTGGGCCTCAATGCTTTCACTGTGGAGGGATGGGACACATCGCCAGATTCTGTCCCCAAAAGGAAGAGCCGATGGAGATAGGGATGGCCCGTAGTTACTACTGTTCTCCCTCCGAAAAACGACCACCTTCCTTTCGCTGAGGAGTGACCGTGAACGGACAGCCTGTTACATCATTGGCAGACACGGGCTGCCTCCAAAGTGTAGTCAGGCCCCAGGACCTGGAACAGGGGATCGGACCTATCGACGGGACCGTGGCCATACGCTGTGTCCACGGTGATACGAAGCAGTATCCCACCGCTCGAGTACAGATACAACACCAGAACGACCCTGGGACCTCTCTGAAGGTGGGACTCATACCCCGTTTGCCTGAACAAGTCATTCTTGGGAATGATTACCCGAACTTATCGCAAATGTTAAAGGACACCCCAACAAAAGAAGAAGAGTGGTGGACCACGGCGCCCTTTGCCAAGGAAGAGGACCAGGACTGGCCACCCACGAAAACCCGAAAAAGCAGAAAACAAAGGAGGGCGGGAAAAGGTAAAAACACAGCCGTATTGCCTGTTCTTCGGGATGAAAATCCCTGGCAGACCGACAGAAGCTTTCATGCCACTCAAAGGGAGGATCCTGTCCTACGAGAAGCCTGGGATAAGGCCCTAGCGAATGAAGATCCTCTTCATGTAGGTCCCTATTTCTTCATTAAAAATGGGTTGTTGTATAGGAAAGGGAGTCCCACCCAAAACCCCCAATTATTGGGCCCGGGGCCGTTCCGAGAAAAGGTTTTATATCTAGCCCATAGCCACCTCTTAGGGGGACACTTTGGGAATGAAAAAACAGAAAAGCAGATCACAGAACGGTTTTACTGGCCTGGCATATACCAACAAGTATAAAATACTGTCGAGAATGTCCTATATGCCAGAAAAACAGCCGGTACCGTCCTCCCCGTGCACCCCTCCACCCACTCCCCATCATTGGTGGGCCTTTCTGCAGAGTAGGGATGGACATTATAGGTCCTTTGTTGCCTTCCCGAAGCGGGTGTCGTTACGTTCTTGTTATTGTCGATTATGCCACACGTTTCCCGGAGGCTATGCCCTTATGACGTCCGGATGCCACCAACATTGCCAAAGCTATGGTGACGGTCTTTTCACGGGTAGGGTTCCCAAAGGAGATCTTAACTGATCAGGGGACTCCATTTGTGTCCCGAGTAATGAAAAAGGTACGTGCCCAGTTAGGGATCAAGCAGATACGGACCGCGGCACACCATCCTCAGACGGAGGGTTTAGTCGAGCGGTACAACGCCACCATTAAAACCACCCACAAGAAACTTCTGGCCCTAGAGTCCAGAAAATGGGAGGACATGTTGCCTTTGGCGTTATTCGCTATTCGGTGTAAAGAACAAAAAAGCACTGGTTATTCCCCATTCGAATTGTTATATGGCCATCAGCCACGTACATTGTTGGAAATGGTTCAAGAGAAATGGGAAACAGAACAGAATGATTCAAAACCGCTGGTAGATTACGTCTCTAATTTAAGAACACACCTGGGGCAAATCAGAACCATAGTCCGGAACAACCTGGAAGAAGCACAGATAGCCCAAAAGGGGCAGTATGATAAAAAAGCGAAAGAAAGGTCCTTCGATGTCGGAGATTCCGTGTTACTAATTATGGCTTCCTCTGACCACAAATTATTGGGACAGTGGCAGGGACCTTATACAGTGATCGAGAAAGTGACACCTGTGACCTACCACATCGAAACGGACGCGGCTAGGGGTACCTCCCAGATCTATCACATTAATTTGTTGAAGAAATGGGAGGGGCCCTTACCGGCGCTTGTGAGCAGAGCGGAATCACAGACTCCTTTATTTGATCAGTGTATAGACCCTGTTCTTCCTTCTGATTTGAGACAGGAATTAACGAACGTCCTCTTTCCCCTCCAGGACAACTTCTCCACCTTTCCGGGTAGAACCTCCCTGTTGGAGCATGCCATTAAAACCCCTCCCGGGAAACGTGTGCGTCTTAGACCATATCGTATACCCGAGGCACGCCGACTTACCATTAGAGAAGAAGTACAGCAGATGCTGCGGATGGATATCATCGAACCCTCCATAAGCGAATGGAACTCACCTATTGTACTTGTACCGAAGCCAGACGGCTCGGTACACTTCTGTATCGATTTCAGAGAAGTAAATAAAATATCTGAGTTTGACACCTATCCCCTCCCTCGGGTAGACGAAATGGTCGAGAGAATAGGCAGAGCTAAATATATCAGTACCCTTGATCTCTGTAAAGGGTACTGGCAAATCCCATTGGGAAAGCAAGATAAAGAAAAAACTGCGTTTTCCACCCCTGATGGGTTGTATCAATTCAAAGTGCTACCTTTTGGGTTACACGGGGCCGCGGCCACTTTTCAAAGAGCCATGAATGTGATACTGCGACCCCATGAAAACTATGCCGGGGCGTACATTGACGATATCATTATCTATAGCGACACCTGGCAACAACACCTGACACATCTGTCCCAGGTGATACAGGCTTTAGGACGACATGGTCTTAAGATAAATCCCACCAAAAGCCACCTGGCAGCTCAGACGGTTCGATACCTTGGATACCTGTTGGGGGAAGGGGTTATTAAACCCCAAAGCACCAAACTTACAGCCATCTCCCAAATCCCCTGCCAAAGACAAAGAAGGACCTCCGAGCTTTCCTAGGTTTACTCAGTTATTACCGACGTTTCATCCCCAATTTTTCACACCTGGCGGCCCCCCTTACAAACCTACTTCAGAAAACCGTAAACACCGAGGCTCTGTTAAAACATCCTTCTCCCGACATTCTACAAACCTTTGAGACCCTGAAAACCTCCCTCACGTTAGATACCGTCTTAGTCAGTCCTGATTACTCCCTTCCATTCATCCTCCAGACCGATGCTTCAGAGCAGGGGCTAGGGGCGGTACTGTCTCAGGTAACAGAACAGGGGAGGAGAAGCCCATACTGTACATTAGCCGGAAACTGTTCCCTCGTGAGCGTAATTATGCGGTTCTGGAGAAAGAAGCCCTTGCAATTAAATGGGCCATAGACACCCTACGGTATTATCTTGAGGGGAGAGAGTTTACCTTGTATACGGACCACGCACCCTTAGAGTGGCTAGCACGGAACAAGGGCAACAACCAAAGGGTTTTAAGATGGTTCCTGTCTTTACAGCCATACTGGTTCCATACAAAACACTGAAAGGGAACGGAGCAAGGGAATGCGGACTATCTGTCTAGGTTTCCCCAAGAACGAAACCCTAGTAGAAGGACAGCAAGGGAAAGGGGATGTGAGGCAGTAAGCCCGGGGATACCGTTCTTACCTGCCTTCATGGACCAACATTGTAAAAACACTCCCTCGATCGAAGACCGGTCTCCGAGGGTCGGTTTCCGGGAGGCTGGGTTCAGGAGACTAGACACACCCACCTGTCATGTTTCCCTACAGCGAGACCGAGGCCCGAGGACGGAAGCAGGAGGAGCTAACCCCGGAAGCAGTTCTTCACATCCAGTGAAAACGGATCAACACGAAGTAGGATGGTCTTCAACCAACAGCAGAGTGGAGGCAAGCCGAGAGCAGAACGAGGAGAGACCAGAGAGAGAAGACAGAGACCGTAGTGGAGAGATCGACGAGGAGACGGACAAGCGGTGGAGCGAGGAGTGGTGGTGTCCACCGGAGGAGGCTGGAGAGCGGCCGCAACAGCCGGTGAGTGACCGCGACTCCGAGGAAGGCGAGGGAGGGTACAAGGGTGGCGGGAGGATTGTCGAAACGGTGGGCACGGGGTAGAGGGGTAGGACCCACGACCAGCACTGGAGAAACGTTTTGTTTTTACCACTCTGAGCGCTTCTTTATTTTCCCTCCCCTGTTCTTATCACCTCCGTCTGTACAGAAACACATTTGATCTCTGAGTGACATAGAGCACAAGTCCCCTACTTTATCCCATTTTCGTTACTCTCCATTAAGTTTGTTTTGTCAAAGTCTTTGGGCTTAATTTCCCCTCGAACGTCCAGACAAACACCCCTTCTGGTGTGGTGATGGGTAGCGAATAATCCCCACCCCACAGTCACATGATAACTGTCGGCTTCCTTTTCTCCCTTCTTTATGAGCCTCCGGGGTAACACCAAAGAGACGGAAGAGTCGGCTCGAGCAACATCAAACCCCCGCCCGAGAACCGCGAAGACGGACCATGGAGAAGAGGAAGGAGGAACAACCCCAGTGACTTTGAATACCCTACTTCCTGACAATAAAACACGTGCTTTTCGAAAGTACATTCAGCCTCCGCGTCTGTTTATCCGGCCCGCGCTCCCACACTGCTGGTGCTGCTGGACTCTGCCATCTGTGAGTCCTACCCTTGCCTGAGGTGCCTCTTTCCAGTTACAGGACCTCAGAGGTGGGTTTTGCAGCTAATCTCTGCAAGAACCGGCGCGAAGCATTGCAAAGCCGTGTAAAGTCTCTTGAACCGGCGCCGGACGACGCGAAGCCTCGCGAGTCTCGCCGGGTGACGCGAAGTCTCGCCGCGCAGCCCCCAGCACCGACGCCGGACGTCGCGAAGCCTCGCAAAGCGACGCATCACCTCCGGTGTGTCACGCATTGTACCTGTGCACCAAGTTTTCCATGCATCACCCGCAGACCAGAACCGTCTTGGATTCCGACGCCTCACTTCCCCCTACAGTCCGGATTCGACGCATCACTTCTCCTGTGTGCAGCAGAACTGGCGCCTCGCCTCCCCAAGGACTCAGGAACTGACGCATCGCTGTGTTTTCCAATGCTTCCTTTCTCTGCGGCTGTTTGGCCGTGTGAATTTTGACGCATCTTCAGGTACTTTGTGTAAAAGTCATGCATCCATAGTTTTCTATGGTACAAGTTTTGAAACCTTTTGAAAGTCATATTTTTAACTGTGTATGTTGGATTTTTGTCGTTTTGGTCTTGTTAAGTTTAGATAAAGATATTTTATTTTTCTAAACTGGTGTGGTGTCCATTTGTGGTGTTTCCACTGTTTTTCTGTGAGTGTTGGTACAAATGCTTTACACATTGCCTTTGGGATAAGCCTGTCTGCTCGTGCCAAGCTGCCAAGGGGGTGAGCAGGGGTTATCTAAAGTGTGTATCCCCCCTTACCCTGACTAGAAGCAAGGGTCCCTATTTGGACAAAAGTACCTACCTCTGCCAACTAGAGACTACCATTTCTAACACTATGTCATGGGGATAAGGGTCAAGGGGACCAGGAGGAACTGGAAGATCTCGGAGAAGGGACCTGGAATGAGCAAGATGGCCAGCAGACTAAGTATTTAAAGATCTCAACAAGGAGGACAAGAAGGAAGAGGGTCAATTCTAGTGGGTGCAATACCAGGAAGAAAACAAGCACTGTGAGGACCAGGAATAGGAAGACTAGTACTAGGCAAACCAGAGTGAGGAAGACTAGGAGAACAGGACCTGGAGAATCAGAAGCAGATGCCCAGGTAACCAGAGCCAGCAGGACAAGAACTAAGAGGACCAGGGCAAGGAGGGCCAATGGGATCACAACCAAAAGGACCAGGAGTATTAAGTCACAGAGGCCCAGGACAATCAAGACCTGGTGTACCAGGACAAGGAAGTCCAAGACGAAGAGGACTATGCCAAGGGGGGAGGGTTGATGACCAAACTCGGTGGCTAAGAACAAGATGACCAGAACAGAATTATCCATCCAAAAAGGACCAGGACAACGGCTAGGACGATCGGAGGGGCCAAAACCAAGAGGACCAAGGAACTGAAGTAACAAAAGGAGCAGGAAGACCAGGAACTGGAGTAGCAGGAGCAAACTGGCGAGGAACAGGGGGACCAGGACAACCAGAGACTAAAAGACAAACCAGAAAAGGCTAGGACAAAAATGATGGGGTCCTTCTCCAGAGGAACTAATAAGTATGACATGGACCAGTGGACACAGGACCATGTGGACCTAGAGGACAGGGACCAGGGTGAGGAGGATCAGGAAGGGAGGGCTAAAAGTGCCAGGCCTAGGACAACCAGGACCACAGGGCCAGGTGGAAAAGGGCCAAGCAGACCAGCAAGGATCAGAATGAAGAGGACCTTAATACCAGGATCAGGATGCCAAGGATGAGCCAATAAAAGGAAAGGCCAGGAACAGGAAGCCCAGTGTCAGGAAGGACTAGAACCTTGAGCATCAGATTCAAGAAACCAGTGCCACGGTAGCCAGGGCTAGCCGGACCGGTGTCAGGATGTCAGGATGAGACCAGGTGGACTAAACTAACCCTGAAAAGGTGGAATTAGAACAGCACCAGAAGGAGGAACAACACCAGAAGACATAGGAGAAGAAGGAAGACGACTGGGAGAAGGAAGACACCTATGTGATTCTAGCCCACATGTACTAGGATATCCCTTTCATAAACAGTTCTTATTCATGCTTCTTATGCTGTCAACCTCTAGAAACCTCAAACTCTTTTAGCCCATGTAAAGAACTGGTAAGTATTTTACAAACAATGAGAGCATGCAAAGTGAATTGAAAGCCAGAACTGTTTCAGTCTGAACTGAGAGATAGAGACACTGCCTGATGCTGGCACAGTAGTCTGAAGGTGTAGCAGAAGGCAGAGGCACTGAATCTTGGCATAGGAGTCTAACGGTGGATGGGTGAAAAGGAGTGTAGTCTGTGAAAGCAGAAAGGGTTTGAGAAACTCAGAGGGCAGAAGTCAGCAAAAAAGGTTAATGGCTAACAAATGAGGTCAAAGGCTGTGGTAATCAGCAGAGTGGAGCTAAGGATCATATGAAGGCTCCAATGAGCAGAAGCCGGAGTGGGAAAGAATCCAAATAGATCATCTCAAATGACTCAAAGAGGGACTCTGAGTAACAAAGGGCTCTGAATGCCTACAGTGACAGTACTGGGAACCAAAATTAGTGGTGATAGCTTCAGCATAAGACATGTGGTCTGCAAACTTCCTAGGGCTTAATGAAGGTGGAGGAGATAGATATGAGGCAGAAGTGTTTGAAAGGCCAGTAAAGAGGTATTGAGTGTCAAAACTGGTCAAGTAGTCTGAGTGACTCCCGGACCTTTGTGCTGATGTTCCATGTGTGTGTATATACGGTGGATGTATAGTAAGTGTGTAGTAGTAAGTGTGTGATGAATGTCTGAGTGCTAGGATACTTGGCTGCATTTGGGATTGCCCCTGGTTTAGCATCTCACTTGACTGAGAGTAGATAAAGCTTCCCCAGACTGTGGAAGTGTATTGAGTGCATCCTGCTGGCTGGAGGGTTGAGACCCACACACTTAAGTGAGGGAGAATGGACAAAAGGCTACCAACAGAAATTCAGCAAGGTCATTCTTAAGCAAAGGTCTGCTGATTAGTTCTTCCTGAGCGACTACATAGGGTAGATGGTAGGAGCGAGGGGTAGGTCAGAAGTTTCTCTTGTTAAAGGCGACAAAGTTTCAAAGCTGGATCTGATGTGCCTGAAGACTGTAGACTGCCTTATGTGTCTTATTTGCTGAGATGTATGCATGTTGTCCTTTTTTATATACTCCTACTTGGGGCCAGGACCATAGTTAATGCTGTGAGAGCAATCGCCTAGCACAAGGACTGTAGCTGAGCTACAGTTAAAAAATGACATTTGAAAGAGAATTACCCCAAATCAGTTCTGAAACATTAGACAGTGGATCCACATTCTGTCTATGGAAAATGATTATGAAAGTGGAACTGTGAAATGATCGATCTGTACAGTCACAAGACAGAGGTTCAAAAAGTCTCTATTTATTCACAATATCTTATTGCCTACAATATTTGTAATAAAGTCAATGACTAAAATATCTCTTTGAGTTTCTTTTGTTCTGTGTTTGTGATGCCTATATGTCTTTCTCTGATTTACTGGGAATACTCCTTCATATTCCAATGACAGTCGGTTCAAATAATTATAGTCCATTCCTTCACTGGTAAAAAAGACATTATGCAGAGTTGACCATATGGTGGGGATTAGTTGTCTCATCCACATCCTTCCCTCCATAAAATTCCTCAGGAAAGTCTTCCATGTCCTGGGAGAAAAAAGAGGCAATAGCCATCCCTGGTCTGGAGCCTCAATGATCTTGCTCTCCCTTAAGAATAACTTCTTTTTATCCACTTGGTGATTCCTTCTTGAGACAAAGAAGAGGCAATGGTCATCTATGGCATGTAGCCTGAATGTTCCTCAAACCGCAATCTCAGAATTGTTCTAACATCTCAAGATGTCTGATTAGGTGATCAGCTGCAGTGGCGGCTGGTGACATTTGAAAGTGGTGAGCGTAAAATTATTGTCGTACTGCACTACGGCGAGCGAGCGTAGCGAGCGAGCGGAAGAACCTACGAGGGGTTCGGGGGGGTTCTCCCCGGAGAACATTTTGAAAAAAGAGTGGACAAATGATGCATTTTCAAGCAAACTTGAGGAAGCAGGAAGGTTAATAAAGCAATACGATTGAATTTATCATTTAAGAAATTGCTGGGTGTTGGATTGGTGGTGAGCATAAGAAATAATTACTGACGCCCAGCGTCATAGACCGTCTATGAACAGAATCTAGATTATTTAGTCTGTTCAGTGTGCTCTATAATTATGGCCATTTGTTTGTTCATTATTTTGGGTTGAATTCAGCAATCATTTTATGAGTGACATCTAAGGATAGATGCTGAAATGGCAGCTATAAGTTCACGATTTTCTGTTTTTTAGAGAAAGTAATAAAGGTTGCTTATTTAGTGATTTTTCACTTAGTTCTGATTGAGTGGATGGTTGAGGCTGATTGAGTGGACCAGCAATCAATCCTTTGATCTTCAGGTTACACACAAACCTCCACAATGACTAAATTAGTCTATTGAGATATTTCATCAGTAGACACCCAACTGCTTAAACAAGCCAGGTAGAAGAAGGACATGGGAGAGTAGTAGCACTAACTTTACTGTAGCATAGTTAATCACCACCTTGGTACTCATTACAAGTTCTGAGTGAAAATCCACGTGATTGTAATATAACCTAAGTACTACAGATAAAACTACCAATACTATGAGATACAGTAAGTAACAGGTGTGGTATGACTGCCACATTACACTTTCACCCATGTAGTGAGGAATTTCTGTATTTAGAGAACCAACATTACTAATATAGCTCATGATAACGGGCGACATTACACATAAAGTGCATTTTCTAAAGTGCTTAGTAATGACCGTGGATGCAATGAACAGCCACTACAATTATAACCGCTGATGATTTTTCAGACAATACCCAGCTGTGACATTTGGGACCGGCACGGAACACCAATCACACTAACAACCAACTCAGTTTATGTGCAATACAAATACCGCAAACAGTCATCTCCCCAGCCGGTACAGAATAGTTGGTGATAGACTTTCACAGATGTAGCTGCACATTTATATGTTAGACTCTCACAGATGAGTGCACTTTCATAGGGACAGACTTTCACATTTCTGGTGGTGTCAGACATTTAAGGTGGATCAGCAGGTTCCCGAGTTTGAGACAAGATTTCTAAAAAACTGTTTTGTGTACTAGTCGGATGGATCACGAACGTAAACATAACTGCCAGGTGTCTACGTGTAAAAAGCGGTTGCGCTGTTTTTGTCGGCGCGCGGTCTGCCTCGTGCTGCCTGTGTGACTCCATAAGGCTTCTCTCTCTGCAAAACTAAGTCAGACCAGACACTTAATTAACGTTTTTAAGAAGAAGTGGACTAAAACATCTGAAATTAAAGTGTCTCAGACGCTGCAGGTGTGAAATAGCGACTGGGCATGCACCGTGGCACAAACTCACCTCCTTACAAGGTGAGGAGGGTGTCTACAGCTCGTTTCCATTTCTCTGCGGGGCAGGGGTTTCCTCCAGGGGTCAAACTACGGCGGTGGCTATCTCAACGCCATGTGACGTAACATACAGGCAGTGCTGGCGGCTGAGGACCCTCGAGACAGCCGTCCAAGGTACTGATGTTACTGATATACTTCAGAGTTCAGCAGGGATTGCAAATACATGAAAAGCGTATATATCGAAAGGCAAACACTCACTGTTAGGAAAATAATAAGCCGTGGCCGTGCAGCCAGGTCCCGCGTGTTCCTACAGGAAGCAGCCAGCAGGCAGCCTCCCTCCCTCCCCTACCTAAGCCAATCACAACGCTGCAATGGCAGCGTTGTGATTGGTGAGGCGCAGCAGAGAGCGCCCCAGCCGGGCCATTTTCTCTATGTAGGCTGCATGCAGTCTACATAGAGAAAAAACGGAGAGTGCGCATGACTGAGTTGGTCGGCCCTGGGGCCGACCAAACAGTCAGTACCCACAACAGTGGGCAAAGCCACTCCCCCTGCCCTCGAGCAGGACCACCCACCCGCCTGCCCCAAACCAGGCACTCCAGGCACTTCTGCTTTCTCGCAGTGCGAGAAGCAGAAACATAAAATGGTAGTTTTACCATTTTATGTTTCTGCTTCTCGCACTACGAGAAAGCAGTGGGGCGACGCCCCCACGCCCCTATGGAGGAGCCGCCACTGATCAGCTGGAAGAGCAGATCTTAATCCTGCCCCATTAAAAGCTCTTCCTAATTTGCACTCCTGCCATTGCTGGTTAAGGGCTCTGGGAAAAAGAGGCTTACTTGCAGAGTACTGTGATCCACTATGCCATCCCTTGTCACCCCTGGATTGGAATCAAGGTTGACTTCCTCTCCAACCTACAGACAATGCTGTGCCAGCCAGGGGTGTTGACTGTAACAACCTAGCTCTGAGTTGTTAAACCAAAAATATCACTGGTGTCTGCTCTTGGGTTCCACTTTAACACTGTGGTCTATGTGTTACACCTTATCCTAGTGTTGCCTTTAACAGGTAAGACCGTTGTTGGACAGGACTTGCTTTGACACTTGTCAGAGGCCCCAATCCACCCCTCTTTATTTAAGTTCCAAGTTCTTCATGACCAAGGAAGAGAGTGCTCTGCAGAGTGCTTGAGAAGATGCTGTGTGACCAGCGCTGGTATCTGCATGACAGCCAGACTCCCAGAGGCCAAGGGACATCACCTGAAGCCTGCACTTCTTGCTGAAGGAGCTGATGGATTGCCTAGTACCTAGAAGCCTTTCTGCATGCCTTATCAGAGATGGAAGGAGAATGCCTGGTCCTGCATTAGGAGAGACTGTCCAGGAGGAGAAGCCCAGCATGCTCCCATTGTGAGAAACGTCCAGAAGGGAACAAAGCTAGGAGTCAATCCATGTTGTGAAATGTCTCCCAGTTTCCGTAAGAGGTTGCTATAGTGAAATGAATTAAGACATTCATCTAAAGAGCAACATTGTTTTGTCCGTTATCCATGCAAGGTGCTAAGAGACTGGTGCACCACTGCCTGACACAGTTGTTGCCACAGAAGAGTTGTTGTTGTCACCACCAATGCACACCTATCTGCACCTAGTCTGGAAGGCTGCAACTGCCGAAAACGAGCACCCTCCATACAAGCATGCTACGCTAATCCTTGCCCAGCAGTCCTTGGCCCAAATGAAACTGCCTTTATGCTTCTACACTATTAAAGTAACTGCAGGAGCAGCAGTGTTATATCAACAAAACAATGCTTCTTATGAAGCTCATGCAAACAGTAATGCATTTGTGCAGTGAAGTCACTAAGCACAGTCAATGCTTTTTTATAAACCATGGCCATTAAAATTGTTCTCAAAACAAATCATTTTAATACATCGTTTGTCATAGTTTCCATTGCAATAACATAGATGTCATATTACTTTAGACAAAGAGAGACTGCAATGTTTCCCCAGTTTCCAAGATGAGCAGGGTGGCAGAATGCACCTGCCAACTCCTCAAGATTTACATCATCACTGAGCTGGTAAAACAGGGTCTAGCAAGAAGACAGAGAGACGGAACACACAGAGGAAAATCTGCCTTTGAGAACTGTAGATTTTGCCTGTGTGAACTCAGAGGGCACAAACTACTGAATAGATCTATGGATTATCCATTTAATCAATGACTTTCCCCATACTTCATATGAGGGACAGTAGGTATTAGCACAGCTCCTAGAGTAGAAAGAAGGCGCTGTAGGAGGTGTAGTGCTTTACTGAGATTTGTAGCTGAGATTACAACTCGGTAACTGTATTCCTATTTGAACTGTGCAGTATTTCATTTTGCTATGAGACTATATTTATGCATATTTATTGTGTGGTATTTTGTTGCGGTGATGAGTTGTTTTGTGTTTCTACGCTGCTATGTTTTTATGCTGCATTATATCTGTGCAATTTTGTTGTACTGAACTGCAGTAGTTGTGGTGACTTCTGTTTTGACTGTTTTGTTGTGTTCTGCCCTGTTATGTCTTAAATGTTTTGTTATGTTGTTTTGTTTAAGTTATTGTGTTATGTTCTATTATTTATATTTCCATTCAAACATAATAACAGATGACCAGTACATGAAAGGAGCAATCCTGAATCATTTTTATTTTGACCCTATAAGCAGGTTTATGTAGCTTTTGAATTACTAAAATAAACACAGGGCTGGACAATATGTTATTGAGTCTGTTGGCTGATTGTTGAATTCTGAGCTCCTGTGCTCTAAGAGTTTTCTCTCAGAAATAGGACCAATGTATAATGTCTATAAAATTTAAGTAAGGCCATGCATTTAAATATGAATATGTTTTCTTTATATTCCTATAAGCTGCATATGTTCAATGCATTTTTGTTTGTGATTACAGTATTAATAATCATAGAAACCAAATAATATTTTAAAAAGTGTTGATTTCTACATTCAAAGATTATCTGTTGACACTTGAAAGTCCTCCCCCAAGACGTCATGCTGAATATGCTGCACAAATAGGCTAATACTTGGATAGCAGTCATTATACCATCAAGCATTTTTAGAAAGAAGTTTCAATGTTTTATTACCTAATATTGACTGCCATAATAAGAGAAAAGTAACTGGTTACTGGGGAAAAGCTGAGTCGGTCATTGTTAAATATGCACTCAATGTAATTAGTTGGTTTAGGACCAGGCAGTTTTGCCACCCCTTGCATTATTCTTATGTCTATATAGAGCCTGAGTCATGAAGAGGTTATTGTTAGTCAGATAGAAACACATTCTGTTGCGAAAGGCTCTCTGCTTTATGGCTACAATAAAGGAATCTGTCTTACTGCATGGTGTTGTTCTAGTTGTTATTGGAGGGATTCCCCTTGCTGTTCCCACACAGATGACCATACATAGGTCAGATTAGAGGATGATGGAGCCACCGGTTTGGCACTTTTCTGCCACACACAACCTCTCCTGATGATTAATCTGAGAACATTTCAAAGGTTTCTATAAGTTTCCCCAAAACACTATTTCTTTATACAAAATGTACCACAACACAGGGGTGGAAATGTATGTAAACAATATTGTGCCAACAGAGATGCCTTGTTTATCAATAGCCACCTTTGCATGTAAACTTAAAGCAGTAGGAGCATTTGTGGAGCAAAACACAGCTCCAAAAAGGGCTTCCCAAGTCACTATGTCTTGGCTCATGGTTTACTGGAGTGGCATTCTGTGCCATGTCTGCCAAAATAACTTGGAAACAGTCAAACATTCGGGCCTTTAGACCTATGAGTTAGTTGCATTTACGTCAGCTTAAGCATTAAGAGTCTCATGTCACAAAATCATGGGGTTTGTGACCACAATATTGCTTAGTATTGAGTACAAAAGCCCTTTTACAAGTTAGAAAATTCTTTCGACTTGTAAAAGGGCTTTTGTGAACCTTCCCAAATTGCAAATAGGAGGGGGTTGAAAAGGGCGTCCTCCCTCCCATTTCAAATTTGAAAAGAAATGTATTGTTAGTTTACAACTGTAATTGCTGTTGCTAAACATTTATGAGCTACAGACATCGGAGTTGGGGTGGTATCTGATTTGCAAAGAAGCGGCCCCCTTAAGACTTTCCCTTTGGGAATCGTGTTGCAGTCATAGGAATGAAGGCATGCTGTCCCTTGCAGTCCACGATTGCTGTAATTACAGCCAATCACAGAGGGAGGTAAATTGACATCTGTTTAATTATTATTAGTTAGGCAAGTCATTCTACAACCCCCCACAATTCAGTATTTTGTGAACAGATGTAATAGTACATAGATCAGTTTGCAAAATACTATTGCATTCGCAAAAAGTCTATGCGCAATGTGCAACCACTTTTTGTGAATGTAATAATAATATATCATGACCCAAACTTGCTTAAGGGGATGGATGCCAATTGTATTCACTTTGCGTTTGCAGTTCTACATGGTGGTTTGTGCCTGTTGAAATCTATGTAAGGCACAATAATACAAAATGTAACCTATTTAGACAGCATTTGGGTAAATAGTAAAGCTTCTCTGCTGTTTCCATGGCTGCTTGCCCAGCTGTGTATACTGTTTGCTATTTAGCCAGCCACCAGGTGAATAATGAAGTTTCTTTTCTATTTGCATGTCTGCCGGCCAAATAGTATTCCAATTTGGCTATTTAGTCAGTGGCCAGGCAATAATTAAGTTTCTTGGCTATTTCCAAGGCTACCGGCTAAATGGTACATAATGTCTGCTAGTTAGCCAGCAGCAGGATAAATAATGACATTTATTTGCTATCTGCAAGGTCACTTGTCAAATAGTACACAATTTCTGCTTTTTAACTAGCAGCCAGCTAAATAGTGAAGTTTCCTTTTTATCAGGTCGAGCCTAGAGCCAGCGCGCATGCGCAGCACTGCGAGACTTATTGTAGAGGAGTAGGGAATAGAAGCCCCGCCCACTCTCCGCCCATATTTGCCATTGGCTTGTGTCATAGTCCGTCCTAAATGCTGGCTTCGGATTCGTCAATAGGCTTGTTAGTTTCTCCTTAGTACCGCCTCCTCTTCATTTGTCACCTCCCATGGCGACTGGCCCCTTTACTTCGGTTGTTACATGGCATGTCTTATTTAGACTGTGAGCACTAT
Source organism: Calotriton arnoldi (assembly GCA_963921515.1). Taxonomy (NCBI): domain Eukaryota; kingdom Metazoa; phylum Chordata; class Amphibia; order Caudata; family Salamandridae; genus Calotriton; species Calotriton arnoldi. The sequence goes on along the minus strand of CAWUFW010015360.1, from coordinate 152,391 downwards.
TTTCTTTAATGAGGTTCTCCTACTGCAGGCACGCCATGTTTCTTAGCCTTCTTTACTCCCTCCACCGTCCTCCCGTTGTCATGCCTTCTCTTCCCCCCGCCCACCCTCCTGTTGTGCGTGCCTTCTAACCCCCCAAACCATGCCTGCCTTCCCGTTGTCCGTGCCTTCTCCCCCAAGCAGTCCTTCCGTTGTCCGAGCCTTCTCCCCACACCCACCCTCCCGTTGTCCGTGCCTGCAAAATCCGGTTGTCCCTTCTCGCCCCCCACCCGCCCTCCCTTTGTCCATGCCTTCTCCTCCTCCCCTTGCCGGCCCTCCCTCCCGTTGTCTGTGATTCCTACCATTTGGAATGCAATAGTTCTCGTGTAAATGCGAGACCTATTGCATTGCAAATGCTCGTTTTGTTTACTCGGCTCGGGTTTTCAGGCGGCTCCACAGAAGTGTGAGAAGAGTATGGATGTTGAACTTACATTTAAACAAACGGGACAGATAATGCAAATCGATGCAAACAGTTCATAACGCGAAACACAGAACGAAATGAAATTGTCCAAAATACAGTGGGTGCGATTCGAAAAGTCCCTTTCGCCGGTAAATGTATAAATAGTGCTGAAAATGGCTCAACTTACACCTTCGGGGTATTTACAACAGGATAACTAGCAGCTGTAAATTCTTGTACTATTGAGTCATTGTATGCCAGGCCTATATACAACTATTCTGCAGGTAGCTCCTTGAAGGAGTGGACGGAAACCTTGTGAATGTCAACAAACTTCTGAGTTTGAGGGCATTCACAAATTCTTCTCTGGCACATCTTCATTGGTATGAGAATTATAAACAAAATAGTTTCAGATCGCTTAAATATTCTGGCTCCTTTGAACTGTTCAGCTCATGCAGATGCGCCACTACTAGCCGTGCTGGAGAATTTAGGGCAGTAATGGCAACTTATTCACTGAGGCATGTGACATAGACCCACCAGAATCCCAAGCCATCATCCAGAGATAGGAAAACGTGCAATGCAATGGCATTTGCAATACAATAGGTCTCGCATTTACCCGAGTTTGAGCTATTAGCATTGTAAATGACAATGCCTTTTATTTATGTTTTGGATTTTAAAACATAAATAAAAGGCATTGTCATTTACAATGCCATTAGCTCAAACTCGTGTAAATGCGAGAGCTATTGCATTGCAAATGCTTGTTTACAGGGCTGCCGGCCAAACAGTGCAGAATTTCTACTATTTAACCGGTAGCCAGGTAAATAATTTAGTTTCTCTGCTATTTGCGAGTCTACTGGTCAAATAGTAAATATGTCCTACTGTTTAGCCAGCGGCTGGGTAAATAGCAAAGGAAATTCACTATTTACCTGGCAGCCAGCTAATTAGAAGCCACTATTGACAAAACCAAGGTTTTAACCCGGTATTTTTAAAAGCCATTTTCAAAAAGATAGTTCTTGGTTTGCCTAGAACAATTTAAACTGAAGAGTATTTCTCAACACTCTGTGTGTGTTTGCAACCTTTCAAAATAAGGTTGAAGGTTACTAAAGTTTAAATGTGAATAATGTGAAGTAAATAGAAATGACTGGAATGTGCCCTTTACATTTCTAATCGCATAACGTCAACACCATTGTTTTGCAAAACCCCAGAAGAATTGGCTAAGTTGCTTGCACAGTAAATCAATATGTCTGTTCAATTTTAAATGGCCTACGGTGAAGCTGAGAAAGCTTCTCATTCCAACTCGCCAGTTGTGGTATTGCATGATGTGACATGCACAGTAGTGATATTGTGCTACCAGTATTTGTTTTCTCTGTTTTAATGTCGCACGATTAAGCCTTAGTTGATTATCACCTTTGTAAGCACAAATCATTATACCATAGGTTCCTAGAGTGATGCAATGCAAACCATGACAATAGCATATAAATTTGTGTGAATATGGATGTTTCCACTTCACACACTGGGTCCAAGACTTAGAAACTTAAGGGGCCAGATCATACAATATTTTAGCCTGGTGCTATTCCATGTCCCCGGTGGTAAGTTAAGGGAGTGTTTGCTCCAAACAACTTTTACTACTTAATAATGAAAACAGGATTCTGGGGGCGATAATGTGTGACAGGAAAATTTGAGCAGATTTGCTGTGTGGCATTTTATTGTGGTGGTGATTTGTTATTTTGTGTTTCAACACTGCTTTGTTCTTATGCTGCATTCTGATTTGGTTGTATTGTAATAAAGTAGTTGTGGTGACTTTTATTTTAAGGAAACAGCGTTTACAACGCTGTTGTTACAACGCAGGGCTTTTACAACGTGGTCGTTGTTAGTACGCAATACCTTTACATCGCAAGTGATTAGAACGACTTACTGTAGGGGGCGCTAAGGTATTGGATATGAAATCCAACACCTTCCCTGCTGTTGCGCAAACTGGAGTAGGAATAGTAAATAATACTATTCCTAAGTCCAGCACGCCCCCTACAGCAAGTCGTTGTAATGACTTGTGATGTAAAGGTATTGCTATATTCCTATTTTAACTGTTTTGTTGTGCTGCACCCTCTTATGTTTTAAATGTGTTGTTATGTTGTTTTGTTTATGTTATTGTGTTGCGCTCTATTATTTACTTTACATACGCCAACAAATGCTACTACATTTCCAGACAAACACAGCTATTGCTTTAAATTTCCATGGCAAACAATAATTTCCCATTGTCAAAAGAGGCTAAATAATGTTGTGCCAGCTCTTCAACGAATTAGACACAAGTTAGCCCAAAACTGTTGCAGAGTCTAAACTTAGCAATTGCTATATATTATACATCCCAAGGAATCCAATCGTTGTACCTCTTAGTTTCATTGGTGATAGGAACCCACCATCCATATACATGTATTGGTATTTATATAGCGCAAAGCTATGAAGCAACAAAGTACTGTACTTTACTTGAGGGGTTGGGAGACAATCTACAAGATTGTTTACATCAAGTGGGGATTATACTGTGCATTTCTTTTAGGCACAAGGAGATTATGTGATTTGCCCAGAATCACACAATGTCGATTCAAGCACCTAAGGCCAGATTCAAACCTGGTTCCCCAAGGTTTCAAAGGCACCAGCTCTAGCCTCTAGACCACATCACCTCCCATGACAGCCCCTAGATATTTTCATAAATTGTGCTGTTGTTTCTTAGGACTGAGTTCTGTATTATATGCTCGCTTCACTCTCTCTGCCTCTCTCTGCCTCTCTGCAATATGCCACACATGCAGGCCTGATACAGGTAAATTGATTGAGGTCTAGTTTGACCAGATCAGCAAGTGTGTAAAGATGACTTGTTCTAATCTAGTAGAATAAGACTTCTAAAGCAGAGGTGGTTCATAACAATCTTCACGTGTCTCTGAGCACTTGAATGGCCCTCAAAGACAGTAGTGTAGAATCTTATAAGACTACTACCCCAGAGGAACCGAAGTGGAAGAAATTACAAATGGAGCTGAGTATGTTGGACTTTAAGGAAAATAAACAAACTGGCAGCAGCTAAAGTGAAGTGAAGGTGAGATGCAACCACAGCTGGGAAAAATCAAGGGATGCATATCTTAATTAGTTATCTGACTGGAAATGTGTCATGGAATGGCAATTTGTTCTGGAACCTAGCCATGCCATACACCAAATGGAGAGAGGGTCAGCCCTTTTGGTTAGTTTAGTTGGAAAGTGAATTGTTGCTATTGTTTTTCTAGAGGGAAAGAACATAAATGATGACCAGTATATGTAGGGAACAATCCTGAAAGATTTTACTTTTTTTATTTTGATCCTATTGCTTGGCCTAAGTAGCTTTAGAGACAAAAATAATAATAATTCATATCAAAGATGGGAGGTGTGGGCAGACACTACTCAGAGATCATGAGTGGTCGCATGAAGGTTAACAGTTCTGAGGAATATGAATGTTTGTACAATTTGGTTGAATGTATTGCATCCGGGAAAATTATTTTGCTCAGTTACATTAACACCTAGTTGATAGAAGCCTGACACAAACTAGAGAGAGTTTACAAAGGCAGCCATTGAAACAATGGAGCACAAAACTAAACTTGGTGGTCAAATGGGTAGAGCTACAGATGATGCATGCCTGCGTGCTTGACCAGTGGGGCTCCTTTTTTCACACGCTGTAGAGCTGCCCCATGATCCGTATATTTTGGGAGGGGTTGCGAACTAGAATTGAAACGGCCATCGAGAAAACTACAGCAAGTCAGGTCCCATTGATGTTGTTGGAAATATGGGGTGATTCCGACCTTACATCCTACCAGAACACTTGGGGAAACCATGACTTTCTGCTGGCAACAAGGGAAATTGCACAGAAATGTGGGAGTGCTGTGGGCCCGCGGCTGTGGGACTGGAACCAGCAGATGGATAGATGTTGTGTCAGGGAGAAATTCATGTACGAAGGTCGGGCTGTCCAAAAAATTTGAGAAAGTGTGGGGAGCGAGGTCTGTGGGAGAGTAGGGATTCGGATCTGTGGCACCTCGCACTGGGCCTCTGGCTGGCCGAGAACGGTGGAAGTGCAATTTTATCAGAACTGTGTACCAGGAACGAACTCGCCTCAGAACGATGCTCTAGTGACAATACTTTTATCCGTTAACAGTGCATGGACTTACATGCTAGCTGCCAGGGTTGGTGTGGGGGTTAGAGAGGGGGAAGTCCAGATATCACTGAAATGTTTTATAAGTTGAATATTTGTGCATGTTCTTTAAATGCCAATAAAGTATGTTATTAAAAAAAATAGAAAGCTGGTTGATGTCCGAAGCATCGAGCCAAAGGCAGGACTCAAAAAGGTCCAAAAAGATACTTGAATTAAGAAAATGCCATCAAACCTTGAAGGAAGAGTTGCAAAAAAGATGGGCAGCAGCCTCTTTCCAAAGACCTTAATAGATTCACTGGGGTTTTGAAACTGCATCTCTAAAAAAAGGGGGATATGGTGAACCTGGGGAATCCTCTGGGCAAGGCATCATTAGTATTTTCTTCCGGATAGCCACTGAACTAGAGATCAGCTGTCAGCAGAGAGACCATGGGATGTTAACATTTTTTATCATGTACAGTTTGCTTAAATCCCCAAGCCTGTGGGGCTCGATTAGTGGCATCTGGGCATTATTGAAAGAACATGGTGGATTTCTCCCATGAATTTCTTTCAGCTGAGCAAATTGCTGCGACGAAGAACCATAACAGACCTGCCAGAAACATTTAATGGTCCGATGTGGGTGTGATAATAAAAGTATTTGTATGGCCAACTGACTAAACAAGAAAATGATATATTAGATCTAGTGACTTTGCAGAGGGCAATGATGTAGACTGTCGGACCAATGGACACCAAATGCAGTTCTAGATCTGCTTCTTCCTGGTGGTTCAGAAGCATGTAAAGCAGTACCTAGTGGCTATGATTATCAGGACAATCAGGGAGAACTCTGGTTAATATGTTCTGTGGTCTGGGTGGAGTTTTACATGGAAATTGTGTCTGCATAATAGTCTTGGTGAGATATTCAGCAAATTCTGAATGGCAAAAGTTAAAGCCTACAGCAACCCTGTAGGAAGTGGCACATTCTCCTTTTATGCATCTTGTTTGCATCTTAAAATGCCCCAAATGAGGGAGTCCATTTGTACTTCTGTTAAGACACTTTATGAGAAGCACTTGATGAAGTAAATGTTTCTAACATGTAGAAGAGCCTGCTTTTAACTAAGTTGCCACTAAATGGTCATAAAAGAGAGCCCACAAGGCCTTCGTGCATAATGTGTATAACTGAGACATGCAAGATATTGAGCCTGGTATATCTCAGCAGTGACTATATTAAAAGTTGATTTTTGTTTCATTGGATAACTTACTTTAACTTCCCTGTATTGGATTGGTCTGCTTATGATTAAAAGTCAGAATTCAGCTTAGGAAGCAGCTAGAGGTCATCCATGCTCTTTTGTAATGTTTATCAAACTTTCTTTTAGTGGTAATCATAGAGTTTTGTTAAATATTCTGCAAAGGGGATTTTTGAGAAGCACGTTTGTCTCTGCTTGAAGGTCAGGGCAGTAACTGTTAGTTCAGTTTGGCAAGGCTCTCCCTTCTCTAGAGGCAGCATATAGCTCCTTGCAGAATTGTAAACTACCTTTCTGGGAAGTAATAATAGTCTATACCTGCTGGCAGGTAGACAGGGAGGAGTAATGACTGTCTACTTATATTGAAATGTGCGAGAAGGGACTGGAAAGGAACAAAAGGTGGCCCTTACAAAGAACTGGCATGAACCTTCCAGACTAGTAAATTTATGGTAATCGGTGCTATAGCATCAGGGCTATCTTTGAAGCTACTCTACTCCCAGCCTGTGATATCTCCATGCACTGACTCTGTTGTCTTGCCATCTTGAAATTACCCTAGAGCTGAGTTCCTGGGATTGTTTTAATGAAAACAACATGAAGTGCTGAAAAACAAACGCTGGTTTAGCTGTGGGAACTTTCTTAGGACTGGGCTTTCTGCCACCTGCTCCTCAGCACATACCTATACTGGGTAAATATCAAATGGGGAGGTCCCTGCTGTTTGTCTAACAGAGGGGAGGACTGAAGCCTTTGCTTGTTACCCATTTGTAATTAAAGAATGGAAGTAATTCTGAATGGTCTGGCCCTCTTGTTTCCTATAGTCCCATAAAAATGAATCTACGTTGAAGAACCAGCTGCCATTGGAAAGTGGACTGGATTGGACTTTGCTTGAGTAAGTGTTCCACATTGCATATAAAATGCTGCAATAAGCACCATGAGGGCACTGGCACTGAGTCTCTAATTTGGGTTCCTGCTCCTAAATAAGTTTACAACATCACGTTTAGTAGATATTCCTTGCAGATGTACTCCCTTGCGCATAAATTTGTATTAGGCAGTCATTCCGAAGCTTAGAAATAAAAAACTCTGAAAAACACCACACATAAATTCCTAAATCAATGTAGTACTGAATGCGTACAATTGTGTTTAAATCGTCTAATTCATTCACATTGGCCAATGGCAAATCCTTAGTTACTCAATAAAAAAGCAATATCCCTGAAATGAAACACATTTTACAGTAATATATGTCAGAGGTACAACACAGAACAGAAAAAAACAAATTCATTGTCATTTCATGTTTTTCTTTTTTTTATGTTGAACAGAAAATGGCTGAACAAGTCAAGTACCTTATCAAGACCTTCTTCTTTCAGGCTGATTATGTCCAAATCAAAATCTGTCCTCAAACCATTGCTTCTGTTAAATGCTATCCTTCCAGTGAGTCCTTCCCAGTGGGCCTGGGGTGAAAGTAGAGAACAAAAGAAGATGGAACATTTAATTTCTGAATTCCTGGAGAGGTACTAACCTTAATTAACTAGCATCATGTTTGCATGATTTACAGTGTGACTGAAGGCCTTCTTTTCTGCAATCACCTTCCACTTAAGTGGTCTGAGTGATGTCTGCCTTGTATTCTAAGCAAAGCTTGATTAATCTGCGAATACCTCAAGGATAATCATATATTCGGCAAACATCTTCAGATGTGCAAACAACTGACAAATGTCATGTTTCACGAGGTTGCTGAGTTGAGAATTTGTTCCACTCAAAATACCTGATACACAAAATATGGCCCTGATTCACAAAGGTTTGTACTCACTTGGGTGTACTGGTAGTGCACGAAGAATAATTTGTCATTCACAGTTCAACATACTGAATCACAGAACTATGATAGTGGGATTTTTGAAGGACAAAATTTCTCACCATGGAAGTAAACAAAAAACTATGTCTTGTAAAGAGTGGATTAAGTTTCTTTCTAGCATATGAAAATAAAGGGAGTACCCTTTGTTTAGTTTTGTAAGGGGATGGTTTAATTCACAAGAATAAGTTTTCCCTTAGAAGAAAATAAGCCTTACGTACACGTGTATTTGTGAATGATTTACTCATGCCGACTTCCCACCTAGAGAAAGTCTGCCTGAGTAAGTTTTGGGACACATATGGCTACTTATGAAAATCTACTGCAGTATAACATTTAAAGGACTGTGCCTATGAATCGTTTTGAATCTCCCAAAATTCACAACTTTACTCCAAACAGGATTGACAACTTTTAAGAGTAGGGCAGTGTTATATATTTACTTTTCTCCTATACTTTCTCCTGCCGTAACAGTCTTAAAACATATTTCAAAATGTGTCTTTGATTTGGTCATCACAAGATTTGTGCATATGTCATTTCTTAGTGCTCAGCATAGGATCTGTTGGAAATAAGCCGAATACTTTCATTAAAGAATTTATCTAACTGTACTTGTTTACACATTCACATACAATTTGTTTTTATGTTATCATATAACCTGGATGGTAGAGAGTAAGGGGTGTGAAATGAAATAAAAGGGGCCATTGGAATTTTGGTTGAAACAGTTCAATGTAAAGTTTCTATTATATCTTAAGAGGAGTATGGTTTGTTGCACATGTGTAGGTATGGAGATTCCAAAGAATGGAGCAGGGACATTAAAAGATCAGCCACCTACAGTATCACAGTGAATTTTAGGAATTGAGTGTGTAAACGCTCTACAGAGAATAGCTCATCCAGGATGGTGATCCTGCTGTAAGGTAGAAGGCTGACATGTGAAGAGTGCCTTAAGAGCTGTCAAACTTGCAGCACTTGTCAAAACCACACTTGAAGATGGAGTTCCACTCTACTCACAAAGAGTAGAGGCCTTTGGGGTCCTAGGACCTGGGTTCAACAGCTGGATTTCTTCTACCTTGCTCAGCAGCTCTGGGTACAGAGGTAGCTGGAAGCTGTCAATCACGGGGCAGGTTGCGCCAAAGATGCTTTACCACACACTAGATGACTCCAAATTCAGGAAGCAGGAACACAGCAGCGGGGTTGTTGCCCATGTCGGTCGCTGTCGCTATAATGTGCTCTCGGGCTGGAGATGTCAACAAGGAATTACACATCAAGGTCGGTGAAAGCCTTTGAGGCTCACCGCCTTGATGACTGTAAACACTAGCCATTCTAGAAGGGAGGGGGTGTAACCTCCTTCCTGCCCAGGCCTATATCTCTGTCCTGGGGAAGTGCTAGCACATCCCAACAGGAGGGCAGACTCTTCTCTTGGTGGCAAACGGTTCAGGGAAGCCCACCAAGGCACTCAGTCACTTTATCCTAGGGAAGGCACCCACTTAGGGTGGCACCCCTGTGCATGTCAGCTCCCCCTCGACATGAGAATCATATTGGGGGTTAAAAAGCACAGTATTTGACACCAAACACAACACAATTCAGTCATTCCATAATGGAGCTGGCTATCTCGAGTTTTCACAGTAGGCAGCCCATGTTACTCGATTGACTGCCGGTCACTTACCGTAAAACCTTGCTTTGCAGGGTTACTCTAGGGATATATATGTATAAACATACACATCCACACATTTAATGCAATGCACTCTACCTCCTGGGCTTAGGAGGATAACCTTAAGAGTGACTTACGTATATTAAGGCAGTGGTGTGGCGCTGCAGCACATGGTGTGTGCAGAGTCACTCTTGAGCAGACAAGTTTCTCGTGCAGGGCTGTAATGGCATACCTGCAGACACACTTTTACTTCGGTCACACAGGGTGGCACAATACAGTGCTGCAGCCCTGGTGACTCCTTTACCACCCTTGACCTGGGTACCACTGGTACCATATACTAGGGACTTATAAGGGGGCAAAGTACTTTGTCAACTAGGTATACCAATTCACTTCACTTTTAGGGGAACGTTGATGGGCACTGGGGGCTGGTTAGCAGGTCCCAGTGCACTCTCAGAGTCAAAAACCAGTATCTAGCAGTCTAAAATGGGGCACAAAGTGGGGGGCATCTGCAAAGAAGCCCAGTTTCCAACACACCCCAATTTTTACAAATGCACAAACGTCCTTCCTACTTATTTGCGAAGGGATCTCTTCTAATATGCATTAAAATATCTTAGAATTCTAACATTCATACATAAAGTAATTTGCAAAAGTGCCTGTCTAACAATGAGAAAATGTCTCATTTGTGAATGTGTCCCATCCTAGTCTTTTTGAACTTTATTAAATATATGCACATGCAACCTAGACATATGATATTTGGTCCACTGTATGATGCAATGGCAGTGAGAAACAAATAAATCAGTGCTCCCTCTTCCTTATCCACTCCTGGGCTGTGTGAAATATTTATTATGGAAGCCTAAACTCATGTACATTATAATTATTGGCTGTGGTGTATTTCACGTCATTTCTGTTACGTTTATGCTGTTCATGTAATTTTTGCTTGCAGAAGACTTGTTTGAGCTGAGAATCTTGCTGTAACAGTAACTTTGTGCTTCGCCTGCATGGTTTGAATAAGCAACTTTGACCGCATGCATTAAGACTGTATGGACAATATATTCAGCTTTTTAGTCACATACTTTTGTATGGAAGGGCATACCTTATGTACAGTTTCTACCCAGATAACAGCCAAGCAAAATTTGTGAAATAAATGTCGTTCCCACAAGAATTCCACATACAATGTGTGGGGAAAATCCCCCTCTGCTGGCCACCTTCATTCACTTATATTTTTATCTTGATTGTTTTCATGTTTTCACCACTTCTGTTGGTGTGGAATTTGTGGAAGTGTGATGTTTTCATGTTTTCACCACTTCTGTTTGTGTGGAATTTGTGGACGTGTGATGTTTTCATGTTTTCACCACTTCTGTTTGTGTGGAATTTGTGGACGTGTGCCTCAGATTTTCAGCACTGCAGCTTACAGTGAGCACTCATGAGCATGGCAAATTTTCAGAGATTACTTTTTCTGTAACACTTTCAAATCTAGGATGGAATTAGATCTTAGATAGAAAAGTGCTCTCTTAGTAATTTCAAAAGACATGATTGATGAACTTTTTGCTGTGACTTACTCTTTTAGTACTCCTGACTTCTCGTACTACAAGTGTAAGTCAGGTCTACTCAGAGCTAAACCTTTGGGAATTGAACCAGGTCCATTGTCTTATGCTGGTGGGCCAGAACCAAACTAACCTACAGCTCTTGACACCATCTAGAAGAATTGAGTATGAAACACACAGAGGGCAACATATCAGAGTCACAGCGTTATGTGCTGCGTACTTTGACTATTAGGTAGCCTACTATAGCACGCTCTAAAAAACACATGGGCCAATTCATAAAGCTATTAATTAGTAGGTAAAGTAGTACTACAGTATTGCTAATTTACATATTCATAGATGTATTTGTGAATAAGCCCTGAAATTGCCAACTTCCTATCAGTGAAAGTGCAAAGAAGGCACAACCCTTTTTCTTTCTACTAACTTTATACAAATATTCCCTGAATACCCTTGTTAGACAGGGGTGTGCAAAATTGAAGTATTTTGCTTTCACATAATTATGTGAAATTCCCCAAAATTATGCGAAATGGAAATCCTTCATTTCACGCTATTTTAGCATGAAAGATGTCCTTGTGTCCATTTTTTGTGGCAAGGATGCATTTAAACAAAGCACAGCTACTCGCATTCTGGTGTTCTTTGTCTGCAAATTTTTACCATCAATGGTGAGTATTTATGCAAAGTGGTGTAATGGAATAATTTTGGAAAATGAGTGTAAGAAATAAAATGCCTAATTCCTGAAATTATTCAAATGATGTCAGCATCATTTAGATTTCGCCCAGGACTAAAGTTAGATGTCTTGCATTGAATTCACAAAAGCATTTCCGAGCATGTGAAGTCATACTATAGGATTAGTACTTCCCATACTCGTACATGCCTTTGTGAATTGGGCCTACAATGTGAAAGAGTAACAGGCTGGTCAAAGATGTAGCAGAAGTGCAAGTCATTAGAAATTCAATCTGTCCTCCATTACACAGGAGTGGTGAAGGTGTGGTAAAAGCATATGAACAACTCGCTTGGAAAAAAGTGGCCTTATGCGTGCAATTATTTAATAATATCTCGGTTCCTAACCAGTGTCATCTTCAGAATTTTCGGACTCCCTTGTAAGAAATATTTTAGGGGCCCCTGTTCTAAACAATGTATTAACTATGTTCTCCTAATTCAAGCCCCATGACACCAAACAATACTGAATAATTTGATAAGGTTGAGAAAGAGAAATCGACTGAAGGTTGAGAATAAGTTCAGTCTCCCATGGGCCCCGGCCTTAGATTGTGGGGGCACTGAGCAATTGCCCACTTTGCCCATGTTTAAAACCTAGCTGATTTAATGCTAAAAATGGTTCTCCACGATAAATCTCAAAACAAACAAGCAGAGCCACAATAAAACTGAGAAAATGCAGCGCCTGGCGTTAAGAATATTTCTTTTCCAATGTCGCACGATGGTGATGAAATAAGCGCAGCCGTTATACATATCTCATTGATTCATACCTCTTTAATGAGACTGATAAAGCGGGCCCCAAAGCGCCAAGGCTTGTGCCGATTACACTGTAATGAACTGACAGTCATCTGCGAGAACTGCTGCACGGCCACCGACACCACGTGCACCGCGTCATACATCAGAGCCGCGTCCGTCTGTGAAAACAAGAGGAAATCATTGGCTTCAAGGCGAACGGGGGCGTGCGCAACTGGTACAAGAAGGAAAACGCAAGTGTAATGATAACAAGATCGGGATCAAGCAGCGATGCTTCCTGTCAAGTGCGCACATATCATTCACATTACATACATTTCATAAACATGTAGGATCAAGAACCACCATTCTGAGAGAGAACTTATTTAAGAAATTAAAAACAATACTATATTAGCCAACCTCGATGTACTCTAATATTTCATTAGAGAGTATCGCTATATATCGGATGAAAATGTTCCCGTGCATTTAGAATGCAGAAACAAATGGATTACTGTAGCGGGGAACGAGCCTTAGACAAACGAATTAAGAGGGTTTTTTAATGGAAGGCCTATTCGCTCATGTTTTTTCTCTGAGTGTCCGTGTATTCGCTTTCTTAATTTATTTCCTTCTGTTTTCTTCCTAGCCTTCATTCAACTTTTTCTAGTTTTTTAAATATCCTTCGGAGTTTTAGTTTCTTTCTCATGTTTCTATTTGTTATTCTTCCACCCTGCCTTTCTCATTCCTTCTACTTCCCGTCCTATTGTCTGTCTTCCTCTGCTTTTGCTTCTATCGTTCTTATTCGTCTCTATATTCATTTCTTAATTCTCTATCCCTTTTCATCCTCATTCCTTCAGTCCTTACTTTCTGCATTCTTCATTCCTTTATTCCTTATTCGAATTCTTCCTTCCTTCTTCCCACTTTCATTCTCTAACTTCCTTCCTTCTTTTATTTTCTCCTTCCTCCCATCTGAATGCTCGTACACATATTTTCATATTAGTTTCTTGTTGCCTCATTCACTCTCCATCCTTCCTACCTCCATTCTTCATTTCTTGCATCGACCCTTCTGTTTCGTTCTTCCCCATTTCGTGATACTTTTATGCTTCGTTAGTTCCTGCTGTCTGCTCTCTTCCTCACTCCTTCCTCCCTATTTTGCTCTATCCTTTTCTTTCTTTCTCCACCCCTACCTTCCTAGCATTCCTTTCTAGCAGTCAATAGTGAGCCAGGCATGCTTATTTTATTACCCTGTTGGGAGTCAGATGTGAGTCCAGCTCTATCGTTGCTTGTGTTAGGAGGGTAGTCGTGAACAAACAACCAACTGGCATTCATGGCTAGGCTTCTGTTTAATTATATATATATGTGAGTGTCCATTCTCATTCATCATCAGCAATTATGATTTTCCCAGTCGTTGTAATTCACCTGCAAACTGAGTAGTACAGTGTGGCAGCTTTGTAATGCCCAGCGGCGGATCCTCCGCTAAGGCGGAGGAGCGTCGCCCCACTGCTCTCCTAGCAGTTGAAAGAGGAAAAATAAAATGATAATAACGCAGCATTATTATCTTTTTATTTTTCCTACTGCAGTGGCTCAGTTGGGGCGGAGCTGGGCTCTGTGACTCCAGAGCACTGCAGGGGGAGGAGTGGTGAGTGCACTCTGTAAGTGCGCATGACGCTTTGGCCGGCCCTCTTGGGCCGGGCAAAGGATCATGCGCACTTTGCATGTTCTCCACCCAGGCTGCATTACAGTCTGGGTGGAGAACATGCCCAGGCTCCCACTGCCTGTCTGAGCGTCGAACCACGGCACTCAGACCAATTACAATGCTGCATTGCAGCGTTGTGATTGGCTGTGGGGATCCCGGGTGCTTCCTCCTGTCGGACTCGAGGAAGATGATGAGGACCAGGTAGAGGCAGCAGCCGGCACGATTCCAGGTAAGTGTGTGGTTTAAAAAAAAAACTTTTTCTTCCCCGCTCCCCGCCCTACCACTCCCGACCGGTACCAGCCACTACTGGTAATGCCACATGCATGCTTACATATACCACGGTCAATATTTACTTAAAACTGGAAAGCACTGGACATAGGTCTAAATCAATCTTACTTCTGTTTATTATAAAAACCGCCCCAGAGAACATATACTTTTTGGAAATCAGCAAAACTAGGTTACTCCAGATCATCTCCCATTTCGAGGTCAGACACAAACACCTGCTCACTTATTTACAAATGCAGTCAATACCTCGTGTGTAAGTGTGAAACAACGTCTGGTCATTTTTCACATGTTTTCTGGTAATAATAATAATAATAATAAAAATAATCATAATAAGAAGAATGATTTTATGTAGCACTACATACAGCACTTTAACCACTTCTAAGCACTGTAAATATTCAATTCAAATAACTTTATTACGGCTTAGGCCATAAAAGTAAGCAATAAATAAATACAGTCATACATAAGCACAATAAAGTTATCAAAATCAATAAACAGCCTATCCGCGTCCTTATTTACAGAATCAATATTTCATTACATTAAAGTTGCTGAAACAGAGTTCACACTACAAAATACAATAAAAATCATTATAAAAATATGCACAGCCTAAAGCCTTAAAATCACTTAGCAGCAATAATGGCCCTCCTTTTGGCCCGCTGTAAATAACATGTAAGAATTAGGCGGGCATTGCAAATTCCCAACTCACATTCCCAAGTGAATGTAATCATTTGCCACTGAAAACACCCGCTCGAGTGTTTCGCTACTGAGTCTCTGAATGCGGCGACTTTCTCTCGATGAGATGCACATACAACAAACTAGGTAAATTGAAAGGGAAGCCACGTGGGCAGCTCCGTGGATATGAACTCTGGCATCTGGAGGGAGAAAGGCCTGTTTCCCCCTTCCCTTTCACATAATTAGTGAGCTGTGAAATGAGTTCCATAATGGATGGACACCCCCGAGACTCGGTGTTTGTCGCATACAGCTTCCTTAATGCCCTGCTGCTGCGCGAGACAGCCAGAAGACTGACAAGTTATTGCTCTATGGTGACATTAATGTATGCTTCCTTCCCGGCCTCTTCCCCAAGGGCCTCCACCTGGCTTCAATGCATTAATAGCTACTAGAAACACATTGGTGTCGGTAGGCGCGGCTGTGGTTAGCACATTTGGAACAAAGCTCATATCTATATTTTCACCTGACCTTCAGCCCCTCAGTAGTGCATGCAATGGAAAGTTCTTCAGGTAATCCTTGCTGTTATTCAGTATACCTAACCTTCTGTTTGCCTACTGAAAATACCGACATTTGTTGTGAAAACAAGGGGATGCCTGCATGTGACAATTATAGAAACAATTTTTATTCAGGCATCTGTATTTGGGGCTATATAAAGTGCTAGCACCCACCCATAGGCATATTGGCGCTATCGAAGCAGATCGCAGCATAATCGGGTTGTAATAGTTTGGCGTTAATGGAGTTGGTGGTAGTGAGGCATAAGAACCGGTTGGGGGTTCAGCCCATAAGTGATTTATACAGTAAAGAAAGACCATATATTCATCTAAACTGTTCAGTCTAAAAAAAAGTCAAAAACATTGTGCAACAATGAAGCAATTGTATCGAAATGTGGTACTGACCTATACAGGATGTAAATTATACCTTCTGCCTGAATCTATTCGAAACTCTATTGATTATACACAACACACCCCATAATTGGCGCTAATATGCCATGCAACATCATGTTGTTCTCATGATAGCTCTTTTCTGTGCCGCTGACAAATTGGTATTTGGAGCATGGCAGGTGGAGCCAGTGATTGTGTGTGTTGTGTGCGTTGGTTACAGTGACCAGGGAATTTCAATGGTTTCGCGTGCTTGAGCCAGAACCATAAATCAGTTTCAAACCACCGCTGCATACGGCTTTCTCCTTCCACCATGCACAGTGGTTGTGCAGGTCAGGGCCTGGCCTGTGTTTATGCCCCCTTGTCAACCGACTGTGGATGGGCAACCCTGGCCCAACTATGGTGTGCACAGCCTTCATTTGTGCGGTGCAGGGGCTCGCCACCTTGGCCTGGGATGCAGCCAGGACTTGCTTCCAACCCATATGTACATTATTCAGTATTTTTGTTCAATGTTTTTCTTTGTAAATTGTAGTGATGTCATAAGTGATGTCAGTGGCAACACCTTAGGTAATGTCATCAGTGATGTAATGTGTGATGTCATACAAAGCATTAAGGGGTGGCGCGAGCTATGGTTTGTCTTGTAAAACATAACTGGCGTATTTCTTTGGTTTGTCGTGTATTAACCAGAACCAGAACTATGTTTCTAATTGTGCCTTTTTTAGTGAATTTCCTGGGCTTTTTAATTTAGCACAGGTGTACACATGACAGGTGCCACACTCACTATAGGCAGTCAACCCTCAATGAGCATGGCCCACGAAGTGTGTGGCTCTAATCCCAGTGGTGAGGGAGCTGACCCAGAACTGGTTAGAAGTGACCACAGAGGAGGGGTTGCTCATTTCCCTGGATATCCCTCATGGGTGGGCACACAGGCTCTGTACAAGGGGAGCAGGGTTTTGACACCTTGGATTTAGGCAGAGAGGGGCACTGTGGGAGTGTTTGCAGCGAGGACCACAGGACCCGCTGCAAAAGTGGGTAAGGTTATGCCTGGGAGCTTTTTTTCCCATTGGTTAGGAAGGGTCCAGGACTCACTGCCGACCCACAAGCCAGTGCCAGGCATAAATGTGGCACTGCTGGGCACCTTATTCAGAACACTCTGGTCCTGTGGAAGAACAGATGAAGGACTATACCTGCTTTTTGAGACCTGAGAGGAGATCTGAAGGGCTGTACCTGCCCTTACTTGTATTGAGGACAAACAAGTCAAGGGTCTGTTGGCTTACCTCCTGCTAAGCTACAGGGACACAAAAGCTGCATGATGCCCCCTTTCCGAAAAGACCAGATGACCAGTTTCTATTGGACCTACCCTGGAGCCTGCTGGTACCTTCTGCTAGAGTGAGTCCTGATCTCGAGTGCTGTTCCTGAGGCCCTGGGGCCACTGGCTAAGTCAAAGTGAACTCCCCCTAAGATCCCTGAAAAATCTGTGACTTAGAACATTTTTGGACTAAAGACCACCAGGACAACTCTGTCAAACCAATCTGACCAATGTGTGCTGCTGCTGTGCTGAAGAAACAGGTTTCCCTTACTCGGAGCTTCTCTGCAGCAGCCAATCCAATATTGCAGGACTTCGCTGAGCAGGTATCTGGTCTTGTGAAGCCCTCTTCAGATACATCCCACAGCCTTGCCCCACTTGGGGATTCCAAACTCTGAAAAAGTCCAAAGGTAGAAATATTGGGGGTCCCATAACATTAATTTCCCGTGTTTATCCCCATAGGGAAATTTGCTGATAGCAGCAGTGTAGTTATATTTAGGTCAGACTTTCCATAGAAAAGGATTTTTTTGCTTTCTTAATAACATTGGTACAGTTAGAAGAATCCACACAGATTTTTTCAAACAAAAAGATCATCCTCTTTGGCTCCTTCTTGTTAAGTTTTGCACTGTTCTTTCAAGTGGGGCCCGAAAAAAAAGGCCGGTCCCAAAATGTGATTTCCCATTTTAATTCCCATAGGAGAGTTTGCTCTCCGATACAGAAAAAAATGCTGCACAGATTTACTCTAAATTTAGCACAAAGTTAGGACTTTACTCAGAAAGCATGCCATTTAAATTTGGTGTAATTCCAATCAGTAGTTTTCAAGACATTAGCGTGTAAAAAGGTGGTGGTGGGCATGAAGGGGTTAACCTGTAAAAAGTTTGAAATCTCTGCACCATTGGCTACAGCAATACTTCCGTAGCTCTCAAAATTAAAAAAATAGTCTGTTCTGATTGGCCACGGGAGTGTTTTCTCCCATTGGCCAATATGTCACCATGGGTCCAGAGAAGGATCTGCAATACCATAACGAATTGATTCTCTGGCCAGATGGCTCCACTCCAATCAAACTCCACACCATATATCACCCCCAGGTGATCACATAATCTTTGCTGAAGAACTAACTAACCTTATAGCATGGTTCTCCCTAACTGACACCGACAACGTGTTTTTAGGCGACTTCAACTTGCACTGGAACAACACACAAGATGCCACAGTCCGTAACCTAATAAATCTTCTCGAAACTTTGAGCTCAAACACCTATGAAATTAACAGACCCACAAAAAAGGCTGTAGTCTAGATGCGATATTCACCAGAAGTGAGCTTATCTCTCACAGCTCCATCATGCCCATTGACTGGTTGGTCAACCATCAAATTCTGTTCACTCTCAAGGCTTACCCCAGACCCTACACAGCCCCATCCAACAAACCCACACACTGGACAAGAAACATCAAACAAATTCCACTAATGGATCTGGAATCCAGGATCAGCGCCGAATTGCATTCTCAACTTCTCCCTCACACTGTAGATGACCTCACCACCCACTGTAGCTCAGCGATGATAGAGGTTCTCTACCAAGTAGCCCCGCTCAAACTAAAAAGATCTAGAAAATCCCAATCTAGATCCTGGTTCAACACAGACCTTAACAAAGAGAGGAGGCAACTAAGACTGACTGAAAGGTTATGGAGACAGAACGCTTCACCGGCTCACCTCTCACTCCTCAGATTGAAACGGCTCTCCTACAAGAAACACATCTTTAGTGAAAAAGCCTCTTTCTTTCGCAATCAACTTGACCATGCGAAGAACAGATGGAGGGAGCTCTTCAGCATAATAAAACAACAAACTACCCTCAACCCCCAAAATGAAACAATAGCTACCAAGGAACACTGTGAAGATATAGCCTGCTTCTTCACTGAAAAAGTTGCAGAAACTGAACAATCTATCATCCATGACGAAGGTATGACTTCCCAGCCCGCCTGCCCCATTGACACCAAAACCACAACGAACCCCCCCCCCAAAAAAAATTCTTTCTATGATCGCAGTGCCCCCAAACAAGTCAATGACAGCAATGATCCCCAACAACTGAAAAACAATGCTAAATGGACAGATTCCAAGCCTGTGACAGAAGGAGAAGTCTTTAAAATATTCATAAACCTGAAGCCCACACCCACACTATGGATCCCCCTTCAACCTTAGTACAGAACCTCAACCACATCATCTCTCCGTTCTGGACCAAAATGATCAACACATGTCTCTCGCTAGGCCTCGTACCAGTCTCCCTCCAACTAGGCCAAGTCACACCCATTCTCAAAAGACCAGGGGCTGACCCTAATTACCTCAATTCCCTTAGACCTATCACCAACCTTCCTTTCCTAGCTAAAAGTATTGAGAAGTGTGTACTACTCCAACTCAACCAACACATAGATGAATTCAACTCCATGACACATTCCAATCAGGTTTCAGAAAAGGCTGCGGCACAGAAACTGCTATGCTCAATAAATTAGATGACATTCACAGATCCTTGGATGAAGAGGACTCCTGCCTACTCATCTTACAAGACTTATCGGTGGTATTTGATACAGTAAATCACGAAGTTCTATTTGAGACACTCAAGAACAACACTGGTATCAATGGCACAGTCCTCAAATGGTTCATGTTCTATTTACAACATCGTTCCCAACAAACAAAAATCAACAGCTGTCTCTCGAAGCCTGCTCTAGTTCTACAAGGTATAACTCAAGACTCAATCCTCTCTCCAGCCCTATTTAATCTCTTCATGGATCCCCTCACAGTTATCCTGAACCAAGAAGGAGTCAAATATCACATATATGCTGATGACACACAACTCTACTACAGAGTAACATCACCAAGAGGCGTATGTCATTTAAATGCCACACTAAATAAGATGCAAACTTGCTTAGACACCAGTCACTTAAAACTGAACCCTCAACAAGAATGAACTACTACTCCTCTCCCCAAAAACAATCCTTTGCCAATCCAAGAATGTCTCAAGAATTTGGACGCACTAAATCGTTTTCTTCCATTTTCTAACTTTGTAAAGTCCTTAGGTTTCACCCTGGACAAAAACAAGTTTATGAAGAAACACATCAACAACTCAACCAAAGGAGTGCTCTTCACACTAAAGCATCTCCAGAAAATCAAACCGTTCATTTCCCCTGACGATCTTAAGACTGTAGTACAATCACTGGTCCTCTTGAAACTGGACTACGGCAATGCCATCATCACTGGAACTCCAAAAGCCGCAGTACACCAATAAGAGCAATTCTCAGTGTGGCTGCTAGACTCCTCATAGGAATCACACAGTATGATCACATCTCACCTGCCCTCAAGAGTCTCAATTGGCTTCCAATTAAAGGAAGTTGCACCTTCATGACAGCTTGTATCACTTACAAAGCCCTTCGTACAAAGAACCCTAAATACCTAGAAACCAAATATTGAGAGCAGGATGAGGCCATACACTGATAAGCTTCAGCTTCGTTCTTCTCATACCTCCAAAGATGAAGAAGAAATCATCATAGGCACGCTGTTTCTCAGGAAATGCCTCAAGGATCTGGAACTCACTACCCATGGATCTCCGCTGCAACCCTTCCTTCTCTTGCTTCAAACGAGACCTCAAATCCTTACTACTTAACAACTACTTTGACACGCTCTCAGACTGAACTATGTTTTCACCAAGATTCAAATCCCTTCAACAGAATCCCTTGATGCAGTCGCCTGACTTAGTCTCTAATCTGTCTCTATCGCTGTTGCCCTAATGCTACAATGTTATGGACTTCTATGACTGTTTTTGACTACCTTAATGCTACAGTATTTTATAGTCCTTTGTTGTCATGTAAAGCGCTCTGATGCCTTCAGGTCTAGCTAACGCTACATAAAACTCCCAAAATAAATAAAACATGAGAGAAATGTTGCAGCTGCCAATACAGGACTTGATGACTCAGTCCCCGAGACCTGAAAAAAAGTGAAAAAAGGACACATAAAAGGGGGTGGGTGAGTACACCCTAATTCCCAGATCCTCTCTGAGATAAAAACAAAGAAAACATGTATTTTTGGCTGGATCTGTGGTACCCAGCGAGGCTCTCCTGTGTTGTACTGCAGGTCCAACCAGGTACCTTACTATCAAAAATAAATTTAAAAAAACACTTACAAAGCTGTGGTCATAGATCAGACTCTGCAGAGAACCTCAATTGTGCAGACCATAGGCCATGTGCAGTGGGGGTTGGCAACCCTTTGGAGGTTGATGTAGGGCCAACTCCCTGCTGGGAAAAGCAGAAGGCTGGTGTCCAAACCCTGCTACCAACCCTCTGATATGCACAACTGAAGGCCAGTGGTAGGGGGTTAGTCATAAGGCCGGGCTAGAGAATAATAAAGCAACAAGCAAAGCAACCCCTTTTGAGGGACTGCACCTCTGTTCAATGAGAGTGTGAGAGAGGATCAAAAATTTGAAATGAGGAGGGTGGTCCTCCAATTGTCCATGAACTCCTTCTGTTTGAGCGCGCTTTTTGCCCTGATCATCATGTGTTTTTGACTGATGCTGGTGGTTACTGACTCTGAAAGTGCCCAGGGCTATGCTCACCATGCCCAGGGCCAGTGCTCTGTCCTCAAAAGCAATATGGTAATTGGTTTCATTCTAACTGTCAAAGACAACCTAGCTGTAAGTCCCTAGTATATGGTAGGGCATGCAGATTTAGAGACCCCAATGGAGTGTTGTGGAGGACAGCATACTTCATTTGCCAAAGATATCAAAATCATGCACTTAAGTGTGTACCGCTGTGGTGTCTGGTGTCATTTCAAAGCCAGGCCTGCCTTGTAGGATGGTTTTAAATTAAAACTATCTTTAAATTTGACTTTGGAAATAATAGTACTTCCAAGGTCCAAAACAACCTTATTATGACTTATTAGTCACTCCTTAGGTCTGTCCTAGGTGCCCCAAGGGTAGGGTGCATTGTTATAAAAAGCAAGGATAATATAAAAGATGTTTTATAAGGCCTGGTAAGGGAAAACAGCCAAGGTTGTTTTTCCCTATTGTACTGCTGCTAGCCCCAAAGGCTAAAACAGGGAAGGCTTTATTAAATGTAATAAAGTCTAACTTTCGATTGGAGCTAGCTAGACATATCATTCAAACTATCAAATGAATGGTTACATTAAGCCCAACAACTTGCCAAAGTCGGATTTAATATAACTATAACAGGAAAGTACTTTTAGAACTTACTACCATGGAGTTACCTTAAGCAGTCCTGCAGCAACCTCTTCTGATTGGTCAGCCTTTGACAGCCCCTTGCTAAGCTGCTCTCTGAAGAGGCCTGGGACTGCAACAATACAGCCATTTGATGGGAGGAAAAGCCAGGGAGAGGAAGGGGGCTCGGAAGATAAGCTAGCCAAATCGGCGATGCAGCGCGCAATGTAATTAGTTTAATTTATTTCTTTATTTCTTTACTCAACTCCGTTCGGCCCAATTCCGGAGTTTACTACCCCCCACCCTGCCCCTCCCCCGCCCCGCCCCACCGCCCCGCAGCACTCCCTCGAGGAGCTGCTACTGGACAATACTCAGTGCTCTATCGTGGGTGGCCTGAACTTGTGACTTTGTCCCGGTCCAGCATGACCAGATATCCTCAGTTGGTGCTTTGCACCTTTTGCACTATTTTTACTTAAATCTTTAGAAATTCATATCACTGGTTCCCTGCATTGGAGTTTTGTCATTTTGGTGTTGTTTTGAAGATAAAAATATTCTCTAATTTTATAAATTGGTGTTGGATTTTTATTGTGTTGTGTCTTTAACTTATTTACTGTTTTGGTGGTATTAAATGCTTTACATGTACCTGTCCCCTAAGTTAAGCCTGACTGCTCGTTTGCTAAGCTACCAAGTGTTGAGCAAGGGTTAATTTACTGAGACTTGACTGGACCTATTAGTGAATGTGGTATTATTACTAGCTGAGGGTAAATAGCCCACCTACTAATATCTATCTATCTATCTATCTATCTATCTATCTATCTATCTATCTAGGAAGTTCCCCGGTTACAGTAAGCTGTGTCAGCTATAGCTGAAGCTCCACCATGCACTGCTCTTGACCTCGCACATTATAACACTCATTGAATATCATCTGACCAGTTCCTCTGAACTAGCTGTTCATGTACAATGACTGTGCCTTACAGGCTCTAGGTAGGGATCCTGGTGTACGTTCAACCCCTGCACCTGTCACATGCACACCACCTATGCCATGCACCTACAACACCTGCAGATTGCCTGGTAAAAAATAATAAATAAATAATAATAGCATCCCCGAGTTCTTAGATCGGTGTTGGACAATATTGGGTCTTATTTTGGACTTACTGCTGCAAATAATTACTTTTCCATCAAACGACCAGTAGATTTGCACTGGCAACTCGGTGCACGTGATAGCGCAAAATGTTCTAACACTAGTGCATTTTATGCAATATGGTGCAAGGAGACAAACCTAACAGAGAACAGTTTGCAGCACAGATTTTCACATGAAATTATCTTGGGATTTCAGTTAGATTAACCTTATTAATTTTGTTAAATCATTAAACGTTTCATGAGAAACATATTTTCAACCCTTAAATCATGACAAAACGCACCAACACCTCATATTCATCTTAAAAACAAATCTATCTATCATTTTAATTTATTTTTTAATTAACTGACAATATAAACAAGGTATTGATGTGAATGAATAAAGTATCTCAATACAGCAAGTTAAGAATAATTGGAAAGGCCTTGTCAGATAAGATGCATCAGATAAATAACATGTTCTCCCAGAGATGTCAGCACATTCTCAGTTTCCAGACCTATTAATGCATATCTCGTGGTATAATGTGCTGTAGAATGTATGGACAATATGGTATATTTAGTGATCTTGTTAGTTAGCAGAGTACTGTATTCCTAGCAAATAGTTCCTCACAATCACCACCAAAAATATTAGCTCATGAGTATCACCTTGTTGTGTTTTACACAAAGAGCATTGCACTGTGTTAAACATGCAGCAGCAGTATAGGAAATTAATAAAAAACATTCTCTTTGCATAACGCCTTTGCACCCGGGGCCATATCATGAGTGTGTACTCTGACGCAGAAAATAGCTGCCCCCTGTTTTGGATCTGTGCTGTCTGCAGCTCATGCACTAACTCACAGAATTTCCAAGTTAGGTTTCTGCGCTTTAGACAGTGCAATGTCTTAAAACCAGATGCAAAGCGCTGCTCTGTGCTGGCGCCCGCTCCTGCTCTTGATACGCCCTGCAGTTAAAAGAATAGAGGAATTAAGCAGAAATCTCACACTGCACTTCTTAAATCTCAAACGAAGGAGCTGTCCTCTCCCACAATGCCTCTCGGACCTGCGCGGCAATCCCTAAGACAGCCAGTGATCCAGATGCCCTCAAGTGTTAGGTACATTGACTGGGCACAGCTTCTGGCTTCAGTGTGATGGCTCCAGGGCAGGAAATAATTGTTCTGTAGCAAAAGAATCCTCTCCCTGATGTGAAGTCACATCTGCTTCATTCAGCCCAGGTTGCCACACATTTTGGTAACACAAAAATAAGAAATGCAGCATGTGGTTATGAGTGAAAATGGGTGGGTGGAAAGCATCCTGAAACAGCACTGATGAAAATTGCCTCTAATTGTAGTGTATATATTCCCAACCAAAATATTAAAAAGGAAATAAACTAATGTACTTGCAGTTTTCCAGAATGTGAAAGCAACCTTTTGAATATTTGATCTTACATGTGCTGATTGTGTATTTGTATGTGACAAAGATGATAAAAACAAGTCAAATCATATGAGTGACGTGCGTGTTTTGTCTTTAAGCAGGCAAACTGGCAAACAATCAGTATTGTCTTAACTAGACTGGTAGTTACATTTTTGGCTTCAACTTTAATAATCCAATTGTTTGAATTAAGATCAATTTCTTTGCTCAAAAAACTCTGGCATTTCTACCATTTTACTTTCAAACTTTAGACTTGGTACATTGACTTGCTTTGATATTTGGTGAAAATCTTAATGGGAACATTTGTGAAGTCACTAAAAATAACAGGCACAGCTTTGATTACTGGCACTTGCCCATTTTGATGGGGAGGTGATGGTAGCCATCCTTTGCATTATTCACTCCCTAATGAATATGCTGGTGATAGACATGAGTGTGGCTTCTGTTTTTTAGGGAGTGTTGTGGAGGACGGCATACTTCATTTGCCAAAGATATCAAAATCATGTCTAGCCTTCCGATACTACACTTAGGATTTCACCCACAAAAGGCTTCTCTTTCTATTTATTCAGAGGCACAGGAAATATAGCTAAAATAATTCAAGCTGACACTGGTCCTCGTGGAGTGCATGTTGACTGCACAGGGGCCACTATCTACTCTTACTGGCTGTACTCACAGCACTTTTGTCCAGTCTGAGTTCTCATATGTCACCATCCTGCAGTTATCTGAAGAATTTGAGAGGCTGGAGAGAAGTGAAATGAATATTCCCTATAAAGGGTAGGCAGGAATATTTGGAAGTTTCATGCTCATTGTCAAAGATAGATATAGGGTGATAGATCATTTGAAGCAGTCCTTCTCAAAGACTCGCTGCATCCTTTCACATAGGGATGAGCAATAGACAGAAGGCGTAATTGAGTAAACTTTCTACTGTTAGGGAAAGGGAGGTCAGCTTGACAAGTTTCACAAGTCCGTGCGTAATGTGCTGTTCCAATCCATATTTTTTTCTTTGAATTCTGGGACTTGTAGTCTTGTTTATTCCATTATAAAACAGGACCACAAGCCCAAGAACTCAAAGGAAAAAAACATGGACTAGACCAGCACATCACGCATGGACCTGGGAAACTTGGCAGCTATGGGAGATACCCCATTTTATTAGACAACGACAATGGCAGTCATGGAAAATATTACAACTTTTTAGTTTGGCCATAGGTCAGAGGAAGAGCTGAAGCGGAGAGCTTAGCATAACGTGAGAACCATCCAAAGACAGGGTCTGGATTTATAGCAATCAATGCTTAGTTACCCGTATAACTTAGGGCTTGCATGACCTGGAAACCCGAGCACTGCTTTACTTTGAAGAAAACATAACAAAGAAGACGTTTAGCAGAGTAATGTCTGCCTGAGGAATGAGTAAGGACTTGTATCCAGCATTCTGTTGCTGCTGTGTTCTCGAAATGATCTTCATTGGGCAAGAAAGCTGGCTTGCTGACATCCACACGGAGATATAAGACAAGAGGTAATCTCTTGAGAAAAACCACCAGGACCAGCAGGACCAGTAGGACCAGCATCACTATGCCTGGGACCTTGATGAAGAGTGGTTGAGTCTGCATCCCCCTGCTGTACATGCCCTGGCATTATGAAAACTAACTCTAGAGATTTGGGATCTTTTGGAGTGACCGGGAAGAAGCTTGCCATAACGTTTGGCCATTTTTCAAAACTCTGAAGATTAAGAGATGGTTCCAAGGTGCAAATTTCTCCAGAGGCAGGCAATCTTTCAAAAATTGTTCCTCTCGAAGCTTTGTGGCACTAAGTTTGAGTCTACCGCATGATTGAGATGCAGCCCTGCTGGAGCCCTGGTCAGCTGCAACACTCAGTACTGCCTCACCACAGGATTTCAGCTCCAAAAAGTGACTAGGTTCCAATCTATAGACTGAGAATGTGAAAAGGTGGCAAAGTTACCCCAGCAGTGAAGCAACCTTCAACCTTGGTGGCTACAGATTTCAAATCTAAATCACTAAATTTTGGCACCAGAATACAAGGCTTTAGCAGGTCCCCAAATCTGGCATATCCACAGGAGTACATCTGGGCACCAGCATCCTTAACTGTCTCGCTATATATTTTTACCTTTCCTAAAGAAGATCAAGTCTGAGGGTAAAACTGTTGACTGGTGGGAAGTGTTAAGCTTTCACAAACAAGAAACCCTTGGGTCTAGGAAGTGTGCAACTGCAATAGGGGAAACCTAGCTCAAAAAAGAAGGGTCCCTTTTAAAAGGACCTCCCGCTGTGGCTTCGTTGATGGCTGGCTCGCTACGAGTAGGACAGTGAGTCCCCCGAGTCACATGCCAGGGTGAGTTGAGGCATGTTCCCCGACATCAGTGGGTACCACCAGTGAATCCACAACTTTATAATGACCCTATAGGATCACTGGATGGTTTTGTATATTTTTTCTTACATACTTGTCCTTTTTTCACTTTAGTACATCGAACAGCACACTTACAAGTAGGTCCTGAAGAAAGCCGTTAAACCTTTGAATGAGGGTATTAGGCTGAAACATGTCGACCATGTACTAAACCGAACTGCAGGTATAATTGGTTCCCGCTAGTGCCCTGTTTTTAATCCTGCCCAAGGGACGCAACAATAAAGGGTTATTGCGCACCCTGTAGCCAGCTTTATCATCACTCTCACTTGGTCTGCTGCCATCACTACCTTGAGCTCATCACTGTGGTATTTAATATGCCCTCCTTTACATATGAGAACATCCTAGAGCTCTTCCCTCTCAGAGAGGGGGTTGTAGCCCGTCCCGAGACTAGGCATCACGGTACGAGGAGATTCCCAATGATGAAGCATGCCACCTCTGGTAATTGAGGTAATTCATCCTTTTAAAATGGACTCCCCCTTTTTATGAGCTAGGTTTGCCCTATTGCAGTTGCACACTTCCTAGCCCTAAGGGTATCTTGTTTGTGGTAGACTTATAGGTTGGGGAGCTAACCATTGCAGGTCTTTAAATCTATGCAGACCCTCCTTTTGTGATTGATAACTGTTAAGCTTTACCTGACCTGGGCTGAATAATTTTCAGCCGAAAGTGTACCTTTGACCCAGTCACTGACGGCCCACAAACATTTCCGTTTGTGTTATGAATTGCTTCTTTATTTATTTTTATCTAGAAATTCGTAAGTCCTGATAAAGTTTACTAATTTTATCTTTTAAATCATCAAATTTTGAGACCTTTATTGTTTTGATTCACATGTTTAATGTTGTTTGTGAACAGCTGAAATATTTTATGTGCACCGAGGGAAAAGGGAAAACTTTAATGTGAGCTTCAGATTCTTGGGGTGAGCCCGGGATTGTTCAATGAACCAGATTTTAATTTGAGCCAATATATTGTTTAAGTGTTTGGATGTTCATCCATTGCTCTCCCAACCTACCAATCCACTTTCTTGTAAATTTTAGCAAAATAATGGTGATCAATGTAGACTTTCGATTGCACAACCTTCACAAAACATAGTTGTATTAATAGCATTATATTGTGATATTCCTCTTAGGACAACGGGCACTAGGTTCCCCCTAAACAATTCAGAGGGAATATGCTCTGTCCCCGTCAATCATGTTTAACATGGTCAATATTACTGTTAGAAATGGGGGTCTCTAGTTGGTAGAGGTAGGTACCTTTGTCCAAATAGGGACCCTTGCTTCTAGTCAGGGTAAGGGGGATACACACTTTAGATAACCCCTGCTCACCCCTGGGTAGCTTGGCACAAGCAGACAGACTTATCCCAAAGGCAATGTGTAAAGTATTTGTACTCAAAACACACAGTAATATAGTGATAACACCACAAATGGACACCACACCAGTTTAGAATAATAAAGTATGTTTATCTAAACTCAACAAGACCAAAACGACAAAAATCCAGCATACATGTAATAAGAATATGACTTTAAAAGGGTTCCAAACAACTTGGCACATAGAAAACTATGGATGTGTGATTTCTTTCAAAGCACCTGCAGTTGCGACAAAATTCACAAGGCCAAACAGCCGCAGAGATGGAAAGCGTCGAAAGACAAAGAGATGTGCCAGTTCCTGAGACCATGGGGAGGTGATGCAACAGTTCTGCTGCACGCAGGTGAAGTGATGTGTCAAATCTGGTCTGTAGGGGAAAGTGATGCGCAGGTTCCAAGACGGTTGTGGTCCACGGGTGATGCATCGGGAAAACTTGCCGCACAGGTACTATGACCTTGACCTTGCCAGGTAGGTCGCTCCCCCACCACACAGCTCCGCCTGTGTTGTCTGCCCGCTGCTTCTGCAGGTAAGATCGCCCTCCGCTTGTGGCCCCGGTGCCCGTATTTCTTGCCCGTCTCCCCATTTTCCTTCTGTGCCCCTCGCTGCCCCATTTGCGTTGTGCTGTAATTTGTCTGTTTTCTCCCCCTTTTTTTCCTTTCTGTGCCCCTCGCTGCCCCATTAGCGTTGTACTCGTATTTTGTCTGTTTTCTCCCCCCTTTTTCCTTTCTGTGCCCCTCGCTGCCCCATTAGCGTTGTACTCGTAATTTGTCTGTTTTCTCCCCCCTTTTTCCTTTCTGTGCCCCTCGCTGCCCCATTAGCGTTGTACTCGTAATTTGTCTGTTTTCTCCCCGTTTTCCTTTCTGTGCCCCTCGCTGCCCCATTAGCGTTGTACTCGTAATTTGTCTGTTTTCTCCCCCCTTTTTTTCCTTTCTGTGCCCCTCGCTGCCCCCCATTAGCGTTGTACTCGTAATTTGTCTGTTTTCTCCCCCTTTTTTTCCTTTCTGTGCCCCTCGCTGCCCCATTAGCGTTGTACTCGTAATTTGTCTGTTTTCTCCCCCTTTTTTTCCTTTCTGTGCCCCTCGCTGCCCCATTAGCGTTGTACTCGTAATTTGTCTGTTTTCTCCCCCCTTTTTTTCCTTTCTCTGCCCCTCGCTGCCCCATTAGCGTTGTACTCGTAATTTGTCTGTTTTCTCCCCCCTTTTTCCTTTCTGTGCCCCTCGCTGCCCCATTAGCGTTGTACTCGTAATTTGTCTGTTTTCTCCCCCCTTTTTTTCCTTTCTGTGCCCCTCGCTGCCCCATTAGCGTTGTACTCGTAATTTGTCTGTTTTCTCCCCCTTTTTCCTTTCTGTGCCCCTCGCTGCCCCATTAGCGTTGTACTCGTAATTTGTCTGTTTTCTCCCCCCTTTTTCCTTTCTGTGCCCCTCGCTGCCCCATTAGCGTTGTACTCGTAATTTGTCTGTTTTCTCCCCCTTTTTCCTTTCTGTGCCCCTCGCTGCCCCCATTAGCGTTGTACTCGTAATTTGTCTGTTTTCTCCCCCCTTTTTTTCCTTTCTGTGCCCCTCGCTGCCCCCATTAGCGTTGTACTCGTAATTTGTCTGTTTTCTCCCCCTTTTTTTCCTTTCTGTGCCCCTCGCTGCCCCCATTAGCGTTGTACTCGTAATTTGTCTGTTTTCTCCCCCCTTTTTTTTCCTTTCTGTGCCCCTCGTTGCCCCATTAGCGTTGTACTCGTAATTTGTCTGTTTTCTCCCCCCTTTTTTTTCCTTTCTGTGCCCCTCGCTGCCCCATTAGCGTTGTACTCGTAATTTGTCTGTTTTCTCCCCCCTTTTTTTCCTTTCTGTGCCCCTCGCTGCCCCATTAGCGTTGTACTCGTAATTTGTCTGTTTTCTCCCCCCTTTTTTTTTCCTTTCTGTGCCCCTCGCTGCCCCATTAGCGTTGTACTCGTAATTTGTCTGTTTTCTCCCCCCTTTTTCCTTTCTGTGCCCCTCGCTGCCCCATTAGCGTTGTACTCGTAATTTGTCTGTTTTCTCCCCCCTTTTTTTCCTTTCTGTGCCCCTCGCTGCCCCATTAGCGTTGTACTCGTAATTTGTCTGTTTTCTCCCCCTTTTTCCTTTCTGTGCCCCTCGCTGCCCCATTAGCGTTGTACTGTAATTTGTCTGTTTTTCTCTCCCCTTGTACTTTGTGCCCCCGCTGCCTCTCGCCATTCCCGCCGCTGCGTCCCCTGCGGCCCCGCCCCCTGACTGCCCATTCGCTGCCCCTGCCTCCCGCCTCCCAGCTGCTCCTCCCTCCCACCTCCCCATAAATGGCGGCCGCTGCGCGGTGAGGAGAGCGACCCTTGACCTTGCCAGGTAGGTCGCTCCCCCACCACACAGCTCCGCCTGTGTTGTCTGCCCGCTGCTTCTGCAGGTAAGATCGCCCCTCCGCTTGTGGCCCCGGTGCCCGTATTTCTTGCTTGTCTCCCCATTTTCCTTCTGTGCCCCTCGCTGCCCCATTTGCGCTGTGCCTGTAATTCTGTCTGTTTTTCTCCCCCATTTTCCTTTCTGTGCCCCTCGCTGCCCCATTTGCGTTGTGCCTGTAACTCTGTCTGTTTTTTTCTCCCCCTTTTTCCTTTCTGTGCCCCTCGCTGCCCCATTTGCATTGTGCCTGTAATTCTGTCTGTTTTTCTCCCCCATTTTCCTTTCTGTGCCCCTCGCTGCCCCATTTGCGTTGTGCCCGTAATTCTGTCTGTTTTTCTCCCCCTTTTTCCTTTCTGTGCCCCTCGCTGCCCCATTTGCATTGTGCCTGTAATTCTGTCTGTTTTTCTCCCCCATTTTCCTTTCTGTGCCCCTCGCTGCCCCATTTGCGTTGTGCCCGTAATTCTGTCTGTTTTTCTCCCCCCATTTTCCTCTCTGTGCCCCTCGCTGCCCCATTTGCGTTGTGCCCGTAATTCTGTCTGTTTTTCTCCCCCTTTTTCCTTTCTGTGCCCCTCGCTGCCCCATTTGCATTGTGCCTGTAATTCTGTCTGTTTTTCTCCCCCATTTTCCTTTCTGTGCCCCTCGCTGCCCCATTTGCGTTGTGCCCGTAATTCTGTCTGTTTTTCTCCCCCCTTTTTCCTTTCTGTGCCCCTCGCTGCCCCATTTGCATTGTGCCTGTAATTCTGTCTGTTTTTCTCCCCCCATTTTCCTTTCTGTGCCCCTCGCTGCCCCATTTGCGTTGTGCCCGTAATTCTGTCTGTTTTTCTCCCCCCTTTTTCCTTTCTGTGCCCCTCGCTGCCCCATTTGCATTGTGCCCGTAATTCTGTCTGTTTTTCTCCCCCATTTTCCTTTCTGTGCCCCTCGCTGCCCCATTTGCGTTGTGCCCGTAATTCTGTCTGTTTTTCTCCCCTTTTTCCTTTCTGTGCCCCTCGCTGCCCCATTTGCATTGTGCCCGTAATTCTGTCTGTTTTTCTCCCCTTTTTCCTTTCTGTGCCCCTCGCTGCCCCATTTGCATTGTGCCCATAATTCTGTCTGTTTTTCTCCCCCTTTTTCCTTTCTGTGCCCCTCGCTGCCCCATTTGCATTGTGCCTGTAATTCTGTCTGTTTTTCTCCCCCATTTTCCTTTCTGTGCCCCTCGCTGCCCCATTTGCGTTGTGCCCGTATTTTTGTCTGTTTTCTCTCCCCTTGTACTTTTGTGCCCCCGCTGCCTCTCGCCATTCCCGCCGCTGCGTCCCCTGCGGCCCCACCCCCTTGACTGCCCATTCGCTGCCCCTGCCTCCCGCCTCCCAGCTGCTCCTCCCTCCCACCTCCCCATAAATGGCGGCCGCTGCGCGGCCGCGCCGCTGGCGGGCCAAAGGCGAGCCCGTCTGCGCCCGTCCGCGACTGGACCGCGCCCAGCGCCAGAACCCCTGGATCCCACCGATGCAACACTACTCGACGGACCTACGACGCCGCCACCCTCACCGCACTCAATGCCGGCCGGAACCCTGCCTGCTACCGAGCCTCACCGAGACGCACCCACGGACCCTTCACCTGCCAAGCCTGCCGATTCACCTGCCCCCGGACGTGCACCACCCCTGCCAAGACGTGCACCAGCAGCAACCACCTGAAATGCATCCTGTTGAACACCCGCTCTGTCCACAGGCACGCCGTGGAACTCTGGGACCTGCTCGACGCAACAGCACCGGACGTCGCCTTCCTCACCGAAACCTGGATGAACGCCTCCTCAGCGCCCGACATCGCCATAGCCATCCCGGACGGATACAAGATCACCCGGAGGGACCGCGTCAACCAGACGGGAGGAGGCATCGCCATCGTACACAAGAACACCATCCGCATCTCGACTAACTCCGACGAGACCTTCACCGCCGCCAAACACCTACACTTCCAGATACACACTGACCCCAAGACCACCCTCCGAGGCACCCTCATCTACAGACCCCCGGGACCACGCACACTATTCAGCGAAGACATCGCAGACTTCATCAGCCCGCACGCCATGCCCTCCGCCGACTGCATCCTCCTAGGGGACCTCAACTTCCACCTGGAGAACAACAACGACAGAAACACCACCGCCCTGCTGGACAACCTCGCCAACCTCGGACTCAAGCAACTGGTGAACACGCCCACCCACTATGCCGGCCACACGCTTGACCCCGTCTTCTCTTCCAGCAAGCACATCTCCTTCAGCCACGCCACCGGACTCCACTGGACCGACCACAGCTGCGTCCACTTCAGCTTCAGAAAGACTGCGACCCACCACCACCCGCAACAGGCTCCCCGCCGGAGCTGGAGCAAGATCACCGCCGAGCAGCTCACCGCCTCCCTCAGCCAGAACACACCCACCAACACAACGGACCCAAACGAAGCAGCCAGCAACCTCGCCAAGTGGCTGACCGCCTGCGCCGACGACCTCGCACCACTAAAAACCCTCCCAGCAGACCCGGAAGCAAGAAAACCCCTTGGTTCACCAACGAACTCAAGGAATCCAAGAAGAACTGCCGCACTCTCGAGAAAACCTGGCGACTCGACCAGACCACAGACAACAGGACCGCCCTCAAGCACGCCACCCGCAAACACCACCAGCTGATCCGTGCCACCAAGAAGTCGGCACTCAAAGAACGACTGGACAACAACGCCCACGACAGCAAGGAACTTTTCAGCATCGTCAAAGAGTTCTCCAACCCCAGCGCCGGAAACAACGACATCACCCCCTCGCAAGACCTCTGCAACTCACTCGCCGCGTTCTTCCACCGCAAGATCACCGACATACATAACAGCTTCGACGCACAAACCACGCACCCTACCGCCGAACCAACGCCCGCCACCACCACCCTCTGCAACTGGACCCCGATCAGCACCGAAGACACCACCCGCACGATGAACTCCATCCACTCCGGATCACCAACCGACCCCTGCCCACACCACGTCTTCAACAAAGCCGACGCCACCATCGCACCCCATCTCCGGGACATCATCAACTCCTCCTTCCACACCGCCACCTTCCCGGAGAGCTGGAAGCACGCCGAGCTTACCGCCCTCCTGAAGAAACCAACGGCGGACCCCACCGACCTCAAGAACTACCGTCCCATCTCGCTCCTTCCGTTTCCAGCCAAAGTCATCGAGAAGACCGTCAACAGACAGCTTGCCGCCTTCCTCGAGACGAATGGATCCCTCGACCCCTCGCAGTCCGGGTTTCGGGCCAACCACAGCACCGAGACCGCCCTCATCGCAGCCACCGACGACATCAGAACCCTAAACGACAACGGGGAAACAGCAGCCCTCATCCTCTTGGACCTCTCCGCGGCGTTCGACACCGTCTGCCACCGCACCCTAGTGAAGCGCCTCAGCAACATCGGAATCCGAGAGAAAGCACTGGAATGGATCATCTCGTTCCTCGCCGGAAGAACCCAGAGAGTCCGCCTCCCCCCGTTCAGATCCGAGGCCACCGAAGTCATCTGCGGCGTTCCACAAGGATCTTCACTCAGTCCAACCCTCTTCAACGTCTACATGAGCCCCTCGCAGCCATCGCACGCCAACACAACCTCAACATCATCTCCTACGCCGACGACACCCAGCTGATCCTCTCCCTCACCAACGACCCCACCACCGCCAGAGCCAACCTACACGACGGGATGAAAGACGTCGCCGACTGGATGAGGATCAGCCGCCTTAAACTGAACTCAGACAAGACGGAAGTCCTCATCCTGGGCTCATCACCCTCCGCCTGGGACGACTCCTGGTGGCCCCCGGCCCTGGGCACCGCGCCCAAGCCAACGGACCACGCACGAAACCTGGGCTTCATCCTGGACTCCTCCCTGTCGATGACCAGACAAGTCAACGCCGTCTCATCTTCGTGCTTCAACACCCTGCGCATGCTCTGCAAGATCTTCAGATGGATCCCCACTGAAACCAGGAAGACCGTCACCCAGGCACTCGTCACCAGCCGACTGGACTATGGGAACACCCTCTACGCCGGAACCACAGCCAAACTTCAAAAAAGACTCCAGCGCATCCAGAACGCCTCCGCACGACTCATCCTGGACATCCCCCCGACACAGCCACATCACCGGACACCTGAAAGACCTGCACTGGCTCCCCGTCAGCAAGAGAATCACGTTCAGACTCCTCATCCACGCACACAAGGCCCTCCACGACCTGGGCCCAAAGTACCTCAACGACCGCATGACCTTCTACACGCCCACCCGCCAGCTACGATCAACCAGCCACGCCCTCGCCACCGTACCACACATCTGCAGAACCACCGCCGGAGGAAGATCCTTCTCCTACCTGGCAGCCAAGACCTGGAACTCCCTCCCCACTCACCTTCGGCGAACCCAGGACCATCTCTCCTTCAGGAAGCAGCTCAAGACCTGGCTGTTCGAGCAGTAACTTACCCCCTCCCCCAGCGCCTTGAGACCCTCCCGGGTGAGTAGCGCGCTCTATAAATGCCGTGATTGATTGATTGATTGCGTGGAAATCCGGGATGCGGCGGCAATCGATGCGGCGGCGGCGAGCGACACTGCTTCGGTTTCTTCAGCCGGGATCCCTTGATGCATCGGTTCTTGCAGCGGCAACAGGCGCTGCGTCGGTTTCGGCAGCGGCGCAGCGATGTGTGGAGATTCTTCTCACACAGCGGTGCTGCGTCGGAAAAACAGTCGCAAGAAGTGCGATGCATCGATTTTCTTGTAGTTGCATTGCTTCTCCAGCTCCCAACAGCAGGAACAACCTCCAGAGGCCCAACACAGTCCCGGGCACCTCTTGGCAGGTCAGAACTCCCAGCAAGGAAGTTCAGTGGAGCTGGGGGTAAAGTATTTGTGTCCCTGAGACTTCAGAACAGGAGGCAACCTCTACTCAAGCCCTTGGAGATCTTCCTGAAGCAGGGGGATACAGCACACAGCAAAGTCCTTGTCCTTTCCTTGGCAGAAACAGCTACTAAAGGCCAACCCCAGACAGCACACAGCAAAGGGGGAGTGCTCCTCCTCCAGTTTCTCCAGTTTTTCTCCTTGGCAAAGGTTACTCTTGATTCCATAAGTAGTCTAAATCTCTGGGGTTTTATGTCTGATACTTATACCCCAAAATGTCTTTGTTCTCTTTGTGCAAGGGTCTCTGAGCCCAGTCCAAACCAGTTCTGTCCTCAATGATGCAGTGTGACCACAGGGGGTGGAGACAGATTTGCATGGGAGACATGCCCTATTCAGGTGCAAGAACATCTCCTCCCACTACTCTAAATTTAGCCAAGGTCTATTCAGCTCAACTCTGAGTCATCCAGGAAGGGCCAGGCACATCTCAACCCTCCAAATGGCTGTCTACAGTGAATGCACATCCCCAGCCCGTGTCACTCCAAAACCATACAGTCAATACACAAACAGGCAGAGGCACACAGAATGGTTAAACCAGAAAATGCCTCCTTTCTAAAAATGGCAATTTCAAACACACAATTTAAAAACCATCTTTACTAAAAGATGTGTTATTAAATTCTGAGTTCAGAGAGCCTTAACTTTATTTCTCTATCTTGTCCCAATGGGAAGTTATACTTGTAAGATGTTACAAAGCATTTCCCATTCTATCCTATGGGGCAAGATAGCCTTTCAATAGTGAAAAACGAAATTGGCAGTATTTCATTTTCAGGACATGTCACACTCACCAGTACATGTCCTACCTTTCACACACACTGCACCCTGGCCAGTGGGGTACCTTGGGCCTACTATAGGGGTGCCTTACATGTAAGAAAAGGGAAAGATAGAGCCTGGCAAGTGGGTGCACTTGCCAAGTCGACATGGCAGTAAACAACTGCGCACAGACACTGCAGTGGCAGGTCTGAGTTACATTTTCAGAGCTACTCATGTGGGTGGCACAATCAGTGCTGCAGGACTACTAGTAAACACAAGGAGATGATGGACGGAGCGCTGAAACTTTTCAGACACTCACCCCCAGTCACAGATTTGGGTTGAATCCATCATCATTCTTTAGCTCACTTCGCCACCTCAGTTCAGACCCAGCCATATGCAAATCAGTCTTTACCCTGTGTCTCATGGGAACAGTCCAGCCTGACCTGCCAAGCCAGGTCTTCCCTGAACCGGAAACAAGCACCCTGGGACCGGTTTCTGGGTAACACCCTTCATCAGCCAGGCTAGCTTGAATCCAGTGGCAGAGTGAGCGAGGGACACACGTCTGGGCATACCCTGCCAACTTAGGGCAAACAAAGCAAACACAAGGAGATGACGGGCGGAGCGCTGAAACTTTTCAGACACTCACCCCCAGTCACAGATCTGGGTTTAATCTATCATCATTCTTTAGCTCACTTCGCCACCTCAGTTCAGACCCAGCCATATGCAAATCAGTCTTGACCCTGTGCCTCATGGGAACAGTCCAGCCTGAACTGCCAAGCTAGGTCTTCCCTGAACCAGAAACAAGCATCCTGGGACCGGTTTCTGGGTAACACCCTTCATCAGCCAGGCCAGCTTGAATCCAGTGGCAAAGTGAGCAAGGGACCCACGTCTGGGCATAGCCTGCCAACTTACGGCAAACAAAGCAAACACAAGGAGATGATGGGCGGAGCGCTAAAACTTTTCAGACACTCACCCCCAGTCACAGATCTGGGTTGAATCTAGCATCATTCTTTAGCTCACTTTGCCACCTCAGTTCAGACCCAGCCATAAGCAAATCAGTCTTGACCCTGTGCCTCATGGGAACAGTCCAGCCTGAACTGCGAAGCCAGGTCTTCCCTGAACCGGAAACAAGCACCCTGGGCACGGTTTCTGGGTAACACCCTTCATCAGCCAGGCTAGCTTGAATCCAGTGGCAAAGTGAGCAAGGGACCCACGTCTGGGCATACCCTGCCAACTTAGGGCATACAAAGCAAACACAAGGAGATGATGGATGGAGCACTGAAACTTTTCAGACCCTCACCCCCAGGCACAGATCTGGGTTGAATCCATCATCATTCATTAGCTCACTTCGTCACCTCAGTTCAGACCCAGCCATATGCAAATCAGTCTTGACCCTGTGCCTCATGGGAACAGTCCAGCCTGAACTGCCAAGCCAGGTCTTCCCTGAACAGGAAACAAGCATCCTGGGACCGTTTTCTGGGTAACACCCTTCATCAGCCAGGCTAGCTTGAATCCAGTGGCAAAGTGAGCAAGGGACCCACGTCTGGGCATACCCTGCCAACTTAGGACAAACAAAGCAAACACAAGGAGATGATGGACGGAGCACTGAAACTTTTCAGACACTCACCCCCAGTCACAGATCTGGGTTGAATCCATCATCATTCTTTAGCTCACTTCGCCACCTCAGTTCAGACCCAGCCATATGCAAATCAGTCTTGACCCTGTGCCTCATGGGAACAGTCCAGCCTGAACTGCCAAGCCAGGTCTTCCCTGAACCGGAAACAAGCACCCTGGGACCGGTTTCTGGGTAACACCCTTCATCAGCCAGGCTAGCTTGAATCCAGTGGCAAAGTGAGCAAGGGACCCACGTCTGGGCATACCCTGCCAACTTAGGGCAAACAAAGCAAACACAAGGAGATGATGGGCGGAGCGCTGAAACTTTTCGGACACTACACCCAGTCACAGATCTGGGTTGAATCTATCATCATTCTTTAGCTCACTTCGCCACCGCAGTTTAGACCCAGCTATATGCAAATCAGTCTTGACCATATGCCTCATGGGAACAGTCCAGCCTGAACTGCCAAGCTAGGTCTTCCCTGAACCAGAAACAAGCATCCTGGGACCGGTTTCTGGGTAACACCCTTCATCAGCCCGGCTAGCTTGAATCCAGTGGCAAAGTGAGCAAGGGACCACTAGTAGCATTTGATTTACAGGCTCTGGCACACTTCAGTGCACTTTACTAGGGACTTACCAGTAAATCAAATATGCCAATCAGGGAGAACCAATTGTAACAACAATTTACACAGGGAGCACTAGCACTTTGACACTAAACAGCAGTGGCAAAGTGCCAAAGCATCTAAGCCAGCAAAATCAAAATCCAGCACAGCATCAAAAATACAGGAGGTAGATGCAAAAAGTCAGGGGAAACCACGCCAAATATGCCAATTACTGACAATCTTCACTCTTTAATAATGCCGCAGTAATGTGGCAAAGGAAATGTACCCACGGCATAGTGGCCAGATGGAAAATGTGGGAGGCAGCGCAGATTTACAACACCCTCATGAGTGTTTTAAAAACATAATTTCAGGTCTGCCATTGCAGACATGAAGGTCTCGAGCCAGAAACTGCAGTCAGCAGACATCAAAAGTAAACTATCTGACATGTGGAAACGTCTACTTTCAATATTAGCCAAGACACTGCTCGTAGCGCATTAGAGCCAACAAAATCCATACTAGTGTGTAATTGTGGGGCATGCTAAACATTAAGACTGTTGTGCCCTTAGAGTGACACGATTACAACTACTATTTCACTACATTGCCTGTAGTAGCTTTTCCCTACTGTAAAAGCCTCCCTTGAATAAAAGTCATTTTTTTCCATAGAGTTACGAAGCAGCTACAGAGACCAATGTTAAAATATATATTAAAGATATAATTAATTTATGAATATAGACTTTGGTAAATATATATTCAAGGATTTGATTACAAAAATGAGTTAATTTCTGCCTGAACCCTGGGCAGTGATTAAACTAGTTGTGTCAGGTTCTCCATCTTCCAGTGACAGAATTTAACTCCCCTTGTTTACTGATTAGGAATGATATGCATTACCTGGAAAAGCAAAGGGCCTTAGTCAGCCAGGTCATCTCTGGAAAGGCGGCAGGAGCAAGTTAGTTAGAGGGAAGCAATCTTGCAATGTCAGGGAATGTTAAAAACCACATGAACTCTAAAAATAACGTTGTCAGGAACCTTCCAGAGTAGCCAGGCCCTGCTACTGAATGCTCCAGTGTCAGGTCTGTTTTTGAAGCTGCAGTGTTCCCAGGCAGTATGTAGGGGACGTGGGCCCAAACCAGAACATTGTTGTATTCCCATGAGAAGGATTTAGAGGTTTTTCTTTGTATAGGCCCACCCCGGGGAGGCAAAAAAAACGCCACCTTGAGCTGAAGAGATTCTGCCACTTTGAAGGACCTGTACAATAGGGGTTACGTATATGTCATTAACTAAAAGAAATTGCTGTGAAATAGGGCTATTTTGACTGCAGGGACTACAGAGCATAAGATTAGACTCACTCAACACTCAGCGGCTGGTGACCACTACAAGGAAGGTTTCCGGACATCAGCACCTCCGAGCACAACTGGACATCAAGAAGATTAGAGGAGGTAGATTCTGTTGTCTTCGTCTGCCCCATGGAGAGGGCTGAGCTCCCCACTCCTATGCTCTTGCACCCAAGAAATGAAAGTGCTTTGCAAGGATCAGGCCAGTGGATCTTATGCGGTACCAGAGAAACACATGACAAGAAGCACAACTTTAGATAAAAGTCAGCAGACTAGTGGGAACTGGGACTTTTGCTGAACAATGGCTGAAGAAGAACATGACAAGAAGGATATCTTTATAGGTCTAGTAGACAAGTGAGTCCAGCAATCTGTGCTGGAGCCTGGGCTGAAGAGAGTGCTTAAACCTACCTCCCACGGCTCTCATGTCCTTGTATCTTGGAAATTCTCCCCTGAAGATTAGGAACATTAGGATTGGCAGGAGGAAGTTATTCAGTAACCTGAAAAATTTGGAAGCAATTGAGTGTATCAGCAGGGAAGATAACTGACCCTGCCCTTGCCTTTATGGCCTGTACCTAAAAAGTTACAAGATTTTGACTTTAGAGGGAGCCTGTCCCAAAAGTCTGTATGTGGACAGCTTCTGCTTTGGAGGATTCACCAAGGTCACATTGAGGTCAAATACTAACTTTCTGGAATAAAAGTCACAGTAAATGGGTGATTGAAGATGTGGGAGTGGTTTGAGTGAATGAAGGGCAGTGGGGTGGGTTGAGACAAGAGAACCTCAGTGTTAATGTAAATTTGACTAAGGTCCCTTCTTCCCATTCAATATTATATATTATTTAGGGTTTCCGGCCCTATGATATGACTGAAAAATATCTGATGCAAACGTTTTGTAAGATATGCATATTGCTAGTAAGGGATTAAAAAACATGCTAGCTCCTCTATGGAATCCTTGACTGAGAGCATGGTTATATTTAAATGTACTAGGCTGAGGGAGGAGACCAGGGAGCCCTACAAGTAATCAGTTACAACACACAGCAGGAGAGTACCAGTGTGAGCCTTTAAACTTGATCAGTCGAGGGAATGACTTGAAGCAATCCAGTATGTAACACACAGTTTGATGTGAATAAGGAACCTGGTGAATCGTAAGAGCCAACTCACTGCTCCTCTATGTACTCATTATGTCAACAAATAAAATAAACTACTATAAACATCATGTCACATACTTTAAAATAAACAATGTGCTAAATGTCCATGCTTTATATTGTAGAAAATACATTCATCAGTGCAACAGCTGACCATCAATATATTTGATTTGGTGAAAATTGCAGATCCTTCTAAAATATTGTTATGATTCAGTTTTATACAAATGCATCAGTGTCCTCGATAAATTGAACACACTATTACAAATCATTATAATGACTAATTCAAGAAATTCAAATTGTTGTTCTTAGAACAAGCCGTGCTTCTGGCCTTTCTATAACTTAACAAACTTTGGCAAAGCCAACAGGTTTGAGGTTTGCATAGTAAATTTAAACATAAGCATGTACACGTGTGCATGTGTGCATGTGCTTTCTCATGTTTGCATGCATAAGCACTTTTAAATAAGGCCTATTCGCATTGTCAGTTCTTTCCTGTCACCCCGTGTACAGCCATGGCTAAAAGGGAAGCACAGCTTTGTTTACCAATCCAACATGGCTGCAAGACATGAGCATTGGATTGCCTGGAGTGAAATAGGCCCACATGCGATTCAAGGAAGGTGACACAGCATGCATGTCCAGAGACCATATTGTCGTGGGAAGAGGCGAGAGCTTCACCCGTTAGCAGCTCTTGAAGGATTTCTAATGCTGGTGGCAGCTGGCATTTGCCAGAGAAGTAATGCCCTTGAGTAAACGGCTCCATGACAGTGGTGGCAGTTGACAGGATTGGAGATGAGAGGCAGGGATGATGCCAACAGGAAAGAGTCATGGATGACAAGGTGAGAGGACTGAGGGATCCGGGGATGACAGTGAAAGCAAAGAAGGACTAGATGTGAGATGGTAAGTGGGAGCTGTGGATAACACAAAAACCTTGCAATTACAGCAAGGCCAGCCTCATTCTGAGACCGGCTGTCATTTTAGAAATCAATTGGAAATATTGGCAATTCATTTTTTCCAGAACAGAGAGGTGGTTGTCTTAAGTAACAAAGACCCCATAATCAAAGCCAATTTCAATAACTCACAAACATTTTAAAAAAGCTGGAATTTTAGGTGAAAGTTAATCAGAACTATACAACAGGTTTTTAGCCCTTAAAATGTCTTGCATAAACATATAATAACCGGAGAATTCACAGATGTAAACTAGTCTCTCATGCATTCCACTGGAGGCAGAAGGACACACATAAACGGTAAATAGGAAAACAGTGAGACTAAAATACTCAAGTGAGTTAATCCAAAGCGTTGTTGACAATGTCTTAAGCAATGGCCGACTGCCCCAACAAAGCAAAGGTCAATGCTTGAGTAAGGCTCACCCAAGTAGTTTTCTTTATGTAGAGAGTATGTATTTATTGCAAAGTATTTGACACAAATGGCGTAAGTGTCTTTAGACGTCAAACCTATCTGCATTTTTATAGCAAATAGATCTCTCATTTTATAACACTGCATAGAGCAATTGGATGTGCAGTACTTGTCTTGTGTAATGTACATGAAAAACAATAAAATTCTAAGCTGCCCAGCATGCATAGGCAAACATGCCAACGCACAGGCAGCAATTTTTAATTGCTTTTTCATTAAGTTAACACTATTCCAAGTATCAGTACACATGAGATCGTATGTAAAAATAAAATGCTCTAGGCATGGGGCAAACATAAGATACAGAGGAAATCAATCAACAAAGGAATAAGGAACTGTTATGGAATAGAAAGCTATCCAGTCACGAGCAACGGGTGGACCCAGAGCCTACTCTATGTATATTGTATTGTGCACAATAAGGGCCTGATTATGAGTTTGGCAGTGCGGGAGTGGACCGCCATGCCGGTGGCCTGCTCCCACACCGCCAAACCCGTGTGCCCATCGCTCACCAGATTATAAGTTTCCTCGTGTCTGGCGTACTTTTTTTTTACGGTCCCATGGCGGTGCCTCTGAAAATGGGCACCACAACTGGAATGGCAAAAACAGTTCCTCCATGGCATGGACTGTAAAGTCCATGCCATGCAGGAACTGGGGTGCATAAACACAGGGGGGCACATGTTGTGCCCCCCTGCATGCATCCCCATGCAAATGGGCAACAGTAGGGCTCCCTTTGTTTCAGGACTGCCAGCCTTTTGATGGAGGAAAGACCACCATGACACCGTTGGCAGTCCTGAAACTCATAATATGCATGGGGGTGCCCCAGCGGCACCATTAGTAAATTACTGAGGCCCTGACTGCTGTGCAACCGCCAGATACGACGGTTCCCTGGCGGCTGTGGCGGTGCAATGGCGGTCCGACCACCCAGTTGTAATTGGGCGGTCAGACCGCTGGGGCAGCGCTGGCTGGACCACCACGCCCCCACGAGTCTGGCAGTCCTCGGACAGCCAGACTCGTAATTAGGCCCTAAGTCTTCACACCAGACTGTTGACACTTAAAACCAAAAGAGACATTTTGCATTTAAATAATTGGCAATTAAGTCATAGCCACCCTAATCTTGATTGATTCTTAGCAATTCCCCACATTGAAACTCATTTTAAGGGGGCCATCCGGTGAATGATGTTACAATAGATCGCAAAACCCTATTATTTGAGATTGTTCGAAATGCAGGACTGCGTAAAGAGAACTGTTGTGCCTCTACACTGGATGGGACCTTTAACTGCATTTTCTTAATTTCAGAGATATGCTTGCAGCAGCACCCATGGAGCCTGAGCACAGAAGGAGTGCTTCCGGTGTAGGGAACACAACTTGGTGAAACATAAGGGGTTGTTATGC
Source organism: Calotriton arnoldi (assembly GCA_963921515.1). NCBI lineage: Eukaryota > Metazoa > Chordata > Amphibia > Caudata > Salamandridae > Calotriton > Calotriton arnoldi. The sequence goes on along the minus strand of CAWUFW010015360.1, from coordinate 108,182 downwards.
CAATTCTGCAAAACAAGCACACAAGTTCTGATGCACAAATGTAAAGGGGTACGTCCTTATTTGTATCTGAGTGTGCGAATTCATGTGTGCTTTTGCAGGCTCCTATTACAGATGGGTGTTTGTATGCAAACAGGCTCCTGAGAGCTATGCCAAGATACCTTCCTGGGCGATAGTGCGCTCTACAAATCTGCATAAAATAACATATACTGAATAGCCACCACCCATAGATTGTTACATTCTTACTACCTCTCTGGGGTAGTGCATGGAGCAGAAAGGGTCACAAGGACACTCTGGGAGATAATATAGTAATAGTCTGCCCAGAGTCAGCCTTTACCAGGGTAGCGCCCAGGGTGGGAATAAATACGGCACCCTCACTGCTGGTGAATAAAATGAGGCAGCGGGGAGCCCCTTTTGTGTTCAGAGATCGACCCCTGGCTGATTGCAACAGAGTAGTAAGTGTCCTCTGAACACATCTCTGCACCACCCCCCACTCACCTGAATTATGCACAGATTAGCATCTCACTGGTGCCAAGTTGTTTGTTGAAGGGAGGGGGTAATAGTGTGTGGCAGAAGGGGGTGTTAAAAACAGGTCTGCAGCACTGGAGCCAGGGACAGGAACTCTGTTGTCTGCACGACCTTAATGCAGACAGCTCCTTACACCCCTCTGAAAAGAAGCGCCCAGGGCCCTGGCCCATCTCGCCCCTGCCAAATGCTGACCCTGAACCTGTACCTCCCCTCCTCCGCCCTTCGGGAGAGGGGCTTTGACCTCCTGCACAAGTGCAGCCAGTAGTGTGCAGCCAGTGCACAAGCACAAACCCTTCCAGCGCAGCTCTGTGGGCGTGGCTTTGCTATGGCCGCTACTCTCTTGTTTTAGGATTTGTGGAGGAAATTTCCAAAGTGCTCTTGCGTATGCTCATGCACAAAATGAAGTCAAACAGCAAACCAGAAAGAGTAAGGAAATGGAAGGGCAATGTTAAGAAATTCAATATGACACCTTTTTCAGAGCTTTAAAGATATCAACAGAATCATTTGACTTCCTGGACGTCCGTTGCCACTGCACGGAACCCTGACCTCGGCTTCACAGCTGATCAATACGCAGTATCAAAGGTAGTAAATGCCAGACAAGAGCAAACGGAGCCTAAATTACCCCGAGCAGCTGGACCGGAGTCAGCAGCGAGCTCATTAGCGCGCCTGTCAATATGGAGAGATGGCGGGATGCAGACGGCGTCAATTTCTGATTAAACCGAAGCGCACGTTGCAAACGAGATGATGCGTACCGCTCGTCCTGAACAGAAGTGCCGCTGCCCTCATGATATTAATGTCAATCAGCAGATTCAAGAAGTTACTTGCAAACACCTGAACTTGTTTGCTAAATCCGTGATGCTGCTGGACATCGAGAAAGGCTGAGAGAAGCGTTCTCTTTTTTCTCCACACGTTTGAAATCTTCGATTACCGTTCTGGTTTTCCATGTGAGGCACCAAAAGTTAATTGTGTTTCCCTGTCAATTATTCTAAAGAGAACACCATCGTTTTTCACCGAGTTGGGTGTTTTTAAATATTGAGTTTTTTTCCATTTTGATGATTTTGTTTCATATTGTAATGGTTTTAATCAGCTATCCAATAAAAGATGTCCCTTACTCTTTTCCTTTTTTTGGTTACATTGATCGACCACCTCTAGTTTAGAGTTCCAATTTACCAAGCAGTACTGCTGCAACAAAAAAGGAATGCTTGTCCTTATTTTATTCATTTCTATAGGACGTCTGTCTGTCCCTTCCCCTGACCTTCAACAATGCACTTTTGAATTTGCAGTGTCAGATGTCACCATTTAATTCAAATTCGTCTCACTTTTGAAATATACAATTGAAAGACATGCAGTGGGGATATCTAGTTCTAAATGGAGAAAACATTTTTCAATAACAAAAGCCTTGAAAGTCCAGGGGCCATACCATGATGGGCTGTGCATGCTTGTATGCATCTGCAGTATGTAAAGGAATTCACCTAACCTGATATTTCTCCGAGTTTGTGCATGATTTTAGCCACTGTTTCTGAGCTGTACTGTCTGAGAAATATTGGATTAAGGAACTCACTTGACTCACTGCAGCTACATAAAAACAGGAGCTTGGCTCTGCACTGAGCCAACTCATCTCATCATGATATGCTTATTGATCCAACTATACCACCATAGACTACTGCCCAGGATAAATCTACAGTGTTGCACACGGGCACAACACTGAAGTACTATAATACCTGCATGATACCTGCAAGTCTTGGGCGACTTGGGCGATAGCTCTGCTGTCTTTAAACTCTGCCTGTTAGACCTACACAACCAGAGTGATAGCTCTGCTGTTTTACACTTTATCTGTAAGATTGGTGATACTGCTATCTTTACACCCTAGATTGGATCACAAGAAAATACAACACACTGTCAAACACCCACTCCACCATGATGTAGAATGCTACGTGTTCGAAAATGCACTTCGACACCCCACATAACGGTATGAAGCTCTATATAAATTCTACAGTACGATACCAATCCCCTGTCTACTGTAAAACGATAGATACTACCAGGCCTCATGATTCAATGTTAGCTTTCTCATTGCTTGTATTTCCTTGGGTCATCCATGTGCCACTTGTGAGAAATTGGGTTACTGGTTGACGGGGGTGAGACCCTACTCAGGCAGCAACCAGAATCCTAGTCAGGATAAGGCACAATCAAGGAGAATTTAAAACTCGAACTGGTCTCATATTGCATATCTGGAATTTACAGTGTAACACAAAATCACTCTATGACACTGCACAAACAGAAGTCCTAATCCTCACCGCTATTCACAGATGTGGGAAATTGGGTTACTAGTTGAGGGGGGGTGAAACCCTACTCCAGCAGCAACCACAATCCTTGTCAGGTGAGGCACAAGCAAACCCCAAATTAACCAGTGCTCACCCCTCTGGTGGGTTGGCAATGAGCAGTCAGGCTTAACTTAGAGGCAACATGTAAATTATTTATGCAGCATTTCCAACAGTAATAAAGTGAAAATACAACACAAGAAAGATCCCACACGAATTTAGAAAAACAGAGCAAAATTAATAATTAAATCAAGCCCAAAATGACAATACAATCAGTAGAATCAGAGATATGCAATTTTAAAGATTTAAGTGAAAATAGCACTAAAAACCCAAAGTGCCCCTAGTGGCCAGCTAGTCGTGCAAGACCTGGAGAAAGTCACAAGTTCAGGCTGACCACAATGGAGTGTGGGGTGGATACAGGGACCAGGTTAGTTCCGCTGAAGAGTTACCTTCTCAGCTCGGAGGCGCAGGGAAGCATCGCAGGCGGTCGTCGATGTAGGATGAAGAGCAGGCTTGGTGTCGCGGGTCTTCGCTGTAGCACAAAGATCCTGTTGTCACCCAGAGCCATCAGGCTGGGGTTTCCCTGTGGCGCTCCCCATGAGCAGTCAATGCTGTAGCGCGAAGGGTCAGGCTGACAGAACTTTGCATTGGCGGGCAGTGTGAGCGACAAGGTTATGGCACCAATGGGCCCATTTGCTGCCACAAGGAACCCAAAAACTTCAATTCAGCTCCATTGAGGCCACACCAAGGGTCCAGGACATGAGGGACACCTCTTGGGGGTCAGGGGCTTACTCCAATTGGATGTTGGTGTTGGTTCAGGAGTTGGGGAGCCTGCTATGTTCCTGTGGCTCTGAACAGGAGGCCATCAGACTACCCCTTGGAGTCACTCTGGAAGTCCTGGGTTCAGGTGCAGGTCCAATCCCTCTGGCTCAGGCAGGAGGGCAGCAGGACAGCAATTCAACAGGGCAGATGTCCAGCAGAGTGGCAGTCCTTTCCGCAGCACAGCAGTCCTTCTTCCTGGCAGAGTCTCCACAGGCCCAGAGGTGTACTGAAGAGTTGGTGTCTGAGGTCCAATATTTATACCAGGTGCCTCCTTTGAAGTGGTGACGAGGGAGAAGCTTCTCAAAGTTTCCCTTTGAAGTGCACAGGTTTACTGCCTCCCCTGCCCTGACAAACTACAGGGGGTATGTAGCCATTTGTGTGGAGGCAAGACACAGCCTATTCACTTGTAAGTAGGGTTGGGCCCAGCTCCACCCTCCAATCCTGCCAGTGATGACCCATCCAGACACACCTAAGCTCTCTATTGTGTGTGGCTGTCTAGAAGGAATACACAAGGACCAACTGTCAGCTACATCCAGTCATCTGACCCAGAGACAGGCTGCAGACACCAAATGGCTAAGGCAGGAAAATGCAAAATTTCTAAAAGTGGCATTTTTCAAAATTGTAATTTAAAATCCGACTTTACCATAAGAGACGATTTTTCATTACAGTTCCAAAGACACCAAACATAAACTGCTTACCTGTTTCCATTCAGAAATTACAGCTTAAAAAATGTAACAAGCTAACTCCAATGATATTATATGGGAGAGGTAGGTCTTGCAGTAGTGAAAAACGAGCATAAGGGTTTTTCACTACCAGGACATGTAAAACTTAAAAGTACTTGTTCAACTTTTTAAATACATTGCACCCTGCCCTCTGTGCTGTTCAGGGTCTACCCTAGGGGTGACTTATATGTATTTAAAATAAATATTTGGGCCTGGCAAAAAGTTTACCTCGCCAGTTCGAAAAAGCATTGTAAAACTGAACGCAGACAGCAATGACAGACCTGAAACATATTTAAATTTAAAGGGCTACTTAAGTGGGTTTCTCAATCAGTGCTGCAGGCCAAGTAGTAGCATTTTATTTGCAGACCCTGGGCACAGGTAGTGCCACTTTAGTAGGGACTTACAAGTAAATTAAATGTGGCAGTTGGGCATTAGCGAATTCTACCATGTTTTAAAGAGAGAGCACATTAGCACTGATTAGCAGTAGAAAAGGGCGCAAAATACTAAGACCACGAAAAACGAAGTCAGCTAAATGGGAGGGTTAAAGGCAAAAAGATAGGTGGAAAACCACACCAAGGATACCAGGTCTAACACTGCTTTTCACCACTTTCAACAACTTTATTTCCACTAACCACAGGCAGTTAGTATCATAGATCCTAGACCTTTAACACTGAAAATGACCCACAGCTCCTGATTACATGTCCCTGTTAGGTGTAGGATCCATTGCTATACCAATGTTCTCAATATTTTATCAAGGCTTTGGTTTTGAACCTGGGGATGCCAGTCTGGTACTTAAATACTCATGATTAGAAAGTTACTCCTAGTGTATAGCTTGATTTTATTGCGTTATAACCAGAAACTATCAACTATTGTGTCACAATGTGATGTCTTAAAGGAGTCTTTGACTTTTTTGCTATTGGCTTCCTCTAAATATTTGTGGAGGTCTACTTCTTTCTAAGCCTCTGGCAACTTTCCTCTGAAGTAATATGTTATTTTTTTGCCCACTAGATGTTCCGGCCTGTCTCAATTGATGACGTACAAGTGCTCGAGCTGGCATGGTTTTAGGCTTTTAGCAAAAGGGCAGTTATCAAGTTTAGAGGTAATTTCCTAAGAGGACCGAAGCACTGTTATAGTATGTTCCAACAAATGAGAGAGGCACTTTCGATGTTTACATATGTAGGTATAGGTTGGCTGAAGGTCTGATGTCCTCTGATAGGAGGAATAAAGAATTGTTTTAATAATACTGGAAGTGGTTGGACTATTCAACCAAGAGTAATATAAGAAGTGCAAAGTCTTTTACCAAGACATGTATTGTCAAAGCAACATTTAATTATAACATAACACAACATAACATAACGTACCATAACATAACATAACGTGTATTTATAATGCACATGTTTACCTAATGGTATCTTGGTACTGAATAACAGGTGTTTATTGTTACCCAACTCAAGGGTCCTCAATGGTAATTAATGATTATTTAAAGATGGAAATAGCCGCTCTCATTTGTTGAAATTCTGTTATTTTGGGTCATACTGATGGTTGACCCAGGGAGATGGGCACAAACATTGACCAACTAGTGTAGCATATTTTGACACAGCCATCATCTATAAATTGATTGACTGCACTAGAATGAGACCTGGCCCGGCCTATGATGTGGCCTGCTGCAGCCGATTGAAAGAGCTTGCTAAGCACCTCTCCCACGTGGTCATCTGTGTACTCTGCCATTGGCAAATGGTTTGAAAGCAATGCTGTCAGAGCTCGTAACAGATTTTGTAGCTCCTTATAAGTTCACGATGGGCACGGTGGATCGATGTAGAAGAATTCTGCAGCTGAGTTGCATCAGTAACAGCAAACGAGATAATACATCTTCAAGAACTCAAAACCCTCTGTGTGTCTCTGCAGAGTGATGCTGGTCACAGAATGTTGGCTCACGATGAACGGCATGGCAACCAGTTACTTGGTTAGCCTGGGGCTGAATCCACTGGAGTTGAACGAAATCGATGCTCATCCAAAGTCCTGAGCAGCTAAAAAAAAGCAGAATCTTTAAGGTATGACAAAAACAGCATTTGAACACGTGGGATGGGGATGACATCTCGCGTGTGATCAAGCAAGCTCATCAGTCAGGAAGTCCAGTTTATAACAATGTTAACCACTGAAAACGTGTCTAAATATGGGGCGCTCCTGTCAAATATTTCTCTTTGGCAAAAGGTTTTCTGCGTGGCTGATGTCTTAAAGGCAGAGGCGTAGCTTCAGGGGGGGGGGGGCGATGTGGTGGCACTCCCCCCTAATAAATGAGTTTTCTGATAAATAGTTGGGTACAGATGCTTTCAGTTGGGTATGGTGAGAAGTCTGTTGGATTTCACCAGGGATTTCTACAAACACTCAGACAAAAATGCACACACGATCTCTCCCTCACTGTTACAAAAGTCCTAATAAATATTGGTTAGTTTACAAAATATTATTATTTCTCTCTTAATACTCCTACCAATCCACATGTCTACCCCTTTCCACTGCCTTTAGGCCCCTCTCATGCACCCTGCTTGTCATATAATGTATTTTAACATTATATGCCAGCCTGGTTGTCAGAAAGTCTGAGCTAACACCCCCTCTCCCCCCCCCAATCTTACTGACCAAGCTCTGCCCCTGCTTAAAGTGCATGCCAGGGGAAGCTAATGTGTATCCCAGCTTGATGAAAGCCCCACGAAAGCAGTGATATGCAGTGCTAGAGCAATGCTAACAACATACTCGCCAAGAAGAAAGTAAACAAGCATTGGCATAGCCAATAGGTCTCGCTTTTGGGACCTTATAAGTATTTAGTTATGCAGCACAATATCCTTGGTGCAACAACATCAACTGTTGCATGGCTAAACAGTTATAAGGTCCCAAAGGCGAGACCTATTGGCTATGCCAATGCTTGTTAATCTTTTGTTTTCACTCACCCTTTTCACGGTCCTGCACATCCCTGCATACTGCAAAATCAATTTGAGCTAAATCAGTTAGAGGGGAACTACGTAAAAAGGTGCATCAAGAGAGGAACGGATGTAAGCGTATAGGGGTGGCACCTATATGCGCCTCCATGCTGTCATGCCCAAAGGTGGGATGTAGCGATGTCAGATGCCAATGGCACCACCTACTAGTGCGGATTAGCTACTGCAATAGGTTTCATATCCAGTCAGCTGCTTAAGGAGATTTGCAAGGTAAGGAATCTGAGAGAAGAAGTATCAATCAGAGGTGGAGATTTTCCTTAAATCACATAATTTTTATTACATATTTACATTGGGATTTAGAACCCATGCCTACAAGTATCAAAGTCAGCAGCTTAGCCATCAAGATGTACCTTGACATTTGAAACAAGGCAGCCTGAACCCCTAGTTCCAAATAGTTAGCTATCATGTCACTATCAGGCGCGCACTCAGTCGCTGCACAGAATGTACTATATTACCGCCCTAACTGAATGATTTAAGTTGTAGGGTGAATTACATTTAGACTACTGGCCCTCATCCAAACTTCCAAACCAAGCGAGGGCGCTTCCATGCAGATAAGAAGGCAAGTCGTGCATAGCAGTGAAAGCAGAGTCCCTGAAACCCAAGAACATTTATGAATTGTTTTAAATAAATATTAAACCATGGGGTAGAAACAATATAGTCCCAGGCTCCCTCTAATGCACTCAAACAAATACAATTAGGGCATAAAAGCACCCATTATGAGAGAAAAGAGTGAGGCCACTCCAAAGCATCCCTGGGACACTGGCAGCAGCTATTAACTGAGCGGATGGAGGGGGGGTGGGGTCACGGTTTACCTGTGTGGTGCCCGAGGCCACGGAGAGAATTAACGCGATGACACGATAACATTGTCGCTATGTTAATTATTCACCAGGACCAGCTTCTCCACGTGAGTGGGCGGTTCATGTGACACGCCACGGAGAAGGTTAGCATGAAACTATACTCTTGGCGTTAAAGATGGCCGTGGGAGGGAGAGCTCACGGATACACTTATGGCATCTGTGGCTGGATTTGTTAGCATTGAGAGGTAATGTTCCATAAAGTAAGCTCTGTTATGAAAGTGTACTGAAAGGTGGGACTCTGTAATGGATGTATTTCTTGAAATAAAGAGTGCGTACAGAGATGAATTGTTGAGCTGAAACCAGAACAAAGTTCCCCCAAAATCCTACCTTCAAGTGCTCGGGTCCATTCATGTCCATGCGCAGGCGCAGTCACACTAGAAGCAGAGGGGATACATTCCAAGCCACATATCACACGGAGCCTGCAGTGCGCTGGTAGGTACAACAAGGAGTTGTTGCGTCCCCAAGCTCTCACCTTACATCAAAACAAACATTTCTATCATTCCAAAACCGGCGCTGTGGGTCATGACACATACGCACGGAGGATGTTAACCCTTTAGCGGTCATGTGTTTGGAATGCAAAAGGAACTTCTGAAATAACCCCAGCACTGAGGGCCCGCTCCACCAGAAAACAAGACGGCCAGAAATGAGACGAGGAGAGGAGGAGGCAGCGGGGGAGGGGAGACAGGAGGGGGCCTGCGCCTGTTTCCCTTGCGGGAGCGAGCAGAGGGAACCATCTGTTTGAAAGTTAATTACAAACAGATGGTTTTAAAGCTCGCTCCCGCAAGGGAATCGCCAAACGTGCACGCGTTGCCATTGAAAGCAATGCAAAGCGTGCACGTTTTTGGCAGAAAAGGCTAATCGATTCCTAAAGGTCTCCTCCTAAGGAGCGCATGCGCGCTGCGTAGGCGAGACCTAAAAACCGCACACACAGAAAGCATATGTGCCTACTACAATACCTGTACAGTCATACAAATGAAAAACACTTATTAAATTAGCTCTCCTTACTAATGAGTCTAGATAACAGTCAGAAACAATACAGGAAAATAGAAAAAAATGATTTTTGAAGATAACGCGATAGCAAACATGCCATTTTCAGGTACTTAAATGAAATACATTTCTATATCTATGTTTAGGAAAACAAGTTTAACAGCTGAATAAAGTGCAAACAATACATATTTTTTTGTTGCATAATATATAAAAAACAACCTCGCGGGCAACCAACCCGTGATGCTCATACATGACAGTGTGCAGCAGGTGTTGGCTACAGGCCCTGTAAACATCACACAGCGGCGGTTGGCCAAGCGCAGTTTTAGTGTACCAAATTCTTTAAACAAGCAATGGCAAAGCCAAAGGGTCTTGCCTTGGCATTCTGGTGTGATGTTTATTTTTTTTTATTATTGCAAGCTTACGTCACAAAAATAAAAATGGAAAAAAGAAACTATGCCACCACCTAAACACAGCCACCCTCTGCTTGCCATAAATAACAATCTTTCCAGCTGCTCTATGAATTTTTTAGTATTATTATTTGTTATAGAGATAAGAATAAATCACAGCCTTACCAAGCACTGAAACTGAAGGCAGCTACAATGTTACAATTTTACTTAAACACTTTTTAACAGCAACATAAAAAGCAGATGGAAATAAAAGCTTCATCTACTAGGCAGCAGAGGTACATACAAAATGTATTCTTGGTATTTAATGTTAAAATAGAAAAGAAATCAAGCACAAATTGAACGAAGTTTGTCACTGAAGTGAAAGGCACTATTTTTAGGTGGGTGTGAACAATGTGCAGAAGCTTTGTCAAGTCGCTCAGAGATAAGGAAGCCAATCGGTAAAGTGTGCTGACCAGTTGCCCGAGGCTGTATACTCTGGTGGGCGGAGTCAAAATATGAATGACAGCTAAACAGACTAATTGATTAAACCTGATGACCAAAAGCTCCTGTATGTGTGCATATTATGTATTATTTCTTTAGAAAAGCCTGGAATAGTCTTTTGACAGCTGAAGATGTCTCATAATCGAGACTTAAGAAAAAAATAATCTGGATATGTGAATCCTGTGGGGCACAGGGAAACGCCAGGATTTGTGAATCTGGTACAAGATTTGTGAATCTAATAATAATAATAATATTAATAATAATATCATGACTATTTATTTTGAGACCAGAAGGGTACCTATTCTATTTTTTGATTTGCCTATAACTTTAGCGCCATTTCACAAAGCTGCACAACATTTGGGACAGATGCTTTAGATTATCTTACTCTTGGTAGCTTTATGTTTTGCCTGCACAACGCTTGCTCTGTGCTATGAAATCTCTTGTAAATAAATACAAATCTCAAAGGGGGCTAAGAGCCCGCCCATTGCTTACCTTTACCTACCATAGGTTGGCCCCCACTTCACTCCCGTTTCCTTGCTTCCTATTCGTCAGTGGCTTCTCCTGGCCTCCGGCTTCCTCCTGGGCTTCTGAGTCTTTGTACATGCCATAGAACTTGGAATAAGTACTACTTCCTGTGGTCAGTGTCCTTCTACTGGCCAGCAGGCTCCTTCAGGTACTCTTTTTTTATTTGCTTTTTCACATGCACTCTTATATAGAGTGCATGTGTCTGCATTCCCTCTCCTTCACCCACACCCTACCCCCTCTACCCATTGTGTTTCGAGCCACCTCCACTCCCAATCCCCTCCTGCTCTATGTTATTTTGACCCACCCCTTCCCGCTCTCCGTTGTGTTTTGAAAATCTCGCCCGCCCCCAGTCTCCATTGTGTTATCAAGCCTCTTTGACTAGCTAGCACTGGCTTCGGGAGATTTATCTTTTTTTTTGTTTAACTATTCCCGTGTTTCCACTTTGACCTAAAAATAATTTGTTTCAGGGTTCATGGTCCTTGGCGAGATACCCGGCTCCCACGCTGCAGCTTTCTGGGCTCTGCCTCCGACGAGTGGAGAGTGACTAGAGAAGCCTGGGGTGAAGGGTCTGGGAGTGTCAACTGCGTTGGGCAACCATCTCCCACCGTATTGGTATACTTTTCACAGTAGCAAAAGTTACATCACGCAATATCACATTACTTTTTTATGCTCTGTGAGCGTACGTGATTTTGCCCAAAATCACAGGATGTTGAGCCAAAGCCAAGACTCGAACCTGGTTTCCCAGTTCTAGCACTATACCCTCTCCCCTACATATCTTACGTTTCCTTCTCTTTTTCTCTTACTTCCCTACTGTTTGTTGAGTAGCCATGAAAAGCGACAGTGTAAGGCATGTTTCAGCTGATTTATGCAGTTTGAGCTAAGCGTGAGAAGCACCGAGAATGAGAGTGAAACTGTGTTCTAAGCAAAACTGTGTTCTAAGCAATCCAGTAGCACAATTAGGGAAGTGATGGGCGTGTTTACGTGTACGTTTTTTTAGAGCTGTGAGCCAATGACAGGCTTGTTGCCCTCAGGGCACCACTGTGGTAAAAAAAGAAACTTGCATTCACAGGAGGGTGTGGTCTACGGTCGTCATGGCTCTGAGGACGCTTGAAAGAGTCCTACATGAGCTCCAAATCTGATCTGCATTGATGAACATCGAAGCAATGAAATAGGTGGTAGTGGACTTTGGTAGATGCCTATGGACACGCTGTACATATATAATCATCAGCATAAAGGTAAGCAGTGCTTGGATGTTACTGAGATGAAAGAGATGTTTAACCGGAGTCTACTTCACTTACAATAAAGAGTTAAGTGTCCATTCATGTGGTGAAGTTTCTTTCCCCTCAGATAGTGTCCAGGGAGCGAGCAATTTATAGGAGTTCGGGCAGAAGGGGAGTGAAGGGCTCAAAGCTGAATATTTGCTTTGTGTTGACTAGGTTAATCTACGTTCCACAGGTGTTGGCAGCTCTGGCCATAACACCACATCATCTTGCCCCAACCTCTCTCTCTAGTATTTCTTGCCCCTTCTGCCGTCTGTTATGTTGCCGACTCCCATCCCTCCTGTCCGGCACCAAAAAAATAATTTGAAAAAGCCAAATAGCTCTCACATAAACGACAGGTATTTGGCTTTGTAAATGTTTCTTTAGACATGTTGCACACCACCGCGGGCTGCTGCAGGGGCGTAACACAGGCCCCGGCATCCCCTCGAGCTGCAGGGGGCCCCCTCAGCACAGTACTTAGGCCTGAGCGCTCCCTATTAAATCCGGAGCGGGGGCCCCTTCGTGTACATTGCAGGGGGGCCCCTTAAACTTTCGTTACGCCACTGGGCTGCTGTGCAACATGGCTTAGAAAAGCAAAGCACTATGATGCGGTCAACTCTGGCCGTGTCATATCGCTATGTTTTACTTTACTTTAAACCATATCGCACAGCAGCCTTCACTGCTGTGCAATATGTGTAAATAAGCATTGACATAGCCAATAGTTGACGCATAGGTGAAACCTATTGGTTTTGCCAATGCCTGTTAAATTTGTGCAGATTTATCAAGGGGTGGCACAGTTAAAAGGGGGGAGCTAAAAAAAGGGTTAATTTGTCATTACTCTGCCATCATTTGACAAATACACACGACATTTGGCTGATACTTAATGTTTAGTCTTCTGTGGTAAAGTCATGTTTTTTCAGGCCCATCATTGGGGTCAAAGGTAAAGGATGGAGCAAAAAAAAATTCATGTGCTTATAACTTTTTTGCTGTTGAATGAATCGGCATGAAAGTTGGCGGACTGTTAACATGTAAGCCCAGTGAAAGTATCTCATGGAGATCTGACAGGTGGCAAAACTAAAGGTGGGGTTAAAAAAACATTGTTTTGTTAACAACTTTGGTGCAGTTTTATGGTTCTGCATGACACATGGAAAAGACCTAGTATGCTCAGCTTTCTCTTAATATTTTCTTGACGCAAGTTCAGCAAGGGAGGGCAAAGGTAAATTCACGGGCAAAAGTAAAGAAATAATTGTTCCGATAACCTTGGTTCTGTTTGATTAATGCGCAAAACAGGTTGCAGGCTGTTAGAAAAGTAAGCATAGAAGGTGGATTTCAGGTTTCAATCAGACCGAATATGAGAGGGGGGGGCAGCGTTAAAGGGGGTCAACAATGTTTCAATTGCTAGTAACTTTGGTGCCATTTCACAGATCTCCACAACATCCAGCATATAATTGGCATGTTTAACTTACTTCTGATAGATTGGTTTTCATGCGGATCTGTCAGAGTGAATCATTTAAATCGGGGGTGGGGGGGGGATTATTCATTTGTTTGGTATGTCAAGTTATGCCCACACCAGGGACCCTAGGTTTTATGCAATTATGAAAAAGAGTGATAAAGTTAAAGGGAGGTTCCAAAATCTTTGGTTTGCTAATACCTGCAGCATAATTTGACAGACTTGCATGAAGATTGAAGTACAAGAATTGGGATTATCTTGCAAATTGCATGTGCAGCTGGTGGATAGATACATGTGACGTTGTTTCCATATGGCAAACCACCGTTGCACACTACAAAGGCTGTATGTAGCAGTAGCTAGAGGCAAAATGGGTTTGGGCAGTTCATGGCTTGTGGCCAGGCAGTGTATTCAATCCCTGCTCTACCCATCTGAAGGCCATGCCAAATGGGGGATAGGCTGTAGCATGTTAGAGAGTCATTATTCACCACCAGACTTTTACCTTTTCATCTCAATAAACACAGTTAATAAACGGTTATTGTTAGCTTTGATAATAACACTTAAATGTATGTTTAAAAAACCATTGAAAAGCACTTGAAAAATAACTGTTAAAGTGCAGTTATGGTTACAAAAAAAGCCTCCTGAAATTCCTCAGGCAAATCATAGCTCTCACACTTGGCACACAAACTATAGGTCAGACAGAGGGCCACTGGAATTATACGGCAGGTGAGGACCAAATTATGCGGCAGGGTTGACTAATTATGCGCCAGGAAAAGGCAAATTAAGTGGCTTAATGAGGCACAGTTTGTGATAGTATTATTTCCTTATTTTGCAATGTTTACACAGGTTAACACAGTCTGGGCAAAGAGTTCACATCATCACTACCAGTTTAATAGCCATATACAGCAATAACAACAGAAAGGAAACCAGTAAACCTTAGCAAAGAGCCTTCCACTCACGGCAACATGTGCCGCTGCATTTATAGTAACTTTTGAATCCTATGAATAAAGAAACAACCTTTCTTTTTTGTTAATATCTACTGACAATGCAGCAGTTTATGGGTGCATTACATTCATAATTGTGCAGAAAATGTCACTCCAGTTAGATCGCACACTTCTGGTGGCCCTGGTCACTCACCAAGTGCAATGTCTATGACCTCACAGTATTTACAGCAATAAACAAAAGGGCTCAACACACGCTAAAATTACACCACTTATACAAAGGGATTACACTGTGTCCATGATCATGTATTTCATAATGTTAATGGTAAGGTAATATGGCATGCCATTAGTGAGCTCATTAATGTCATTTATGAAATGAGGTATTAATTTTCGTGTGATGTCATAAGATTTTAATTTGGAGTGTGGGTTATGATGTGCATAGCAGGTATACCTGCTATGGTTTTCGGCACTGACAATAACTGGGGAATTTCAGGAGGAATTCAGAGCTTTTATAACCACAACTGCATTTTAATTGTGAGTTTTAAGAAAATCTATATGCACAGTATGAGGAATAATGAATGTTTTTTTGTTTTTTTTTGGTTTTGTTTGTACTTGTGAGACAAGCAATTAAAAGAGGCCGGCATGAACTGCGATAATCATGCACTGCTGTAAAATATCTGGGTGTAGAAAGCGTTTAAATACAGATTAATTATCCATTCAATGTTATACTCAATTACGGAAACAAGAGAAGTCTGATTAGCACACCTGTAGAACTGCAACATGATCACATTTTGTAAGTTCGTGTCATACGCAGAGGATGTCTTGTAACTGCGTTCTTTCTTGATAAAGCAAGTAACATGATAACCATGGCTACCAAATTGTATTTAATTTATTCATTCAGTTTTATTTGGCGTGATCCAAACCCACCGCTGGACCATCGGGACATTAAGATAGCGTCAGATGATAATTTGCCAGAATAAGTTGTTTTTTTAAATCACTTATATACATACATACAATCAAATATAAATTGACCTCGAGGCAGTAGTAAGGGCACTGCTGCTGCCTAGGGGTTTGCAACCAGCGGTCAACGGAAACAGTAATTTTGCAAGCAACTGCCTGTATTGAATCACCATTACTATCTGAGTCCAAGGACCGCTTTGGTCTGTGTTGTTGATGCTCTTGTAAAACAGAAGGAAAGCAGTGATAATTTGATTGGTTATGCTGGCCCTTCGGCACCTTTCTTCAAGATTGGCAGGGTGATAGTAATGTAAAAACTGTGGGTCTTACCAGGACCATGGAAGTGGTACAGCATTGTCACTCTTTGCTCCTGGAGAGAAGTACCAAAGGTGGCCATGGATTGCCATCAATTGCCATGGATTGCCATGCACCCATCGGTCATGCAAATTTGTTTAACATGTAGATGAAGCTATCGGACATGTTGTTATGAGTCGGATGTGGTGTTCCTAGAAGTCTAGATACACAACAGCAAATATATTTCCCACTTCAGTCGCAAAATATCACTAAGTTGTGTATATTAAGACTCCTATACGAAAGAAATGAATTTGAATGCACTCTTTAACCTATAGCTGACTGGGATGGACATTAGACATGGGTGGGGTTCAATAAAATCAAGGTGATTACAGACTAAACATGGAGAGAATGACTGCATTGTCCAGTTAGGTAATGTGGACCTCCCACTCTACTTGATTAAGGATGACCACAACCTAAGTGCACTTGTGACTGCTTCCTTACCATGGTGTGGGCGCCGGGGTGGTTACTCTGTGGCCCTGGTTTACATTTTCTCAGTGGGCTGCAGGTGAGGATTCTGGTATTAGAGAAGGTTGGGCTGCCATAACAAATCTGCGTCCCAATGGCCTCATTCTATAAGTGGAATGCCAAAGTTTGGGGCTGTTATGAGTTTTGGTGTCTGGGCTGTTTTTGGTTTCCAGCCTGGCATTGTGGTATGCCCTGACACCATAGCAGTAGACAGTGTCATGGACGTAATTTAGGGGTCACCAGGGGTCGCAGATGTGACCTCTTCCTTTCCCCTTGATACCCCTGGCACTGCCTTTGTGACCCCTGGCCTCAGAGGTGGCAAAATCAGTGCCAAGAAGATAGGGGTGTCTCCCATTATCAGAGTCAGGCTCTAACCTCATTTTCTTCTCATTTTGATTACATTAATAGTGAATAATATTTTGTTATTCACTATTATTGTAATACAAAAGTAGAGCAGCAAGATCTGGACCTTCACTGGCATCTTAGATAAGAAAAATAGAATGGTTTTTATGTATGTTGTGTGCGTACATGTGGGTGAGAGTGAGTTTGGGTGAGAGAGCGTGTATATGTGTGAGCATGTACGTTTGTATATGAGATCGTGGATGTGTGTGTGTGTGTGTGTGTGTCTCAAAATGAGTGAGTAAGTATAAGTGAGTCAGAGTAAGAGTGAGTCAGAGAGTGCGAATGAGTAATTCAGGGTGAAAGTAAGTGCACAAGAGTAGGTGAAAAAGAATGAGTGCAAGGCAGTACTAATGTTAGAGTGAGTGTGAGTGTGAGTAACTGAATGTAAGTGAGCAGGTGTTGTATGCTTGCAGATCCGCTGTTGGACCTGGTATACTTCTTGGCTTATAGAAGAACCCTTGAAAAAATGTTGGCACTGAAGTACTGGAGGTAATACTTGTATATGGGATACCCCCTGCAAAATGCTTCTGCTGGCACTATGTAGGTAAATAATGGCATGGAGCTCCCATAAAAAAATGCCAGCGCTGGCCTCCTGGAGGAAATTCTTGGTATAGTTGGCACCTGTGGCACATTGCTTGTGATGACACATTGGAGGAAATTCTTGGCATATGGGAAGACAACTGTGGCAAGGTCATGGGGCCATCCATGAGAAAATGTGGTCCTTGACATAACCTATGACATAAGGGACCTCCATAGTGCAAGAGAAGCAGTATTAGGAAAATTCTGGCACTGGCATACTGTATATAATATGTGGGCAAAATGGGCCACCATGGCAAGATGCTAGTCCTAGCAATGGAGGTAATTTTTGATTTAAGGGGCACCCATAGAAAAACTAAAAAACATAATTGGGTGAACTCCTGGGGACTGTCAGAATTCAATAGCTTGGCACATCATGAAAGGACTTGAATATTTAGTGCGTTTATTTAGAGAGTATGACTTTTTAGCAATTTTATGTGACAATTGTGCATTAGAATGCATTAGTAAAGCCAATTCGTTTCAAACTTTTCTCAGGGAAGAGAACCCCCCACCCTTTGTTCTCCCCTAGAAGAATATATAATATTAATCATGCAATTATATAACTTCAGCAATGTTAGTTATTGTGATGTCATCAGGATTAAGGTTTATGTGACCACTTCTTGGGACGATGCAGGGTTAAAGGTCATATGATGTCAATTCCTGTGATATCCTTAAGGTCAAAGTGTATATGATTTCACATCCTCTACCCCTGGAATTTTGGTGAATCGATGTCCATGGACAGTGTATGATTTTTGGGCATGGAAAACACAGAGAGACTGTGGGACAACTCCTGATGGCCCTCTGCCCCCGGACCAGCTCCCACTCCCACCACCCATGCCCGCAACCTCGGTATCATCCTCGACAGTGAGCTCTCCATGAAACAACAGGTCAACTCGGTCACCTCCACCTGCTTCAACACCCTCAGAAAGCTCCGTAAGGTCTTCAGATGGATCTCAACAGACACCAGAAGAACTGTAAAAAAACCCTCACCACCAGGTGACTAGACTACAGGAACGCCCTCTATGCAGGAAACACCACCCTCCTTACCTCAAACCCCTCCAAACTATCCAGAATGCAGCACCAATAGCCATCCTGAACCTGCCCAGACGATCCAACATCACCCCCACCTTCATAACCTTCACTGCCCCCATCAAGAAGAGATGGCACTTAAAACTGTTCACGCATGCCTACAAAGCCCTCCACAATATGGGACCAGAATACGTGAACTACCGCCTGACCTTCCACCAGCCCACCAGACACCTGCGGTCTGCCTCCCTGCCCCCGCCTCCATCACACCAGAGCCGGAGGACGCACCTTCTCCTACCTCGCTGCCAAGGCCTAGAGTGACCTCCCATCCACCTCCGTACCTTCACCTCCCTCGCCGAATTCAGGAGTGGCCTCAAGACCTGACTGTTCGAATAAGCCCCACTCCACGCAGCGCCTGGATATCCCCTGCGGTGATGACCGTGCTATACAAATACTGATTGATTGATTGAGGAGGCAGACGTGAACAGGCACAAAGAACAATGACATATTGTTTAGAAGAGTGTTCTGAGCTTAACCTGAGGTTTTAGTGTGCCAAATAAGTTTCCACCACTGCACCAACAAGTACATCCGATGCAGAAGCGCATGGGCACTTTGTCAGATGTATTAATGTGACCTTTAAATTCAAAGAAGATTTAAACAAATGTGCTTCGGAATATCAAATATAGTTCTCGTGTCTATTGTTAAACACTGAAAGCCCAAATGTCTGAAAAGACAGATCGGAAGCACCTCAAAAAGCCCCAGTACGGGACAGCAAAAAGGGCACTAGAAATAGTGCCTGCCATTTCACCACAATCTCCCTGGATTTAATTTTCGCAGCGGGCTGTAGTTCTGTGTTCTGGTGTCAGAGAATGGTATGCTGCCATAGCAAACCCTCGTCCCAATAGCTTCATTCTATAAGTGAAATCTTAAAGTTTGTGGTTGTTTTGAATATTTGTGCCTGGGCTGTTTTTGGTTTCCAGTCTGGCATTGCGATTTGTTCTGACACCATGGAAGTCTGTCAGGACACATCACAATGGTATTCCACCTCTGCCATGCAAGGTTCAAAGCAGCCGTGCATGACAGCAGGGAAAGTTCTTCCATGCAGCATGAAGACCTGCCCTTCTTTAGTCGGCTATCCAACAGCAGGGAAGAGGGTTGGGTAAAGGGAAACATTTTGTCGGGTGAATGGTGAAACTTCACCCGTCCTTCTGAATGTTAAAGTTCCGAGACTTAACCAAATTCTGTTGGCAATGTTTCAATTTTGCACAAATCCCCAATGGTGCTATGCAGGGTGTCAACCACCCAATCCCTGAATATTCAATTTTTTTTGAATGGTACAGTCTCCAGTCCGCCACTAACCAGGATCCCAAAATTCAGCATCCATTGTCGACTGGCACAGGGCCATGTTTTCTCCTGTGCCTAAGCCTCAGACTACCCATTCTATGGCAGATCGGATGTGCTGGTACATTCCATTAGGGTGACCAACCGTCCGTAAATTTCACGGACCGTCCGTAATTTGGACCTCACGTTCGTTGTCCGTGAGGATCCCTTTTACGGACACCTTTTGTCCGTAATTTTGGGTCTGGCAGGAAGTAGATCTGTTCCCCTGCGAAAAGCCTCAGCTCCCTCCTGGGGCCACCTCGCACTCCTCCTCTAAGCACAAGAGCAGCCCCACCCCACCCATTGTAATTCTAAATGCATAGGGCACTAGGTAATAAAAGGACCAGGCGGGGATGCACATAGGATCATACAAACCACTCCAGCCTGGCTGGTGCCACCAGCATTGCTCCAGCGTCATCCACACCGTACTTTTCCAAGAGCATGGGACAATGTCAGCTTTGGAATCAGGTGCGAGAGAAGCACAAGTTGAACACCCTCAATTTAAAATGAATATATCACGTTTCCATGCGAGGGAGTGAAGCATACAGATCTGTTGTTTATTTTGTGTTTTTTAGATAACGTAATTTCTTCTTCACTATACTTCAAAGCGCTGGAAGGGCATTTTAATACGTGTTTTACCTATTATAAAACTCATGATCCTGAGTACTACCATGCAAATGCATAAAACGAAATACAGATAAAACCATCAACAGAAAACTGAAAGAAGTATGAAAAGGTGGGACAAAAAGCCACGCAGCTAACATACTATTTGTTTATGTTTGGTGGTTTTATATAGTGTGCGTTCGGCCCAAGGACATTGGAGCGCTTAACATGTGCACCACATTACACAAGATCAGGTTCATGTTTTTTTTGAGTCATGGAGATTCCCTGCGGCCGAACCCCAATACAATTAGGTAGCAAAATACTGATGAATTGTTGAATGTCAGTGTCCATTCAACAATTCATCAGTAACCATATAAATATATTATTATCATATGAAATACGACAAAAAGACATGCGCAGTTGCTAAAAGCTGCGCGCATACCGAAAAACCGTGAGGTGCACGATTGCCTAAACCTAATATTGACTTATTTTGACTTGTACTCAAGTGGTTGTCTATTTACTTACTTACATAATATCACGTGACCTCCTCTGATAGGTCTGTAAAACTTACCTTTTGCCCTGAATTTTGACCTTCTGTCCTGAATTTTTGTCCTGAATTTTAACCCTTTGTCCTGAATTTTTACACTCACCGTCCTGAATTTGCACCCATGCCAGTTGGTCACCCTACATTCCATGTGGTATTCTCTCCTCCAGTTGGCATACTTTGTTTCTTTTTCTGGTATAATGATAGAATGCATGATTTAATTTCCAATACAGATGCTGGGAAAACCTCTCTCCAGTTGGGAACATCCCGTGTCAAACTGTGCACCTCTTATTTTAATAGTTCTCTTTCTGTTCAACAGCCATCTTGTTTGGCTCTCCAAAAAAACAGAGCCGATATCCAATCCTCTGTGCTCAACACTCTATGACGTTCCGCAGCATGACAACTGCGTTTGGATCTGGACTCCCTGGCACAGAAACAGCACTAGAACAAAGAACATGTGAGGAGGACCAGGTAATTCAGGAATCTGCATGTAACTCCCCATAGCGTCACTGTTTTCTCATATTAGCACAGTACAAGGGGTGGAATTACCAGCCGGGGGAAGTGATGCCAAGCAAGGTAATTCTGGGACTCCTACACCATACAACTCAGAATTGATCTCCTTAAGGGGTGCTGGATGACGTAATATGCAGCTTACCAACAATTTATATTTTCTTCTCTCAGCAGAAAAAAAGAACAGTCATTACTTGCAAATGGAATGAAGACAATATGACCGAAATCTCTTGCTCCTATTTACTGGACAATAAAACCTATTGTCCCTGAAATCATTTTGCTTAATTTTCTCTTGCTTGCACATCCCACACCACATTTTGCTGAGTGAGATTTAATAAATCTCTAGGTCTGAGATTAAGTGTTTGTGTTTTATGAACTGGAAAACTGCATTGTATACTTATTTAAGGGTGCACTCCCTCTCACTCTGCTATCTTCCCAACTCTGCCCCAGGGAATAATTAAATAATGCTTCAAGACTTTGCTTGTTTTACATTCTAAAGGCATTCCAATGAGGAGCAAAATCTGAAAATGGTCTATCATTCAGCCTTTTGTGCTTATTTTTCAATCATTTTCTATAAAAGGAACATTGTGTTTTTACATGCAATAGTAAATCAAATGAATAACTATTTTTTCACCAAGTGGTCTATTGTGTTTTTTTAAATGTAAGAGTTAAACACTGGGGGCTCCTTTTTACCGGAGTGACGATAGAGCTGGCTGTATTGTTAAATAGTTTTATGATGGTATATTGTATTTTTCATTGTGCTAGAGGTATTTCATAACACTGTGCATCGGACGCAAGTCTGCTCAGGGCTGTGTGCCGGGTTATCTGATCAGACTGTCCCTGCCTTACCATCCATCATTGTGCTGACGTCATCCCCTGAGAAGCCTCTGGCCACTCAGTAGCTGTGGCCATTGGCGTAACGAAACTTGAGGGAGCCCCCCTGTAAAGACATAGAAGGGCCCCACTCCGGAGCACTCGGTCCAGGGTACTGTGCTTAGGGGGCCCCCTGGAGCTAGGGCCTCCCCCGCACTGCGGGGCCTGCGGGCCCTTGTTATGCCACTGGCTGTGGTTATACAGATGCGGAGGTAGAGCTCTGCGTCTACATTGCTCCAACCTCTGAGCTCTCTCCTTCAGCCTTTGCGATTGGAAGAAGCCGTTCTGAGTTTTAAAGACACACCTACACAGATCTTTGCATAGCCCATATTGAACCAGCTTCGGCCAAATGTAATGTTTGTCTCTTTGTTCTGGCAGTCTTTTCACAGCCATCTATGGGGCATATTTACAAGCCCCTTGCGCCACTTTTGCGTCACTTTTCCCATGTTAAAAGTGACTTGCAAATATGCCCCAATGTAACTCAGATCCCTAAGACTGCGTTTTCATAACATATCGTGTATTTGTAAAGCGCACGTTCACCCAAGGGTATCTTGGCACTGAATAACACGTTTATTGTTACCCAACTTAATGGTACTCATTTTATCGACCTCAGAAGGATGAAAGACAGAGTGGACCCACTGGGAATTGAACCTGTGACCATGAGATCAAACACAGGCCTCCACATTGGATGCATTAGTCCACTAAGCCAACTGCCCGGATCATCTATTCCCAGAAGGGTTTTATTCTCATTGGAGACTCTTGACTCCCACTGATGGAAATGTTTTTAGAGCGTTTTCCAACATGGATCCGGTGTTTAATTTGTTAAAGAATAAGTGTAGGGACCCCCAGCTGGTGTATGTCAGTGTGCCACTTACCGAGGCTACACAGTCTTGATTCAACCACATGGCTCTTTAATGCACCACCAGACACTCTAAGCCCCTTCACGTCGCTCTCGCAAGTTCCTACTTTCTCCTTTTGTCACATTTTTTATTTCGCCTTTCTCTTCCTCCTTCTTTTCCCCTCGTGTGTTTTTCACTCTCTTGCTCTGGGTCGACGTCTGGCGGGGAAAAATAAGTGTTGATTTCCAGTGGCCTCACCCACCAGCAACCACCGGATCAAATTAGGCACTATCTGGATACCACCACTGCACTTTTATAATGAAGCGATTAGCCTTCACTGCCTTTCATTTTTGTTTGCCCCATCCCAGCTCTGCGAGATGCTAACTCGTGCCACTGACACAATTATGCCTATATGTGGTTAATATGGCAGACAAATTCAACTACAGCTCACTCAAAACCATTCGCAAGCTATTGAATGCTTATTTTTGTTAGAGCACGAGCATCTTTGCACATGGAATAAATATGGAGGAACCTTCCTGCTGCATCTGGATGTACCGTCTCGTGCTGAGGGATGACGTGTGTCTGTACCGCTTTGGGACTGATCACGTGAGTAGTGAGTCAACCATCTATGCTCATAATGGAAGAATATTCCCGCGCCGGCCACTGGGTCGCGTCGCGTGCACTTCATTAAAAGTGCAGAAGGCCGTCGTTCCGTTTAGTAAGAGAATGCTGGCAAAGTTGTAACTTCCTCTACAATCAACTCCTCAAAACGTTTTTTTTTGGAAAAGTGAAAAGGTACATTTTTATTTACAAAAAAAATCGCAATGTGGTATTATTACATTAAAGGAAACTCTCTGAAACTTAATTTGTTGTTTTTTCTGCTGTGAACTTCAAAGAATTCAATGGCGATTATATGACGCGATCTCGCACGGGTAACCATTGCTTTCTTTTCTCAGTGTTTCGTTTTTTTCAGCAATAAATCGAAAAGGCGTAAATGAAATGTAATATCGTGTAGGGCTTCCCCAGGGTTCACGTCCCGGCGAGCAGAGGAAATTACTTTAATAAATTCCGCGGTTTGAATGGGGAGCTCAGGTGAAGTATTTTGTGTACCAGATATATTCATGGGAAGGTGATGAGCCGCGCGTTACCTCATGTTTCCTTGGAAACAAATACAACGTTCAGACAGGGAGGAATATCATTTGCTGCTGCTCCCATGCCCATTTCACAATAATACTTCGTGATTTTCTTTTGAAGCAATTTGTGTCTCAGATTCATTTTGTACCCAGACAGATACTGATTGAAATGGATTCTCAAAGAGGACCCTCTCAACTCAGCATGTTCCTTGTCAAAAATATTGTGTGTTACAAGTCTACATATAACATTATAAGCGTTTTTGTAGTGTCGTGGTATCCTAGCAATAGGATGCTACTAGATTATTAAAAATAGCTTCATTTTTTTGTCTCTTCTTAATTTTAAAAGGAGATTTAATTATTTTTGACAATAAGTATGCAAATCAAGTTGTATGTAAATCTATCACCAACATTAGCTCACCGTAACGCATTTTGGACTCATTCACAGAACTTGGTTGGCAATTTACTCCCTGTAGGCATATGCCTAACTTCAAAGCAGATTTCCAGCTAACTAGGAATTTTCAAATTATTCTGGAACTCCTGCAGGAAGTCAGCAACAGTCGCAGATTTCTACCAGTAGCTCTGGAATTCTGAGCATGGATATGTGTGCAGCACAACTGCATTTGCTAGTTTAAAAAAAAAAAAAGGTTTTTGCAGGAGAAAATATGTTTTCCCAGGAAGAATTGTTTTCTCTTATACCCCCACCAATTATGGGGTGTACCCCCCATTTTTGGTTTGCACCCTTCCCATTACTACCATGGATATGAATTTAATCCTTCACTTTGCAGGATTAAATCTCAGATCATATCGAGGGTGCGGATGGACCTGCAAAATGATTACGAAACCCACAAACGTTTGAGTTTGGCAGGGCTCATCTACTTTAACAGGAGTTCCAGGCTTACGATGCACATAATCAACAACTGGTAGCAGATATGTTCACATCTAAAATATTACCATGTTGGAGTAGTTTTTAAATATGAGTCAACCCATTTACAAACTTGAGTTCACACTTGATTTATTTTGTAATTTTTTATACCACTAGGTGTTGCTTTTCAGTAACTTCAGAGGTTAGAGCTTACTTGCTGGAAAGGGAAGAAAGCATGCCATAGAACATGGTCAGAAACCTTGACCAGTATTCTCCAACATGACCCATCTTTCATATTGATCCTAATTGAAGACATGTCTGAAGAGGTGGATTTTGAGGAGTTTCCTCACCTTCATGTGGCTGGGCTTGGCTGTAAGGTTGGGGTTAAGGGTATTCCAGAGTGTTTGCCATTGTACACCCAGATATCTGCTACTTGCTTATTCCTCTAGGAGCATCATTTATTGATTTGGTGGCAGATCTTGTGCAAAGATCTCTGTGAGGGTTGTTATAAGGTTTTAGTTTCTGCAGGTATGCCAGATCTTTGCTTGTGAATGCTTTGTGGAAAGCACACAAGACCTTTAATCCTAACAGTGTCTGGGAGCCAGTGGATTCTTTAGGAGTAGGCTTGATGTGTTTCCACGTGCAAAAGTTTAAGCACATTCTAGGCATCTTGTTAGTGAAGATTTTTGTGCACCAAGGTCCATCTTAGGTATACAAATGCATTTAGCAACCAGTCCTTTGCATCTGTACATAATTACATC
Source organism: Calotriton arnoldi (assembly GCA_963921515.1). Lineage (NCBI taxonomy): Eukaryota > Metazoa > Chordata > Amphibia > Caudata > Salamandridae > Calotriton > Calotriton arnoldi. The sequence goes on along the minus strand of CAWUFW010015360.1, from coordinate 82,618 downwards.
ACTCTACATGTGAGGCATGTAATGAATGGCTTTCAGTATGTATGTTTTTGGGTATGTAAGGTGATTGACTATGTAGTAATGCTTTGCCAAAAGTGTAATGAATAGATTGTAAAAGTACAGTGTGAGTGCATTTCTGGAGGATGTTAGGTGGAAAATACTTGTGGTGGAAAGAAACAAAAACTGTCCCGGGCTTCAACCGAATAGCCAGCGGACGGATGTGAAAGCAACGTGCAGACGGATGGAGCAACTTGATTTATTCATGCCTCTCCTTACTCAATCAAAGGAATAAGCCGAATACATTTACAATGCTCACCAAGAGTCCGTCCTTCTCTGACCCTGGAGCCTCCGGGCCCGTTTTTTGTTTCTTTCCACCACATTCCGAGGTGGACTAAGGGTGCCCCCCATGGTCCTGATGAAGACCCTTTTGTAAGTAGCAGAATTTCCTACACCAACCCTGGGTCAAAACATCGACAGCTCTATGTTTTTTTTATTAAATGTGGGCAATAGTGATAGATTTACCGTGTCCTTTCTGACATTCTATTTCTGTAAATAATTTAGCCTTGGTTAAGGCTGGACAGGCCTTTTTATGTTTTTGGATGTACACACTGCTCACTGCCCTCCCTCCATCACTCACCCTCACTTCTGCACATTGATGCACCAATTCCTCCCTTCTCCACTTCTGGGGCACCTATGCACAAACTTTATTGATAAATGTGCTGTGTTTTGAACATGATGAAACATATGTTCAACTTGATTAAATATTTTCAACATGTATAAGTATTGTTTGTAATTGATTGTTCAGGTGATGTTGATGTCTATGTAATATTGTGTTTCCACTGGGACCACCCCCCTTTTTTGTACCGAGTTTCAACCAGGTCCTAGTGACGTGTCTGGGTCAACCCCATTATTGTGTAACTCTGTCGGGCCACTAGCCATGGGCAATAGGTTATCAGGGTTGTTCAGTTTAAGCCTTGCACTCAATTCCCTGCAGTTGTCTACCTCCCACCATGCAAGGCCTTCTGCTAAGCATGGCATGGGTTAGCCACAAGGCTAACTGCCCACACAAGGCCAACCCATCACAGTCATTTGTGCCCCCCTTATTTTAATGGTTGTTCTGATACCATGGAACTCTTGCGGCAGCCGGCAAGGCTTCGTCGCTCCTGTGGGACGCTCATAGGAGCACAGGGAAGCCGCTGGCTCCCACAAGATTCCAGCAGGATCACAGAAACCCCCTTTTAAAAAAATAATTTGGCCTACCTCTGATACCCCCTCAACAAGGCTCAGGGGGTCAGGGTACCCCTACCATGTTCTGCTTATAATTTCACAGGTTGAGTCAATCAAAACATGTTCCATTACATGATTGATGACATCACTGATAACATCCAAAATGACATACTTGATGACAACACTGGGCATTAACTGACATTTTCACCCACCTAACCATAATCTCACTTTAACCTTTGTTTTTTTTAGTGAAAATATATATGTGTAAGTATCAATCTATCTTTCTATCTATCTATCTATCTATCTATCTATAAACATACATATGCTAACTGAAAAAAACAAAGATTGAAGTAACATTATAGTTAGGTGATATGTTCAGCAACAATATAATGTTTTAAACTCTAAAAACCACTGAAATTCACCAGATTATTATTATAGTTATCCCTAAGGTAACTATAGCTCACGCCACCGCCGTGCACAGTTTTCTCATCAATAGTTTCACTAAAAATGTTGCAGTGATATTATCAATGATGACATAGAAGATGTCATGAGTGAAATAATATGTGGGGTAATTAGCAGTACCTTTGGGCATGAGTTAAAGTTATTTGAGATAACTATAACCCTCTCCACTAAAAACACGCTGGAATCCGGGTCGAAAGCGGCCCTGCCCACTTATGTCTTTTTAAAAATGCTTTTTAGAACTCGGGACTGCGTCCCAAGTCCTATGATGAGTGCCACCACTTCTTGGTTGAGGTGGTGGCCGTCAAGCAAATCTCAACTTGAGATCTATTGGGATACGCGGAGGCTTCGCATCCCGTGATATACAAAGCTCTTGAGCATTTATTGCTCAGAAACTACTGAACGAACTTACACCAAAATACAAAAAGCACTCTTTTTGCGCCACGATATAGCTTTAGGCCAAATTTGGTGCAAATCCGTTCAGCGGTTTAGGCTGTAGCTGTGCCTAAAGTTCCTATGGGAAAATGAAAGGGAAAAACATGTTTTGGGAACCCCCTTTTTTCTTAGCCCCCCCCCTTGAAGGATTACCCATGTTTTTCATATGCTCAAAACTAGTCAAAAAGTAGCACTTTTTTAGATAGTTTTGTGGAGATTCCTCAAATAGTGCAAAACTTATTAGCAACACAAAAATGCATTTCCTATGGAAACACGATCCCAACAATAACTACCCAGTGGCGACTGCCACTAGTGTGTGTATATATATATATATATATATAGATATATATTCACTGAAAAAACCATAGGTTTCAGGGGCGTTATAGTTAGTTGGACATTTCACTTGTACAAAACCATAGAAATTCCCCCGTTATAGTTAGTTCAGCTAACTATAACTCGCGCGCCCGCAATGCACTGCTGATGACTTCACATATTACATCACTCATGACATGGTCAGTGACATCACTCATGACATCACTGATGACATCTCAAATGACATCACTGATGACATCATCCTTGTGATAGAGTGGCAGACCTCCTCTCACCCTAATATAACCTTTGATACACACACTCAAAAATACAAACTAACATTTTCAAAACAATGGACATACCAATACCAGTTACAACACACCTATTCAGTAATTCCAAGATCTACACACACATCCACTCATTCACCAACAGTCCCTATACAGTTACTCATACATGTACTCACTCATCATATGTACTCATACACCTATACATCCTGTTACACACCGCCACTCATCCATAGAGTTACTCACACACATAGTCACACATGCAAACAAAGTATCAAACATCCATTTACTTGCATATACAGTTATACACACACTACCACACTTACTTCTACAGAAACTTACACATACTTACTCTCTTAAACAATCACTTATAGAAACACCTACTTATTTGTACAGGAACTCTTCCAATCTCTCACTCTCACATATACTCACTTATATACACCAATACTCACATATACTAGTTTAAAACATATGTAGTTACTCATAAAGACACTATTGAGACAGTCATTCACTCACTAACACACCCATACACATACTCATCCACCTATACAGTCCTGCACACATGCTGTCTTCAACACATACAAACAGTGAGTCACTCATTCATGCATCTATGCACTAAGTAATACCCCCCACCGAACCATACAGACACTCAGACACTCATACTGATACTCAAAAAATCAACTAATAACCCATATAGACACTCATGTAGCTACTCACCAACCCATGCAGCCACTTATACACAAAGTGAGAGACTGATACAGATATTTTCATATTTAGACACTTATATACCCATTTATTCTTCCATCGACCTTGAGATATACACATATAAAACATATTTAATTTTCAGAAAAACACATATTCACTGGATGATGTCATCAGTGATGTCATCAGTGATGTCATTTGAGATGTCATCAGTGATGTCATGAGTGATGTCACTGACCATGTCATGAGCGATGTATTATGTGACGTCATCAGCAGTGCATTGCGGGCGCGCGAGTTATAGTTAGCTGAACTAACTATAACGGGGGAATTTCTATGGTTTTGTACGAGTGAAATGTCCAACTAATTATAACGCCCCTGAAACCTATGGTTTTTTCAGTGAATTTCTAAGGTTTTTTAAATGCGAATTTCTAACTATAACGTGCCTGAAACCTATGGTTTTTTCAGTGAATTTCTAAGGTTTTTTAAATGCTAATTTCTAACTATAACGTGCCTGAAACCTATGGTTTTTTCAGTGAATATATATATATTTATTATACTATGTATACATGTGAAAATGTCTCGGTCCCCTGTTTGCCTCGGTGGCACGGAAAAATGGGTGGAACTGACGTCAGCACGCCGACGAGGTCCTCTTATGGCTCCGATGACGTCATACGGTGTCGTGAGCGGAGCCGTGCTCGTTGACGTGGGAGAGCTAGGAAAGAATTTCCGTGGAATGCTGGTGCAGGGGATATTCACCTAAGTGTTCAGGCTAGTCCTTTGGGAGCAACTGTTTATGTTGCCACTCCAGAAACCGAAACCAGTGATCCGAGGGCAGAGGCCCTGCAGATGGCACACGAGGTGGGGTGCCCAGTCGTGTGCACCGGCGGGGCAGCGAGTGACAAGCACCACAACCCACAAAAAAGGTAACGAGGGCACTGAATAACACAGGATCTTCTCTTTGTATCTGGAAGGAACAACGAAGTTAAAATGCCCTAGTACCAAAATGTAGAATTAGTGCTACAACGGTCTTCAAGAGGACCTGCGATGCCGCTTCTGCCTCCCGTACCCTGGAGGCGGCACATGGGTCACGCGGTACGGTCATACTGCGGTGGGACGCACACTCGTTGACCTCTCATGGCACTGCTCCACACTTCAGGGAGGACGCTTTCCATTAGCTATGTTTTCTGATGACATGTCGCGCCGGCCCCGTCCAACAACAGAACTCCTTTAGATCCAAACAGACTCTTCCACTCTCCCACCGGAAGTGAAACCAGGCCACGCGGACACTTTCACAATACAACAGCCGGGAATGCACTTTTCGGTAAAAAACCCACATTCCTTCCTCCTAATTAATCAAATAAACGTCTCACTGAAGAACAGGGGCCAGCTTCGATCGGTAAACAGCCGTTACAACGACTTTTTTTCTTTGCGAGACCATTACAATGCATGCATTACCACGCATGCGTTGTACATCACAAAGTCATTACTACGCATTTTTTTAGAACGCATGGTCATTTACCACGCATGCCTTTACAACTAATTTTGTTGTAAAGGTATGTATGGTAAATGACCATGCGTTCTAAAAAACATGTAGACGATCCATGTCATTGTAAGGAAACAGAGGCTGTTCCGTTTCCTCACAACGACGTGCACCGTCCCTCAGAGATGACGTGAAGCAGGAACCACGAGGAGAGAGGAACCATGAGGAGTGAGAAGTAAGGGGGATTGGGCATGGGGTGGGGGTTTCTTTTCTAGGGTTTAGGGTAGTGCAGTGGTGTTTGGGTGGTGTAGGGGGTCGTGCTGGGGGTAGTGATTTAGGGTTTAGGATAGTGCAGTGGTGTTTGGGTAGTGTAGGGGGTCGTGCTGGGGGTAGTGTTTTAGGGTTTAGGGTAGTGCAGTAGTGTAGGGGTCGTGCTGGGGGTAGTGTTTTGGGGTTTAGGGTAGTGCAGTGGTGTATGGGTAGTGTAGGGGGTCGTGCTGGGGTAGAGTTTTAGGGTTTAGGGTAGTGCAGTGGTGTTTGAGTAGTGTAGGGGTCATGCTGGTGGTAGTGTTTTAGGGTTTAGGGTAGTGCAGTGGTGTTTGTGTAGTGTAGGGGGTCATGCTGGGGGTAGTGTTTTATGGTTTAGGGTAGTGCAGTGGTGTTTGGGTAGTGTAGGGGGTCGTGCTGGGGGTAGATTTAGGGTTTAGGGTAGTGCAGTGGTGTTTGGGTAGTGTAGGGAGTCGTGCTGGGGGTAGTGTTTTAGGGTTTAGGGTAGTGCAGTGGTGTTTGTGTAGTGTAGGGGGTTGTGCTGGGGGTAGTGTTTTAGGGTTTATGTTAGTGCAGTGGTGTTTGGGTAGTGTAGGGGTACTGCTGGGATAGTGTTTTAGGGTTTAGGGCAGTGCAGTGGTGTTTGTGTAGTGAAGGGGGTCATGCTGTGGGTAGTGTTTTAGGGTTTAGGGTAGTGCAGTCGTGTTTGTGTAGTGTAGGGGGTCGTGTTTTAGGGTATAGGGTAGTGCAGTGGTGTTTGGGTAGTGTAGGGGGTCATGCTGGGGTTAGTGTTTTAGGGTTTAGGGTAGTGCAGTGGTGTTTGGGTAGTGTAGGGGGTCGTGCTGGGGGTAGTGTTTTAGGGTTTAGGGTAGTGCAGTGGTGTTTGTGTAGTGTGGGAGGTCGTGCTGGGGGTAGTATTTTAGGGTTTAGGGTAGTGCAGTGGTGTTTGGGTAGTGTAGGGAGTCATGCTGGTGGTAGTGTAGGGAGTCGTGCTGGTGGTAGTGTTTTAGGGTTTAGGGTAGTGCAGTTATGTTTGGGTAGTGTAGGGTGTCGTGCTGGGGGTAGTGTTTTAGGGTTTAGGGTAGTGCAGTGGTGTTTGGGTAGTGGAGGGGGTAGTGTTTTAGGGTTTAGGGTAGTGCGCCCAACCAGCCACAATATCCGTGGTCAAAGGGGATCCTGACTCTTTGGAACGCTCCGTCAATTGAATAATTTGGGTCAAGGGCCCTACCACGTCCAAGACCTATCAATTCCTTTCTTGGGATCCCTCATATACTTGGAGAAAAAGGTACATAGTTTCTCATCAATTTCAGGCATGTGTGCCACCTTCCCCTTCAGTGAGGGCCTGGGGCATTCTCCCCTCATCCTATTCCTGACCTCCCTTTCAAGGGGTTGATGGATTTTCCCCACCACATACTCTGCCACTTTGGCGTCAGGTGTCCACTCTGCCGACCTAGGATGGTAAATTTGGGTAGGCTCGAACATGTCCGAGTGGACCCCGTCCCCAACCGGGGACTGAGAGGAGTGGGACTCTGGATGCCAGGGACGCCCCGAGTCCTTATCCTCATCGGAGGAGAAATCGTCCTCCGATGCACCCTCTCCCTCTAAGGGAAACCCGCCGTCGGGTTCTACAATAGTGGTGACAGTGTCGCAATTTTCTCCGGGCCCACCCTCCTCCCGGCAGGGTGCATGTTTTAGCGTTCGCGCACTCTTGAGGAAGGTCTCCGTAAGTTTATCAAATCCTTCCAAGTGCCCCGCGTTATGCTTAACGGCCCTTTTATTCCCCATCTGGGAGCTACTTGGACCCGCCACCACCAGATCTGGGTCACTGAATACCCCAGGGATGCTTTTCGCCAGCTTATCAACCTGATCCCTAAGAGGAGCCAGCGCCCTAGAAATAGCCAGAGAGAGGGCTTGGTCCACTGCTGGAGGAAGAAGTTGGGGGCCATTCCTCCTCCACTTCCTGGTAGGAGGAGTAAAAATGGTCTTCTGGAGAAGACATGATAGCAGAGGGTGTGAGCACAGAACAAATGCCCTTAAAATCCTTAAGACAGCCCCCTCGCCGGTGCTCCAACAGCTGGGCTTTCCCCGAAGCTGTCATAAGAATAGACTGAGGCGCAATACCAATTACCACCACCAGGTGGCTCTGGTCACTAACGTGGCCGTGTGGGGAAATCACCGCGTAGCGGTGTCAAAATTAGGCGAGGGTTGGTCGGGAATCAAGCGGACACTAAAGAAGTGACAGGATTCCCAAACGCGCGTAAAGACCAGCGGGAGCGCTCGACGGAGCTGCCTCGCTCGGACCAGACGCGCCTGACAGGATCTTACCGCACGCAGAGCACACAGCGGGAGAAACTGCGAGGGGAGAACGCGCTCGGGCAAGAGCCTGCTGCGCAGGGAATATGAAACAATACCAAGGCAATAATGCTAATAACATGCACAAGAAACCGCTATACAAACAGCAACAACGTCAGATAAAGCCAAGAATGTAAGGAATGCACTTAACTGACGAGCAGTGAAGAAAGATGAAGCGGAAGGGACGTCACGATATTATATACGATGGACTGTGATATGATTGGACTATAGTTGCCTTGGAGACTACCCCCTAATGGTTCATGGGTTGTGTAGTCTTTTGTTTAATGATTGTTGTGTTACGTTTTCTTTGAACTGCTATGCAAATAAAGTGAGGAAAGATATGCATAATCCTCGCCTCCGTCCTGCCATAGAATTCATTAAACTTTATTTGATCTGATTTAGAAACATAGATCATAAAAGTGTACATAAAAACAGTAAATCCTCTTTCCTAATACAATACAGTGAGAATTAATTAAAACCAGTATGTAAAAACGGGTGTTACAAAGCCCGGTTCAGGTTAACAGAATCGTAAAGTTCAATATTTCGCAAGATCAATCTCATGTACTTCGTGCAAAATACGCAATAAGGGGTCCAAGTAAGATGTAACGCTCCAATACCTGACCAGTTTGCACTATATAAAACTGCAGAAAAACTAAAAATAAAAAGTGTTTTGCACACTTCTGTCATTGGGCTATATGTGGGCTACATTTGGGTGATATTTGTGCTACATTTGTGCTCTTTTTTCTCTGGTGGCCATCTTGGGAGACTTATTTGTTATGAAGTTTCCTAATTTCGTCATTTACTGCAGTTTCCTCAGTAGGAAATGCTTTCAGTTTTTACTTTGATTCCATCAAGAAGGCATTCAGATGTGTCACACATTTGCCATAAATTCAGAATGTTAGCACTCTAGTTGTTCATTAGATCACTGTAGTAAAGCTACTGCTCACCAGGGAGTTAACTGGAAGTCTACTGCTGGTATTGAAAGTGATTGTTTCAGTCTGCATGTCAGAATTTTCTAATGAAATAGAAGAGGATTTGAGATCTCACTTAAAACATGCCCTACATTTTCTTTCTGCAGCACTAACCATAATTTCTATGGCAAAATGAACCCCCTCATTTTGTTCCTTTTTAAATTAAATGTTTTAAGTGTTACCAGTTTATTCCAATCAAGATGGCTTGAGGTGTGCCATACTTTTGTCATAAGTAAGACTGTTAGCTCTCTAGTTGTTCTTTAGAACACTCTGGGAAGCTGCAGTAGAACACAAAGGCATCAACTGAGAATCTCTGCCCTTGTTGGATGTACATGTTTTACTGAGAATGTCAGACTTCATTCTCACATGACTGAGAAAGATAATGTGAATTTACAGAAAATATGCTCTCATTTTAGCTTCTGGAGCACCTTCCAAAACTGTATGGGACAAGCATGTGAAAATAGTTTTCTCTCAAACATGATTCATGATATCCCAGCAGAAGATTTTTCACAGTGTAAAATCACCTTAGAACACACCACAATTCCTGAAATTAGTATGGTACCATCAACAAATGAATTCTAATGTAACTAAAGTCTGTTATCACCCTTTATAGTTCTCCTTTTGGTAACCCTCAAAATCTTCGATTCACTACAATGCATTTCAATGGGGTACTATCATTTATATTGGTCCCAAGATGGCTGCCAGCAATTCCAGGATGACGTGCTGACAGCCAATCAGATCTCACGATGACATGTGTGGTTAGGCTCCGCCCAGATATATATGTGTTTTCTTTTTCAAATTTCTCAGGAACTACTGAACGGATTTACACCATTTAACCAAAAGGCACGACTCTGAACCAAGGGCTACCTTTTGCCAAATTTGGTGTAATTCCGTTCAGCAGTTCGGGCTGTAGCTGCGACTAAAGGTTCCTATGGAAAATTGCATGGGGAAAACATGTTTTGGGACCCCCCTTTTTTCTCGGCCCCCACTTGACGAATCACCCAGAGACTTTCAGGATAGGAGCGGACCGGAGCGCCCCACGAGTTTTGAAAATTTCGCGAAGATTCATCAACTGGCGCCAAAGTTATTGGAAATAGAATGTTGTGAATTTCCTATGGAAAATAGGTCCTAACTATAACTACCTACTGGCGACCGCCAGTAGGTAATATAGATATATATTTATATATATCTATATTATCTACTGGCAGTCGCCAGTAGATAGTTATAGTTACAACCTATTATCCATAGGAAATCCGCGACATTCTATTTGAAATAACTCTCTTGCCGGTTGACGTATCTTCGCAAAATTTTCAAACTTTGTGGCCCGCTCCGGTCCGCTCCTACCCTGAAAGTCTCGGGAGACTCGTCAAGCAGGGCCGAGAAAAAGGGGGTCCCAAAACGCCTTTTCCCCATGCAATTTTCCATAGGAAACTTTAGACACGGCTACAGCCCGAACTGCTGAACGGAATTACGCCAAATTTGGCAAAGAGGTAGTTCTTGGTTCAGAAAGAACCCTTTTTGTTAAATGGTGTAAATCCGTTCAGTAGTTGCTGAGAAAATCAAAAGTAAAAAGATAGTGATATCTATGGCCGAGTAGGGTCCGCGTACCCTCCCGATCACGAGCTGCATGTTAATTGGCTGTCAGCTGGCTGTCAACATTCCGATTCAGGAAATGTTGGCAGCCATTTTATCCTCGGTAGAACCGAGGGACAGAAACAAGTGCGCAAAGCGCACAAGAGGGCAGGGTAGAAACACCCTGACCCCTAGGTTTGCTCAGGGGTCCCACAAGGACCCCCTGGGCAAAAAAAAAAAAAATTTTTTAAAAATCGGCAGGATGCGCTCAGGGTGCGCGAATCCTGCCCAAAAAATCGAGCGCGGTCTCCGCGCTCCGATTGTATTTTGCCCCCGGGTGGCCCAAGTCCCGGGGGCATGGTGGGGGTTAATTTTATGTGTGGGGGCCTCAAGGGCCCCCAAGCCCGAGGACCGCCACCCCCCGGGGCTTTTTTTAAATGGTGCGGGAGGGCTCTGAGCCCTCCCGCAGCCCCGAGGACCACCACCTCCCGGGGCTTTTTTTAAAAATTGAAAAACCTGTGTGGGGGGCTCCAGCCCCCACACGCCCGAGACCGCCACCTCCCGGGGCACTAAACATTTAAATATGGGGGTCCGTTACGGACCCCAGAGCCCGGGGACCACCACCTCCCGGGGCTGTGCAATTTAAGGGAGGGGGCTGCGCGGCCCCCTCCTGGAGCCCTTGATGGCCCTGGGGACCGCCACCCCCAGGGCCGGCTCCTGCAGTGTCCCGGGTGCCTACCCCGGGACACTGTAGTTTGCTATGGCAGGACGGAGCCTCGCGGCTCCCGTCCTGCCATAGCAAACTGCTTTGGATGTTGGAAGAGAGAGCAGGAAACCTGCTCTCTCTCCAATATCCAAAGCCGATGCTTTCCACATGGGGAGCTGCATCTTAGCAGCTCCCCATGTGTAAGCAATGCCGGCTCCCAAGGGACGCGGGGAGCCGGCGGGACTGTGGGGGCTTGGGGACCCCCACAGTCCCCAACGGAGAGGGCCAGCCCCGGGGGATGGGGTCCCCGGGGCAAGTAGTGGCCCGTGAGGGGGGCCACGCGGCCCCCTCCCCAAAGTTTTAAATAATAAAAAAATAAAAAAAGAGGGTATGGCCGGCCCGAGGATGGGGTCCCCGGGGCCTTAAATGGCCAGAGGAGGGGGCCACGCAGCCCCCTCCAAAGAATAAAAATAAAAATAGAGGCCATGCCCCGGGGATGGGGTCCCGGGGCCAATACAGGCCCAGGGAAGGGGGGCCACGCGGCCCCCTTCCCGTTTTTTTAAAATTTTTAATTAAAAAAAGGGGTAAGGCCCTGGGGGATGGGGTCCCCAGGGCCCAAAAACAGGAAAAAGTAAGGGGGCCACACAGCCCCCCTTCAGGAGACCAAAAAAAAAAACGATCGGTCCCGCAGGCCCCGCCCCCTTCCTTCACCACTCTGCAAACGCGCCCCTGGCGCGTTTGCAGAGAAGCAATTCCCCTTGAATACTGGGGGTCCCTGGGGGCCAACTAGCCCACCAGGAACCTCCAGTATGCGCCAGGGGCTGCGTTGCAGAGAGGTGTACAGAGGCCACGCCCCTTTTACACCTCTCTGCAACGCAGCTCTGTGGCGCTTTTGGATATACCTGTTGGGCTAGTTGGCCCCCAGGGACCCTCAGGATTCAAGGGAGTTAATCCCCCGACTTAAAACGCGCCACGGGCGCGTTTGCACAGTGGTGAAGGGAGGGGCGGGGCTTCAGGTGACATCTGTGCAAACGCGCCCCGTGGCGCGTTTTAAGTTGGGGATTAAATCCCTTCAATCCTGAGGGTCCCTGGGGGCCAACTAGCCCAACAGGTACATCCAGAAAGCGCCACAGAGCTGCGTTGCAGAGAGGTGTAAAGGGGTGTGGCCTCTCTACACGTCTCTGCAACGCAGCCCCTGGCGCATATTGGAGGTTCCTGGTGGGCTAGTTGGCCCCTAGGGACCCTCAGGATTCAAGGGACTTAATCCCCCAACTAAAACGCGCCACGGGGCGTCTGCACAGATGTCACCTCAGACCCCACCCCTCCCTTCACCATTGTGCAAATATTCTTCTAAAATCATCCGAAATACGAATTCCGATTTACTCACCTGTTATCAGGAGAGACCTCAGTGCTGCATCTTTCAGCCCAGTACTAATCCTGAAAAGTAATTTTAACCGTACTTACCAGTAACTTGAATTTCCTTCCATAGGATATCATTGCCTGCTTTTTGCTGAAAAAGTTTCTAAGTGTTGATTTTTGAAACATACAAATATTCCTCTAAAATCAGCCGAAATCCGAATTCTGATTTACTCAGCTGTTATCAGGAGAGACCTCAGTGCTGCATCTTTCAGCCCAGTACTGGTCCTGAAAAGTAATTTTAACCGTACTTACCGGTAACTTGAATTTCCTTCATAGGCTAACATTGACTAGTTTCACTTGGAAATTCTTCTAAGTGTGGAGTTTTGGAACTTTAAAATATTCCTCTAAAATCAGCCGAAATACGAATTCCGATTTACTCACCTGTTATCAGGAGAGACCTCAGTGCTGCATCTTTTGAGATGTCATCAGTGATGTCATCAGTGATGTCACTGACCATGTCATGAGTGATGTAATATGTGACGTCATCAGCAGTGCATTGCGGGGGCGCGAGTTATAGTTAGCTGGACTAACTATAACGGGGGAATTTCACGGGTTTTGTACGAGTGCAATGTCCAACTAACTATAACTGTCCCTAAAACCTATGGTTTTTTCAGTGAATTTCAAAGGTTTTTTAAATGCTAATTTGTAACTATAACGTCCCTGAAACCTATGGTTTTTTCAGTGAATATATATATATATATATATCACCTTGACGCTTGGCAAAATTTGAGCAACAAACGGAGCCGACTTCACTTGCGGATTATTCAAATTGTCTTTATTCCACGTTAGCCATAACACGTTTCGGCCGTCACGGCGCCCTTGATCACACAAAGTTTACCTGACAATCAGTGGCATTATCTTTCCAGTGGTCAAGCTGCCATCAAAGAAAGACTAATAGTTCACATGACATTATGTAATACTATTTTTTAGCTCAAGTTCCATTCACTTGCCATTTATAACCTCAGCATGGCATCAAACATATTTTAAAACAGGGAGGAAATGATTCATGAAATTTACCAATTATAAGGTATAATGTGCCTAAAATGAACATTCACATATTTTAAATGTTCCTTTGAGCAAAATAAATCAAACTTTCAACAACTGTAAAGATAAGACAAATGTCAAAGTCAAGTGCACAATTTGTCTACTCAAACTAAGTATAACATCAAAAATTGCAGGCAAGTGCCCGTTTGATCAATGAATCATATTTCACATCCCACAACCAAAATTCCGGCTAGTGCCTTATGGTGCCATTTTACAGTTCTAAACTCCTGGAAGCAGGACATATAAACAAGGAGTCCGTTTAGGTTTCATCTTATTTTCATCAACATTTTAAATGCTTATGGATTACAACAGTTATCTCACCACAGATATTAAAGACAGGAATGGAATTCTTCATCATTGTTAAGCCCATTAGGTGTCCTACTATCGAGTGTGAGAATGTATATTGTTTCAAGCTCGCGTAATGTTCTTACACGATCACCACCCCTTCTATTTGCTGAAACTGCATCTATCACAAAGTATTTAACTTGTGTAGGATCTTTTTGGTGTACGATCTCACAGTGTTGAGCTACGGGGTATGACCGGTCAGCATTGGTGATCGCCCTAATATGTTGTAGGATTCGTTTATGAACCTGCAATGTTGTGCTCCCCACATACTTCAAATTGCATGTGCAGGTTAGCACGTAGACCGCAAACTCAGTCTTGCAGATGTAGGCCCCCCTGATCTTCACCTTCCTACTGCCAAAGGGAGTCGCATAAACTGTGGTGTTCTGACCTATACTGCATGGTCTGCACCTGCTACACTTCTTAAAGCCAGGTGAAGGTCTTAACCACTCTACGTCACGTTCCATTTCAGGGCTTGTTTTAACAATCGCATCTCTTAATGATGGAGCTCTACGATACGTTAGAGAGGGTTGTCCAGATAATATTTTCCCAATCACCAGATCTGTTTTAAGAATATGCCAATTTTTATTGACCAGATCCCTGACTTCTTTGTTTGGGTATTGTAAGTGGTGAGAAATCGCATCTGAGGTTCTATCTTCTCCTTCCTAAGATCCTTTTTGGAAAATAGGATCGCCTCACGTTTCCTTCTATTTGATGCATGCCTTGCTTCCTCAACCATTGCTTCCCTGTAACCCCTCTCACGAAATCTCTGGCTCATCTCATTGTGACACTTGATTAATTCACTTTGTGTGATGCAATTTCTATTTGCTTGCAGCATTTCACCATATGAAATGCTTTGTTTTGTATGGGCCGGGTGAAAGCTTGATGCATGCAGGATTGTATTCCCTGATGTCTCCTTCCTGTAAAGTCCGGTCTCAAGTTTCCCTGCCTCAGCATACACCTCTACATCGAGAAATGTTACATTGCTTTTACTGATGGTATATGTGAATTTCAAATTTAAATCATTGTTATTGAGACGATTAACAAACTGTTCTGCGGAGCTAGTAGTTCCTCTCCAAATCACAAATAAATTGTCAATAAATCTAGCCCACAATACTATGTGGTTTTCCCAAGTTTGTGCGTGTTCTGCGCGGAGCACCTGTTCCTCCCACCAGCCTACATGCAAGCATGCATAACTGGGGGCGAAACAGGTGCCCATCGCAGTTCCCCGCTTCTGCTAATAAAGATCATCCTAAAATAAAAAGAAGTTGTCTTCCAGGCACCTCTTTGCCATGTCCAACAACATTTGGGTGTGTTTCCATAAGCTTACTGGTCTATCACTTAGGAAACCATCGTGTGGGCAATGCTAGTGTAGAGAGTCGTTATGTCCAGTGCTATTAACACAAAATCATGTTCCATAGGTATGTCATATATCATTTTCAAAAAGTCACTGCTGCCCCTTACGTATGATGGCAACTTTGCTACGTATGATTTAAAAAAGAAGTCAATGTATTTTGATGTATTTTCCATCATGCTTCCATTTGCTAATATTATTGGTCGTCCTGGGGGTAACTGGCATTTTTATGCACCTTTGGAATCAGGTACAGCACTGGAGTCCTGGGAGTGTCATTCTTCAGATACTTAAATTCATCGTTTATACATATATTCATATATACATACATAAATATATATATATATATATATATATATATTATCTACTGGCGGTCGCCAGTAGATAGTTATAGTTAGAACCTATTTTCCATAGGAAATCCGCGACATTCTATTTGAAATAACTCTCTTGCCGGTTGACGTATCTTCGCAAAATTTTCAAACTTTGTGGGGCGCTCCGGTCCGCTCCTACCCTGAAAGTCTCGGGGTGATTCGTCAAGCGGGGGCCGAGAAAAAGGGGGTCCCAAAACGCGTTTTCCCCATTCATTTTTCCATAGGAAACTTTAGACACGGCTACAGCCCGAACTGCTGAACGGAATTACACCAAATTTGGCAAAGAGGTAGTTCTTGGTTCAGAAAGAACCCTTTTTGTTAAATGGTGTAAATCCGTTCAGTAGTTGCTGAGAAAATCAAAAGTAAAAGTACATATATATCTATGGCCGCGTCGGATTCGCGCACCCTCCCGATCACGAGCTGCATGCTAATTGGCTGTCAACACTCCAAATCAGGAAGTGTTGGCAGCCATTTTGTCCCTCGGTAGAACCGAGGGACAGAAACAAGTGCGCAAAACGCACAAAGGGGGCAGGGTAGAAACACCCTGACCCCCTAGGTCTGCTCAGGGGGTCCCACAAGGACCCCCTGGGCAAAAAAAAATATATATTTTTTTTTTAAATCGGCAGGATGCGCTCAGGGAGCGCGGATCCTGCCGGAAAAAAAAAAAATCGAAGCGCGGTCTCCCGCGCTTCGATGTTAATTGGCCCTTGGGTGGCCCAAGTCCCGGGGGCATGGTGGGGGGTTTTAATTTATGTAGGGGGGCCTCTAAGGCCCCCAAGCCCCGGGGACCGCCACCCCCGGGGCTTTATTTAAAAATGATGGCGGGAGGGCTCTGAGCCCTCCCGCAGCCTCGAGGACCGCCACCTCCCCGGGGCTTCTTTTTTTTTTTTTAAAACCTGTGTGGGGGCTCCAGCCCCTCCACATGCCCCGGGGACCGCCACCTCCCCGGGGCACTAAACATTTACGGACCCCCAAGCCCCGGGGACCACCACCTCCCAGGGGCTGTGCACTGAATGGGAGGGGGCCGCGCGGCCCCCTCCTGGAGCCCTTGATGGCCCTGGGGACCACCACCCCCCAGGGCCGGCTCCTGCAGTGTCCCGGGGTGCCTACCCCGGGACACTGCTGTTTGCTATGACAGGACGGGAGCCTCGCGGCTCATAGCAAACTTGGTTTGCATTTTGAAAGAGAGCAGGAAACCTGCTCTCTCTTTCAAAATGCAAACCAATGCTTTCCACATGGGGAGCAGCATGTTAGCTGCTCCCCATGTGGAAAGCAATGCCGGCTTCCGCAGGAGGCGGGGAGCCGGCTGGGACTGTGGGGGATTGGGGACCCCCACAGTCTCCAACGTGAGGCCAGGCCCCGGGGGATGGGGTCCCCGGGGCCATGAGTGGCCCGGGAGGGGGCCACGCAGCCCCCCTCCCCAAAGTTCAAAAAATAAAATAAAAAAAAATAAGGGAAAGGCCGGCCCCGGGGGATGGGGTCCCCGGGGCCTTAAATGGCCTGAGGAGGGGGGCCACGCAGCCCCTCTCCAAAGAAAAAAAATAAAAAATCGAGGCCATGCCCCGGGGGATGGGGTCGCCGGGGCCAATACATGCCCAGGGAAGGGGGCCACGCGGCCCCCTTCCCGTTTTTTTTTAAAATTAAAAAAAAAAAAAATGCTCAGGCCCCGGGGGATGGGGTCCCCGGGGCCAAGAGTGGGCAAGGGAAGGGGGCCACGCAGCCCCCTCCCATTAAAAAAAAAAAAACGAAAAAAAAAACGACCGCCATCGTGCCGGAGGCCCGCCCCCCTCCCTGCAGTACTCTGCAAACGCGCCCCTGGCGCGTTTGCAGAGGAGAACGAATTCCCCTTGAATACTGGGGGTCCCTGGGGGCCAACTAGCCCACCAGGAACCTCCAGTATGCGCCAGGGGCTGCCTTGCAGAGACGTGTACATAGGCCACGCCCCTTTTACACCTCTCTGCAACGCAGCTCTGTGGCGCTTTGGAGGTATATGGTGGGCTAGTTGGACTCCAGGGACCCTCAGGATTCAAGGGGACTTAATCCCCCAACTTAAAACGCGCCGCCACAGGGCACGTTTGCACAGTGGTGAAGGGAGGGGCGGGGCTTCATGTGACATGTGTGCAAACAGGCCCCGTGGCGCGTTTTAAGATGGGGGATTAAATCCCCTTCAATCCTGAGGGTCCTTGGGGCCAACTAGCCCAACAGGTACATCCAGAAAGCGCCACAGAGCTGCGTTGCAGAGAGGTGTAAAAAGGGGTGTGGCCTCTCTACACGTCTCTGCAACGCAGCCCCTGGCGCATACTGGAGGTTCATGGTGGGCTAGTTGGCCCCTAGAGAACCTCATGATTCAAGGGGACTTAATCCCCCAACTTAAAACGCACCACGGGGCGCGTTTGCACAGATGTCACCTCAGGCCCCGCCCCCTCCCTTCACCATTGTGCAAATATTCCTCTATAATCTGCCTTACTACGAATTCCGATTTACTCACCTGTTATCAGGAGAGACCTCAGTGCTGTATCTTTCAGCCCAGTACTGGTCCTGAAAAGTAATTTTAACCGTACTTACCAGTAACTTGAATTTCCTTCCATAGGCTAACATTGACTGGTTTCACTTGGAAATTCTTCTAAGTGTGGAGTTTTGGAACTTTAAAATATTCCTCTAAAATCAGCCGAAATACGAATTCCGATTTATTCACCTGTTATCAGGAGAGACCTCAGTGCTGTATCTTTCAGCCCAGTACTGATCCTCAAAAGTAATTTTAACCGTACTTACCAGTAACTTGAATTTCCTTCCATAGGATATCATTGCCTGCTTTTTGCTGAAAAAGTTTCTAAGTGTTGATTTTTGAAACATACAAATATTCCTCTAAAATCAGCCGAAATACGAATTCCGATTTACTCACCTGTTATAAGGAGAGACCTCAGTGCTGTATCTTTCAGCCCAGTACTGGTCCTGAAAAGTAATTTTAACCGTACTTACCAGTAACTTGAATTTCCTTCCATAGGCTAACATTGACTGGTTTCACTTGGAAATTCTTCTAAGTGTGGAGTTTTGGATCTTTAAAATATTCCTCTAAAATCAGCCGAAATACGAATTCCGATTTACTCACCTGTTATCAGGAGAGACCTCAGTGCTGCATCTTTCAGCCCAGTACTGATCCTCAAAAGTAATTTTAACTGTACTTACCAGTAACTTGAATTTCCTTCCATAGGATATCATTGCCTGCTTTTTGCTGAAAAAGTTTCTAATTGTTGATTTTTGAAACATACAAATATTCCTCTAAAATCAGCCAAAATCCGAATTCTGATTTACTCACCTGTTATCAGGAGAGACCTCAGTGCTGCATCTTTCAGCCCAGTACTGGTCCTGAAAAGTAATTTTAACCGTACTTACCGGTAACTTGAATTTCCTTCATAGGCTAACATTGACTGGTTTCACTTGGAAATTCTTCTAAGTGTGGAGTTTTGGAACTTTAAAATATTCCTCTAAAATCAGCCGAAATACGAATTCCGATTTACTCACCTGTTATCAGGAGAGACCTCAGTGCTGTATCTTTCAGCCCAGTACTGGTCCTGAAAAGTAATTTTAACCGTACTTACCAGTAACTTGAATTTCCTTCCATAGGCTAACATTGACTGGTTTCACTTGGAAATTCTTCTAAGTGTGGAGTTTTGGAACTTTAAAATATTCCTCTAAAATCAGCCGAAATACGAATTCCGATTTACTCACATGTTATCAGGAGAGACCTCAGTGCTGCATCTTTCAGCCCAGTACTGATCCTCAAAAGTAATTTTAACCGTACTTACCAGTAACTTGAATTTCCTTCCATAGGATATCATTGCCTGCTTTTTGCTGAAAAAGTTTCTAAGTGTTGATTTTTGAAACATACAAATATTCCTCTAAAATCAGCCGAAATCCGAATTCTGATTTACTCACCTGTTATCAGGAGAGACCTCAGTGCTGCATCTTTCAGCCCAGTACTGGTCCTGAAAAGTAATTTTAACCGTACTTACCGGTAACTTGAATTTCCTTCATAGGCTAACATTGACTGGTTTCACTTGGAAATTCTTCTAAGTGTGGAGTTTTGGAACTTTATAATATTCCTCTAAAATCAACCAAAGTACGAATTCCAATTTACTCACCTGTTATCAGGAGAGAACCCAGTGCTGCATCTTTTAGCCCAGCACTGACCCTGAAAAGTAATTTTAACCGTACTTACCAGTAACTTATATTTTCTTCCATAGGAATCCATTGTCTGGTTTTCAGCAGAAAAGTTTCAAAGTGTCGATTTTCACAAACTACAAATATTCCTTAAAAATCGCCTGTATGACTTAAACGCATTCTTTCAACTGTTTACAGGAGATGCACCAGTGCTGGATCCAGGATCCAACACTGAGTAAGAAAAAGTAACGATAACAGTTTTTACCTGCTAAGTGAATTTCCTTCCATAGGATAACATTGGTGATTCTATGAGAAAAAGTTTCTAAGTGTCAACTTTTAAAATACAATAATATTCCTTAAAAATCACGACTGTAACCAAAACGCTTTTACTCAACTGTTTACAGGAGATGTACCAAGCCTGAATCTAGGATCCAGTCCTGTGGTTAGAAAAGTAATCCATAAAGTAACTAATTGCATTTAACTAGAAATTCACATTGAGCTGAATGTTGCATTGTGTTTGAAAATGTGTTGCCCATTGCAACAACTGTAACTACTGTACTTAAAAGTCTATTGCCTATGTGCAAAGTATTTAAACTAAAGTAATTCATTCTGAGAAAGTATTTTTTGTAATGTAATGTATAATGTAATTAAAATGTAATTTAAAAAATAAAATATGTAAAAAAATTGTTTCTAAAAATGTAGTAAATCAGTATGAAAAAAATTAATATAACAATTAATACATTTAAAAATTGTCATTTACAAAACCTTTGAAATTCACTGAAAAAACCGTAGGTTTCAGACATGTTATAGTTAGGAATTAGCATTTAAAAAACCTTTGAAATTCACTGAAAAAACCATAGGTTTCAGATATGTTATAGTTAGAAATTAGCATTTAAAAAACCTTTGAAATTCACTGAAAAAACCATAGGTTTTAGGGACAGTTATAGTTAGTTGGACATTTTACTCGTACAAAACCCGTGAAATTCCCCGTTATAGTTAGTTCAGCTAACTATAACTCGCGCCCCCATAATGCACTGCTGATGACGTCACATATTACATCACTCATGACATGGTCAGTGACATCACTGATGACATCACTGATGACATCTCAAATGACATCACTGATGACATCATCCACGTGATAATCTGATGCAGCTCTTCAGACCCTAATATAACCTTTGATACACCCAATCTAAATTACAGACTGCCATTCGCAAAACCATAGACACTCCAACACCAATAACTACATACCCACTCACTGATTCTTAGGTCTACACACACACATCCACTCACTCACCCGTACAGTCACTCATACTTATGGTCACTCAGTACAGGACTATCATATGCACTCTTACTCCTATATAGACACTCAAACACCGCCACTCATCCATAGAGGTACTCACACACCTAGTCAGTCATGCAAATAATTAAACACACTGCCATTTACTCACCTATACAGTTATACACACACCAGCTCACTTAATCATACAAATACTAGCACATTGTTACGCTCTTATATAATCACTGATACAAGCACACACTCATCCATACAGCCACTATCACAATCACTCACTCTCGCTTATAGCTATTTATATACTCCAACACACATATATACTGCCTTTCACATATGTAGTTACTCACACATGTACCACTGGGACATACATTCACTCACTAACACACTCTTACACACACTTACCCACCCATACAGTCTATCACAGATGCACTCTTGAAACCATCCACCCAGTGAATCACCCACTCACACATCTATGCACAGTCGCACACACCCCATCCACACAAACACTCAGGCACCCATACAGATACTCAGACAACAAATCAATAACTCTTATAGACACTCATGTAGCTATTCACAAACCCATGCAGCCACTTACACAGCAACAGACAGACGGATACAGACATTCACCCAGTTTAGTCACTAACCCATGCATTCAGTAAGATACGTTAAATCACTCACTTATAGAGTCAGTCACGCACCTACTAAATCATCCATACAGACACTTACACACCCACTCATTCTTCAATACGTCTTTTCCTATATATATTAAAAATATTTAAACTTTACAGAAACACACAGTCACTGGATGATGTCATCAGTGATGTCATTTGAGATGTCATCAGTGATGTCATCAGTGATGTCACTGACCATGTCATGAGTGATGTAATATGTGACGTCATCAGCAGTGCATTGCGGGGCGCGAGTTATAGTTAGCTGAACTAACTATAACGGGGAATTTCACGGGTTTTGTACGAGTAAAATGTCCAACTAACTATAACTGTCCCTAAAACCTATGGTTTTTCAGTGAATTTCAAAGGTTTTTAAATGCTAATTTCTAACTATAACATATCTGAAACCTATGGTTTTTTCAGTGAATATATATATATATATATATATATATATATATATATATGAGAGAGAGAGAGAGAGAGAGAGAGAGAAAGAGAGAGACAGAGA
The DNA here is from genome assembly GCA_963921515.1 of Calotriton arnoldi. Lineage (NCBI taxonomy): Eukaryota > Metazoa > Chordata > Amphibia > Caudata > Salamandridae > Calotriton > Calotriton arnoldi. The sequence continues at coordinate 60,699 of CAWUFW010015360.1, read as the reverse complement.
GAGAGAGAATGCAAGAGCAAGAGAGAGAGAAAAATGTAATTACATCTGCTCCTTCATGGAAGTTTCCTGCTAATCTTTCAATGAGAGCTGAGTGGAAAGAGGGGTCCCAAAACACTTATTTCCCATGTTAATTCCCACAGGAAACTTTGATGTCCAATACAGAACAGCTAAGTGGAATTACTCTAAATTTGGCAGAAAGTCGGATTTTACCCAGCAAGCATGCTTTTAATTATTTGGTGTAAATCCGTTCAGTAGTTTTTGAGAAATGTGTGTTTAAAGAGGTTCTCTGGTTGGTCAGGATGAAATTAATCTCTTGGAAAATCTGGTGATATCTGAACTGTTAAGTACAGCAGGAGTCTTAGGGGAACCCCGGGAGTCCTGTGCTGTCAATAATAAAAAACATACTTTAATCCTGTCAACCTATGTGGTACTGCCATGTTACCCCGGACCATATCGTAGTACCTCACAATCTAATTGGTTAGCCACAACAGCTTAAGAAAATGTTGCAGTGGCCATTAGAGGACTCTGGGACTCCATTTCCATGTCCTGATGAAGTTTTTAAACAAGGGAATAGAGGGCAGGTCAAGGACACCCTTAACCTTAGACAGATGTAGGGGGACCCAAAGGGACCCCACTTCCCATTAGTTAAAAAAAAATGAATCAAGGGTACTGTGGTACTCTTGCTGGAACCAGCACAGCCCTCCTGTGAGGTACTACAGTATGACTGTGAGAGCCTCTGTACAAGCTTCCACACCATGGTACCCCTGTATAGTGCAAGCTCACCCAGGAAGCTTGCACAGTGCCATGGTACTATGGAATGGAAGCTTGCAGGGTGGTTACCATAAGAGTACTGCGGTAACAGAAAAACTTTTAAAAAACATAAAACAGAGAAGACAATGTGGGTTGGGTGTGCACATCCAAAGTCCATGCACAGAGGGAGTTGACAACATGTGGGGGCTTGGCGTCATGTGGGGGGTTGGACACATAGCGGAAGGCTGTGTGCAGTGAGATATGGATGCATGCGAGGGTTTGACTATTGGTCTAATTCAAAATATAATCAAAAATACAAGAAATTCACTGAAAAAAACAAAGGTTATTGTTGAAAGTGTTGTTAGGAGATGGAATGAGACACGGCCTAATGTTAAAAAAAAAAAAAGCTGAAATATACCGGTAATTTTTTAGTCAAAAAACTATAACTTCTGTTTTTTCCCCTGAACTACTGTCTACTTCCTCCAACGCTGCCACCTTGATTCCCAAAGCGGCAACTCAGGATAAACCATTAATACATACCATACAAGCTTGTAATTTAGAAGGAAATCCCACTCCACACTCTTTCCAATTTTTGATTTGGTGTAATTCGAGAAACTATTCTGAATCGCAAAATGTGTTTGTACATATGAAAAAAGGTGTTTGCAGTTACAAACCCTGGGATATTGTGAATTCCAGGGTTTGCGACCCCAAAACCATTAATAAATCTGACCCTTGATGTCTAAGCAGATTAAAAAGCATATTTTGAAACTATTTTAAAAAGACAGGAGACATTGTGAGACCTATACCTATAAACATTAAAACAACACAAAAGTACAAAAATATTTAACATATGTATCAGCAAGTGGATGTAAACCCAGGAATGGAAGATGGGTGCACTAGTTTCCCACTGTAATTGCCGCAAAATACTTGCTGTAACAATGACTGTATCAGACATATTGAAAAGAAGTCCAGATGGACCACAGGGCAGTCATATTGGTATCAAGAGATCTATAACAGGAGAGGTTAGATAGGAAATTTAGGGAGACTGGCACAGTGTGAGAAATCATGGGATTCATTCTGGAAACCACCCAAAAGAATCATTTGTTCATCAACTTGCTGTGTTTTTTGTTTTTTTGCTACATCTATTACAAATCAAATCATGATTGTCAAGAAGATCATATATATCAATATAAGTATGTGTATGTAGTATGCTTGTGGTTATGAATGAATGTGGTTAGAATGTTGTTTCATTATTAGTCTCTGTAGGATCTTTTTGTCTCAATGTGTGTTTTATATTCATTAGAATGACAAAGATATCTAATAAATAATTTTTTATATTTTTCTAATTATTTGTGTCACTATTGTCTTTTTCCTTATAATGGTTTGAGATAATTAATTGTTTTGAAGTAGCCCTAGAGTACTTACATTTATTGATTCTGCTCCATCAAGAAATATGTATATCCTAAAAAACTGCACATTTCCTAAAGGTCAAGTCGCTGAATCTTACGTGCACCTATCATAATTAATATGTAAAAGTGTGAACAATTATACAATATCTTTCTGAATATTTTCCTGAGAATTGCTCTTTTTGCTTCTCTTCTATTAAACATTCTCTCATTCACGAACATTTATCTCTTTCACTAGTCTTTTCTCTGCATCACTTATTTCTTCCAAATAATCATTCAGCTCTGGGACTTTCATCTGTTTGAAGAAAAAACACAGTTTTCTGTTCTTGTTATAAAGATGCCAAGTGAGCAGGACTTCGAGATTGCAATCTTAAGATTGTAATGAGAAAAGGTGCAGTTCATTCTATACCACAAGTCATTAAAGTCTTTGTCAATACAATTGCTTATCTGTGTCCTTTGCTTCATTCCCATCGTTGTCCTACATTCAATATATAAGAAATTGAACGCCTGTAGCTGAGTGCAAATGGCAGTGAACTTTATAAATACAGATCATAACCTTTTCAAAATTCTGTATTTTGGCCGGCTTATCTTCTACTTCCACTTGCCAGGTTATTTAGCTTTTGAACTTAGATAGTAAGACAGAACAGTCATGTCAGATCACAGCTCAAAGTAAAGGTCACAGTAAGACAATGCACCTCTCACATAACATTGGAGGCACTGCAATTATGGCTCCATGCTCAGTGTGGGAGACTAGACTGTTGAAAATCACTGGGTCACCACAATAGGGAATAAAGAAATCAGGAAGCAAACCATGTCTTGCTATTTCTTTAGTGCTTATACATTATTAAAAGTTATGTCTCACATATTCAAAATGATGAAGCATGAGGTAGTTTTAGCATACAACGAAATGGAAAAAATGTAGAATCAATTTTCATTGAAAATGTATCCATCATATACTGAAATAAAGTATGCTAGAATTTCTCTTGTTGACTTTAATTGCTTTTTAATAACTGAGTCAGATTAAGGTCACACAAAATCAGCTTTTCTTATGCTCCCTAAATTTCGAATAATATAGAGAAATTGTAATAGTATCAACTTCTTTGTACATATACTTCCGCCCTTTATCAGTTTGTCTTCATGTAAATTGTCTGCAACACCCTCACCGTTCGGTTCACTAATTAAAATGTGTAATAATTCTTAAACTATAATTTTGTATAAAGATTAATTGTTGTTTGTCATTACACATTTGTAATACAGCGAGTGTAACAGAACAGTTGTTCCAAGGTATGTAAACCTATTTATAGTCTGGTTTAACAGGGACAGCTGCAGATTAAAAAATAAAATGCTTTTAGTTGTAGACTTTAATATTCTTCTCATTATTAGATCATTAATAGTACAAGTGAAACAAAATGTATAAATGCTCGTATCAATCACGTTTATTAATAAGACAAATACTAAAAATATTGTGTCGAAAGCCTTAGCCGTCAATAATCACAGCAAAACAAATATAATTAGGTCACAATACTAGCAAATTAGAAGGCGTAAGTCTCAAACACAAATCTCATTTATATGACAATCAAAATGTAAATATGTTTAATTGTTAATGGGCTAACAGCAAAAATGGCGAATAGGCACTCATCATTTTAGTCCGCTGAGATTGCAAGCTGTTTGTCTACTTGTGCCTGTTGCTTTTCTCAAGCAGAACTTTTTTGGAAGATTTAGGTCAGCATTTGCTGCTTCGAAGATGGTCACAGAGACCAAGACCACTCAGAAGCAAATCAGGGTGAACTCTTTTTTACCATTCAAACCAGAGAGAAACAGACTTTGCAACTTTAATTTTGAGTAAATAATTCATAAATCACTTTAATTTTGAGTAAACAAATCATAAATCACAAGTATTTATTTATGTTGTTTCACATCTTCATTGTCCTGACATTGACTTTGCAATATAAAAGAAGCCTAAAAATACTGGACAGAAAGTAATGTTTTTTATTTGCCTGGCTTTTATCAAAAACTATGAAAATGTATACATTACTCATGGGACTAGACTCACCATAAGCTAGACCAGTGCAACATTTACCGCTCTAATCCTGATGTCTATGGAAACTGGGGCCCATATGTATCAATATTTCACGCAACACACTGCAGCAAGCCACCTTGCTGTGCTGCTCCGCATGAAAGGGAGAGGGCAGGAACCTGCTGTATTTAACAGTGTATGGCGCATTCCTGCTCTTTGCCTGCGCTAGCGCAAACCTCTGCTTAGTGCCAATGCAGGTACCCTTTCACCATGGTGCAAGGTTGCCTGGGTGGTAGTCAGGATTGTTTTTGTGCAGGAAGGGCACCTTCCTGCACAATAAAAACATTCCTTTGAGGCATTTTCCTCTTTCTAAGTGTGCTGCAGAATACATCACCCGTAGAAAGAGGAACCAACGAGGAGAAATAAAGATATTTCTCCTCGTTGCACCTCTGGTGGAGAGGTGTACAATTCTGATGCATTCCCAGGTCTGCCAGTGTTGGTAAATCTGGGAATATCTCAGAATGCATGGGTGGATGCGTGGGAACACCCACGCTATACCAATGGCACGCCTCCCTGCAGCAGAGTAACGTGAGTCAGCAATTTCCGCTGCTTTGCCTTAGTCTTGATTGATCAAGCCACGCAGGGCCATGTAAGGTGGCCTTGCGTGGCTTTATAAATCCCAGTTAGGTTTTGCGTTGCCCTTGCGTCCTCTTGCATGGCACAAGGGCAACGCAAACCCTTGATAAATATGAGCCTGGGTTTTAGGAAACATCTATAAAGAATGATTTGAGCATCCAAATAAGTGTAACCTTTCATCTAGTCAAGCAATAAATGTAAATCTACCACTCATACCTTGGAATCTGATATCTCTGTCAGGCAACTTTCTCATGTTAGAGCCTTCTAGTGAGGGAAACATTTGTGAGCGACTTGCCCTAGATATTTTTCTCCGACCCTCCCTAATAAATAATTGCACCATGTTTAGTAGAACTGTCTTTTCACAATAGATTTCCCAAAGCATGTACAGTTTATAACGTGTTAAGATTTAAATGTATCCAATAGGAGTACAATTGATGTCCAGCTAACAGTGGGCACTGACTGGAATACTCAGATGTTGGTTAGACAATGAACAACAGTAAACCTGTGTAGAATGATTTTGGGCTGTTGTTATGATGAGAAACCCATATTTCACAGGGGTCTATAAAGTTTTTTTTCATATTTCATGGCTCCCAGTGAAATATGGATGTTAGACTAATGCATTTCATGCAATAAAGTCACTGAAACATCTATCCATCCATCTATCTATCTATCTATCTATCTATCTATCTAAAGGGAAGCAATTTATTAATTGAGGTGGATGGTGTAAAGCATTTAGAAGTGCAAAAACAGTTTAAAAAATCAAGGATACAATGCAATAAAATCCCACTCCAATTTCTAAAAATAGGGAAAAATGTGATAAGCACAATGACACCAAAGTGACAAAAACCCATTAAGGGAACCAGAGATATGAATTTGTAAATATTTAAATGGAAATTGTGGCAACAAAAATAAAGCATCCAATGTAAGTCAATAGTCACGGTAAACGGGACTAAGTTCCAACATCGGTCCAACCGAGATGAAGCCTGGATCAGATACACCAAGCAGAGTGGTGCTGGTGAAAGTGTGGAAGTCAAAAAGTCGAAAAAGTTTTTAAGCCCCACTTCAGAAAGGGAGTTTGTCACCTTCCTGAAGAAAAAAACATTTCTTATATTTCCCAATGCAGAAGTGGATTTTGTCAGTTTTGATAAGAAAAATCCTTCCTGAATGGGTCGCTGCTGAAATTGTAGCCACTGGCATGGAACTGAAGGCCGGTTAACTAAAGCAGGTTGGTCCGTCTAGCACTTTGGAGATTTCTCATTGAAAATTTGTCCCAACGAAGAATGGGGCCTAGTCATTTATTGCGAGATGGGGTGTTCTTTGAGCTGGGCAAAGCAGAAATGTAATCCAGTGCAGTGGAACTGCTAGTCAGATACTTTTTCTCCTGGATCCTGCTAAAGTTCAGGAGTTCTGGAGGAAAAGTAAAAAAAAAATGTCCAAACCTTCTTCTGGTGCTCAGCTAACCACTGAGTACAATTCTAAGGCCCTCATGACATCAGGGGAGCACTTGGAGACTTGTATTATTATCATTTTTTACCATAAACTAGCTCAGGAATGTGCTTTGAGCATTTCACTTGTGAATACATGTATGCCAGTATTTACATGTCGATACAAAAGGGGATGATGGACGGAACGTTTGAGCCAATCAAACACTCACCCCCAGTCAACTGATCTGGGTTTAATCCATCATCATTCTTTAGCTCACTCCACCACCCCAGTTCAGACATGGCCATATGCAAATCAGTCTGACCCTGTGCCTCATGGGAACAGTCCAGGCCGAACTGCCAAGCCATGTCTTCCCTGGACCCGGAAACAAGCATCCTAGGACCGGTTTCTGGCATTCCAGCCGTCATCAGCCAGGCTTGCTTGAATCCAGTGGCAAAGTGAGCAAGGGACCCACGTCTGGGCATACCCCGCCAACTTAGGGCGAACAAGCGATACAAAAGGGGATGATGGACGGAACGTTTGAGCCAATCAAACACTCACCCCCAGTCAACTGATCTGGGTTTAATCCATCATCATTCTTTAGCTCACTCCACCACCCCAGTTCAGACATGGCCATATGCAAATCAGTCTGACCCTGTGCCTCATGGGAACAGTCCAGCCCGAACTGCCAAGCCATGTCTTCCCTGGACCGGAAACAAGCATCCTAGGACCGGTTTCTGGCATTCCAGCCGTCATCAGCCAGGCTTGCTTGAATCCAGTGGCAAAGTGAGCAAGGGACCCACGTCTGGGCATACCCCGCAATGGCCATGTCTGAACTGGGGTGGTGGAGTGAGCTAAAGAATGATGATGGATTAAACCCAGATCAGTTGACTGGGGGTGAGTGTTTGATTGGCTCAAGCGTTCCGTCCATCATCCCCTTTGTATCGCTTTGGTCGCCCTAAGTTGGCGGGGGTATGCCCAGACGTGGGTCCCTTGCTCACTTTGCCACTGGATTCAAGCAAGCCTGGCTGATGGCGGCTGAAATGCCAGAAACCGGTCCTAGGATGCTTGTTTCCGGTCCAGGGAAGACATGGCTTGGCAGTTCGGGCTGGACTGTTCCCATGAGGCACAGGGTCAGACTGATTTGCATATGGCCATGTCTGAACTGGGGTGGTGGAGTGAGCTAAAGAATGATGATGGATTAAACCCAGATCAGTTGACTGGGGGTGAGTGTTTGATTGGCTCAAACGTTCCGTCCATCATCCCTTTTGAATCGCTTTGGTCGCCCTAAGTTGGCGGGGTTATGCCCAGACGTGGGTCCCTTGCTCACTTTGCCACTGGATTCAAGCAAGCCTGGCTGATGACGGCTGAAATGCCAGAAACCGGTCCTAGGATGCTTGTTTCCGGTCCAGGGAAGACATGGCTTAGCAGTTCGGGCTGGACTGTTCCCATGAGGCACAGGGTCAGACTGATTTGCATATGGCCATGTCTGAACTGGGGTGGTGGAGTGAGCTAAAGAATGATGATGGATTAAACCCAGATCAGTTGACTGGGGGTGAGTGTTTGATTGGCTCAAACGTTCCGTCCATCATCCCCTTTTGTAGTATTTACATGTCTACAATCCAAGTCAAGTGACTGGATTGCAAATGCATAACATGTTATGGTTGTTAAATATTCATGGGATAAGGGAAACTAAGGTCATAAAGTGGTAAGTAATTACAAATCTTCAACCTATCATTGCTATATTTGTTCATACTGAAAAAACTGCTCTTCCATTCCAAAATATCCTTCGTTGCTAACACTCCAGACTCATAACTCTCATCATCAAAACAGCCTGACGCCAAGAATCCAATTCTTATTGGATTACTTGTAGACTTAAATCCAATCACAAAAGCCTATTGCTTTAAAAATGACTTTTCTGAGCATATTGATTGTGTCACATCCAGTGACTTTCAAACCTCAATGGTTGCGAAACTTACAGTTCAGACAAAGTTAGGTGGCAGTAGAAACCGTGATTCATGCTAATATGTGCTGAGCTGCTCGGATACAAGATGTATATGGACAGTAAGAAAGGCTTCTTGACAAATCTTATTAGGCGCTTTCTCTAACATCCCCTACCAAGTAAGGATGTTTTCATCCCTTTGCAAAATGTACATGGTTGTGCGCCCTCAAGGTGTTTTTACAAGAATTTTGTTGCTATTGGTTTCCAACTCACTTAGTTTAACTTGTTTTTCATTATAGGCTGTTTATGGCAGGGGTGCCATACAGCTGTCTACCACAAGAGCACATGACAGCATAATATTAAAAAATATATATTTTTTAGATTCGTTTTTATGATGCTGTAAGTTCCTAAGAGTGTAACCCTAAGAGTTTATCCAACACAAAACCAACAGAACACTCAAACAGATATTCTCTGCTGATGAACATGTATGTTTACATGATCGAAATATGGATAATGAGTGAATCTATCGATTATACTCACATCTGGTATTTCCTTCTGGTGATATGCGCTCATCCCCATAGAATTGCTTGCTGAGGAACATGTATGTGACTGTTCATTGTGTGTTTTTAGATCTGTGTGTAGTTTTGAGATGATTGCTGTCCTTGGTCTGTCCCATAGTAGCTCAGGCGGTTGACAGATGAATTGTTGTAGGTGCACATTACAGTATAGAGTTTAATGAGTAGCTCAAAGAGTGAGTGGGATAAGTAATCGTTCCAGAGGATTTTGAATTTACAAGAATGGTAGCATTAACAGTGTCTCACTCTGGTGTACCATAAACATTCACATTCATCAGTGAAAGACAATAGACGGATTCACAAAATGTTTTCTATGAGTAGGTGTGCCCTGCTCTAGGCTTAAGTGTGAGTTACACCTGAATAGCAGGCCTGATTCACAGACTATTTTCTGTGAGTAGTTTAAAGGATTAAGTAACACATAACCTGGAGTTACACCCACCAGGTTTGTGAAGCAGGCCCATGTCTTTTGCATATGAGTGCCAGACCTAGATAAAGCGGCTGATTGCAGACACTTCATGTAATATCCACTGCTGTACACTGAACACAGCCCAGACTCTTCAATTGAAAACTCAGTTAACTAAAAACCAGACGAAAAATCTCTAACACAGATTTTAGGGTGTGGTTTTGAATTTCTAGCTATGAGTCTATGTTTAGGATGCCGACAATTCTTCAAGAAAATACCAATACCATGGGCCCGAGATGCAGAGCTTTTTCTTTGAGTAGGTGTGTTGCATGCCAGGCATAAGTGTGAGCTGTCCCTGAATGTAACGGCCTCATTCACAAAACAATTTCTGTGAGCAGTTTGAAGGAGTAAAACATGCTTAATCACAAAAACTGAGAATAAGCAAGTCTTACTCCCGGAAAATCACGAGTAAGTCTACAGAAACTAGCCCCAAGCTAGAAACCTCCATTCATCGTCAGCCAAGCTGATCCATCAACACTAGAACAAATGGATGAAACATGATGGAGGATCCCTGGGGTGTGCAAGACCCAAGATTGTCTAATACCTTTGACCTCTCCTTTTGATGCAAACCTAACCACTTGTGAGTCATGAAACGCTGTTCAAAAAGGAGGCTTTTCATTAAACATTTTGTTTGTTATATATATATACAGTACAGTCTGTGTAAGCCAGGATGTGTTGATCAACTCAGGATTTGAAGATATAGTTTTCTCCAGACTCTGTAAGGCTTAAAAAGTGAACTGAAAAATATCACAATGCAATCGTTTATCTGAACGTTTTAGGTTAAGGGCAGCAAGTTTTGTGATGCTTTCTAAATCAATGTCCTTAATAAAAAGGGAACGAAAATTATTCAGCTCTTAAGTTACTAGTAAAAGCATAGGATGTTGTGCCTGAAAATGACGAACCATTGCGGGCACCCATTGCCAACAATCAATTTCTTCAACCAAAGAATGACTTAAAGAAAAGGTGACAACTCACCCCAAAAACGGGTACTGGACAGCTTGTTATTTTTTCTAGAGAACCAAAAGCCTTTGCTAATAAAGTGCTATGAGATAGCGCATGAGAACAGAATACCAAGCAAAATGCAAATAAGCATTTCTCAAACTTTCCAATTGTCAGATCAAATGAAAAACAATTACAATTGCCAATTATTATTTTTCATCTGCACCTATGACTCAGAAGACATTTCAAATGCTCGAAGTAGCAGAGACCTGCATTCAACCAGCCATCTTGTCAATCACCTGTAGGCCAGGAGGTGCTCAGAGGTGTAATTAAAAAGCTGGCAACAATCAATCAGAGACAGTCTAGTGAGTTTTGTTGTTGTTGCAAACATTGTCATAACGTAATCTGTGAAAAATATATCAGTCTAACAATGGTATTTTAAAAATGTATGCCATTATTTTTTTTTAATCGTACAAAATAAAATAAAATGTATTTTTCAGGGCTGACAATTAATCAAAATAAATGCTGCATCGATGACATACATGGGTTCAATTCCAAATATTTATGAGTTAATTGAAGCAAGATTTATAAATTATACTTGATTTGGAAACGATCTCTCGCCATGTTGAATGACTCCCTCGCACCCACAGTAGTAAATCAAAGACCTTTACGTACTTTCAACTTTGGGCCAAGTGAAACAATAGTACAAGAACTGGGTAAAAATGAAAACCCTAATAAACACTGAATAAAGAAAATTGCACTTAGTTCAAGCAAATATGACACTGAGTGCATGACTAAAGTTGGTGCACTGGGTGTTACACACTTATAAACACAATGCAGTTTATAACCTCAAACACTACCGGTCAATAACAATTAAGGAGCGTCCCCTCTACCATAACTTAAGTATTATGACCCACATTCACTTATGTTTGGAGCACATTCCTGAATTTTGTGGGACGTATAAAGGATTCTAGAAGTACTCAGGGTGGAACCTTTTCTATGCGTTCATCTGGCACACGTGCTTTTCCACATTTACTAGTATTTTTGGTTTCTCCAAGAGGAATACATTTTCCACTTTAAAAATGTCCTACAGTGTGTCACATTACCATAAATGCAGGTACTTGTGCAATTGACCAGAGTAAATCTGTGTGTGTGCTTTCTGAGTGGAAAACTACTTCCAAAAGAAAGGAGAATACATACACAGTCCTGCCAAGTATCACGCTTCCCGTGTGACACTAACGCATTTCAGTGTGGTGTTCCGCATCACCGCACTGAAATGCTTTGTCACGCATTTTTAATGCCACTGAATTGGGTGCTAGCGCGCCGGCTCTGCTGCTCCCAGCAGACTTGCCGCCAGCAGGCAGCTCTGTCTGGCTCATAAACAGTTAAGGATGAGTCAGAGTGCTGCAGACAGTGCTACAATGTTTCAATTGCGGCCTCACAGCCGCGCCTGCCAGCCTGGCTTAATGAATTATTCCCGGCCCGGGCCGCCCGCGGCGCCGCGCGGCAGGCTGTGAGTAACTGACTGACAGCCCACACTCACCAGGGGCGCTGGGGGCCTGCCCATTATCTGGATGTGACCTCACGCGGTCCTGCACTGCAGGAAGTGAGGTCGCAAGATAAGCGCCGCGGCGGGGGACTGACTCTTGGTCTTGGAGTCAAGTGTGCTCGCCGCTGTAGCAGTGCTGCCTCAGCTGCTTCTGGCTGGCGCTGCGCAATTAACGGCCACCAAGCAGCCTGAGCCGGTTTCCACCAGGCAGCCTGAGCCGCTGGACGACGGCAGCGCGAGTCGCACCACTGCCCAGCAGCCTGGCCCGTGCAGGGGGAGTCATTGCGGCGGACCGCTGGAAAAGTCACTAAGGAGGCGGGTGGCCCGGCCTTAAACTGCATTTCCCGGCCGCTGCCCGCCTCGCAGTGTAAGTTTATTCATCAGTTACTGTCACAGTGCGCCTCTGGAGCGGGGTAAAGCAGGTACAATTTGTTTTATATTATAGCGCGGCTTGCTGCAAGGTACTTTACATCATACAGTGCCCTGACTCACTCAGCTTCTAAGGCGGCGACTTTTAGGTGTCTTGGCTCAGTGAGGTCGGGGACCACTTGCTTCGGGGTAAGAGTTTGTTGGGGCCTCACACATCCTGTTAGGACGGCCCAGTCGTTAAGGGCAGTACGTTATTGCCTTTTCATTTCTGGTACTTTACAGCAGCTAACTTAGAGTTTCTCATTGCTCAGATGGGTTTTATTTCTGATATTTATGTTTCCCTCCTCTTCATTCCTTGATTTTGCTTTTTAAAAAGTGTCACTCATATTTGTGGAAATGTCACTCAAAATTACATTGAAAATATGAAAATGTCACACATAGCAATCTAAAACCTTGGCAGCTATGCATACAAACTTACGAGTTTCTGGTTGCTCACCTACTTTTGCTGATAGACCTACCCAGAAACATTAATACACTTGAATTTGCAATTGCAGAAACGTTACCTTAATGGCAGACTTCCTGCAATACATGTGCTCTTTGCACGCATTAAAAATTGTGTCAGATCTAAATCTGCTCATCAGATGCTGTATCATGAACAACGTTCGTCTGTGCAAACAATGGTGTTTGACGTTCAATTGCATAAGATGAATCCGCATTGGTATCCTTTTTACACCCAATCTTGAAGTTGTGCAAATTCTCTTGTGTACCATTATTCAGATGCACATATTTGAATTTGCAATTGGTTCATACACATTTATAATTTTATAGCTCGCTGAAAATAGAGTACAATGTTTTTTGACATTCTCAGTTAGCATAACTTCATAAAACACACTATAACTGATGAAAATTGTAATATGTCTATCTACTACTATTCCGCACAAGGCCTATACTAACTGAGCATGCAGCATTAAAATAACAGAAACATGGCTTTCCCTGTGCATCAGAACTGAACAGATGAAATTTGGCACAATATTGTTCATTCTGCCCCATGATTCAGGAACTACCTTTGCAAAGTGACCTTTCTGTGTACACCAGTACAACTAATATGTACAAAATACTTTATAAATTAGTCCCATAGTGCATTTCCTCATCACTACTGTTAAAATGTAACCATTGGAGACTGTAGGAGGAAAACTGCAATTCAAGATGTTATAATGTATATGGAAGATAGATGTGCTCTGGATGTCACTAGATTGCCTTCCATTTATGGTATGTTGCGGATGTGCCCGCTAAGGGATACACTTTGGATAATGCACAGATGTTCTTGGTGGAATGGCTTTGAACAAATAAAAGTGATCCACAAATTATTACAATTTTCTCGTGATTTCAATATATTTCGATGCCATTTTGCATTAGTCTGTGAAGGAAATGGAAAAGCATGTGGCATAAATTGCTTCAATACAAAACTTTATGATACATTTTTAAAAGCGTCATTATATTTTTTCAATCAAATCATTTTATGTCCCACAGATTGCTGAGCGGAACCGTGACTCGAGCCTCAACTTAATGTCACATCATTAATTCTTCATTGAGCAGCCAGACCAGGACACGACTCCCTTTTCGTATTTAATATCCCCCTTTCAGATTCACCTGAGGATGCCTCGGCTCGCAATTGAATCACTTGGACGAATTCATTTGCTTCCAGAAGCATCCACCCCAACACCGGCGACTGAAGACAAATCAGCATTTGGGTAATTATACCAGCATGTCGTGTAAGCAGTACGACCAAACCGAAAAGAAGCCGCAAAAATATTTTATTCATGGGCGCTGTCTGGGAAATTAATGGCTGGTGTTGATATCTGTGAGGCGCCCGGTACAGTCCTCGAGGCCAAGCACATGTCCTGAGGTTTCAGACATGAACTGTTGCCTTTGACTTTGGTCATTAAAAGCAGTTATCCATCTCAGTCACAGTCTTGGACGCGCTGCTCTTTGTGGGTAATCAATATCGCGTCCACCACAATAGCTCATTTAATTATTTTCATCCTGCATATCCTGTCGGCAGGCCAAAGTCTTCCTGATTTTAATTAATTTTGAAATCATCGATTCGCGTGCCTTTTTCTATTTCGGCAGCTACGCAAGCTGACACGGCCGTGGCGACGCACGCAGCCGCACTCTTGACAGCAGGACATTGAGCCCTGCAGGCGCTTCAAGACAGGGACATATGAGCCGAGACAATTCCCAGAGCAAAATAACACTTCATTTCTTCCCACCATACATTTATTGCACTCACTCCTGTTATAGATTTTTAACTCGCTATCTTACCCCGGCTGCTGCAAAATGCCTCTGGCTTATGAAAACAAAACATGTTAGTCAACTGGAAGCTCTGGTTTTCAATTTAACGGTTCCCGCGTGAATGAATAATCTGATATACCACAATCTCAAAAGAGTATATTACAGTATTAAATGTCCTGGGTTTGATCTTAATTAATAGCTCTTATAATCGCCAATCAGAACCCCAGAAACAGAACAGAACAGTGCATGTAGTGTATGCTCCATGTACTGCACAGTGCACAGTGCACAGTGGTTCTGTTCTTGCCAAGAACATTTTTCCTCGTGTTTTTTTTCGAGAAATCAGTGGCTTGTTTTTTTCTTTCTTTCCTTGGGAGTAACTTTGAAAGAATGAGAAGAGAGTGGATTTTGGGGTGGTACTTTTATGCAAGTTTTATGAAGGAGACTCAGCTACCTCTTAACTGGTAGTCTGATGTGATTTCAAGTAACTAAGTTCATATTTCCTAGTGTTTAAGGAAACATTGAACTCCTTTTTCAAGGGTATTTTGCAAGAGTTTCTCAGTTTGAGAATTTTTTTGTATGGGCCTAAACAGATTAACTCCTGTCTCTCTTCCTTGCACCGTTCGTAACTTGCTGAGTCATTCTGCCTCACCTCAGTCCCAGGAAACCCCCAGCTCCTGTAAGAGTACAGGAACCAACCGACTATAGGCTAAACATACAAAACACCCTAAGCTTCATTCTCCTCCAATTCAGTGGTACAGGAAAGAGAAGAGAGAATGTAAAGACGATTACAACATACATTTTAAGTAGAAAATAGATGCCCCATGACCCTCTTGCAATTACGTCTACGTTCAAGATGATGCGCTAGACTAATGAGTATACAAAGTATTTGGGTTTTACAAACCAAACATCCGCTGCAACTCCTAGAGGGTCAAGCTCTCCAAAATGTAAAAAAGTTCAACATAATCTTTAGAAATATCGATTTCATCAGCTCAATTGCAAAAGATTTTGCATCAGTACCTAGCAGGATGTTAACTAATCACACACATCAGACAATTGCCCACGTTTTGAAGCCCTAGTTTTCCCCATCAATCAATGTCTGCCAGGAAGGGTTTTCCAAATTTGTGTTCACATGATGGAGTATTCACAGCAGCAAAGGGGGCTTTCCATGTTTCAGATCTAAGTAATTCAAATGACCGAAACCCTAAGGAAGCACAGGGGTATTTTTGTAGGGAAACAGCGTTTAGAACGCTGTCAGTACAACGCGGTGCCATTACAACGCGGTCAGTACAACGACCGCGTTGTTACCACGCATACCATTACAACGCAAGTCATTACAACGACTTGCTGTAGGGGGCTTTAGGTGTTGGATTTTAAATCCAACACCTTCCCTACTGTTGCACAGACTGGAGTTGGAATAGTAAATTATACTATTCCAAACTCCAGCGCCCCCTACAGCAAGTCGTTGTAATGACTTGCGTTGTAATGGTACGCGTGGTAACAACGCAGTCGTTGTACTGAGCGCGTTGTAAAGGCATAAGTTGTAAACACATGCGAAGTAACGTCATATATTCTTTTTTGTGCAGTCTGGAGGTCATAGTTGACTAGAAACACTATGGTAAATGGCATGCAAATAGCTGGGAGAGAAAAGTGGGCGTTACCCCAAACATGTGATTGCTCAATACAGAAACTTTTGTATTGTATTGTATTTAAGCCTATGATTGACCTGCAGCTAGTCTGCTCAGTGGAAGTGAATTGATGTGGGAAAGTGTTAGACTTGGCTTTTTCAGCGGGTTTACCCCCAGACTTTTTGTTTTTTGGCCTCCTGTTTTTGACCCTGTTTTTGTTGGTTTTAGGACTCTGGGCACTTTACCACTGCTAATCAGTGCTAAAGTGCATATGCTCTCCGTGAAAATGTGTTATGGATTGGTGTTTCCATGATTGGCCTATTTGATTTATGTGTCAGTCCCTAGTAAAGTGCACTTCGAGTGCCAGGGCCTATACATCAAATGCTGTTGGTGGGCTGCAGCACTGGTTGTGCCACCCACAGACGCAGCCTGTAAAATGTAACTCAGACCTGCCATTGCAGAGCCTGTGTGCAGTCTGGGACTGCCATGTCGACTTGGCAAGTCCCTAAACCTTCCCTTTTCTACATGTTAGTCACCCCTAAGGTAGGCCCAAGGTACCCCTGTGGGCAGGGTGCATTGTATGTGAAAGGTAGGACATGCCCTGGTGTGTGTGGCATGTCCTGATAGTGAAATACAGCCTACTTCGTTTTTCACTATTGCAAGGCTACCTGTTCCCCATAGGCCAGAATGGGCAGTTTTGATTATTACATCATATGATCCTAACTGACCCAGGGAACATGGTAGAAATTCGAGTTTAGTATGCCTGAACTCAGAATGATAAAATGCATCTTTTAGTGAAGTTGGTTTTAACATTCTGTGTTTGAAAATACCACTTTTAGAAAGTAGGTATTTTCTTGTCTAACCATCCAAGCCTGCCTCTGCTAGGTTGTGTATTCCTTGTCTGGAGTGTGAGTGACAGGGGCTGGGGGATTCCAGGAGACAGGGTGAGGCAGCACAGGGCTGAATAGCAAGATCTACATGTAGATGGGTGGGAGGAGATGCACCTGGGACCTGAATAGGGTTGTGCCTTCCCTCCACAATGCTGGCTCCACCTCCCGTGGTGCGTCTGATGTCCCTGGCCTACACTGCAAAAGGAAAGAAGGAGTCTTGTCAACAAAGTGCTCCAGGACTGACCAGAACTGGTTTGGACTAGGCAAAGGCCTCTCTGCCTTCAGAGAACAAAGAGAAATTGAGGATAAAAAGGGGGACTCAAACCCCAGAACTTTAGAACTCTTTTGGATCAAGAAGACTGCCAAGAAGAAGAGCCGGAGAAGCTGTGAGGAGGAACTACCACTTGGCTGTGTGCTTTGCTATGTGGGCCTGCAGTGGCTGCTTCTGTCTTGGGCAGTGAAAGGCCTGGACTGGACTTTCTGCAATCTACTTTTGTGAGTTTCTCCAAGGGCTTGAGGTAGAGCTTGCCCCCTGTTCAAGAAGTCTCAGGCACAACAAAGACTTCAAGCTTTTCTGCCCTCAGCACTGGGGACTGTGTGTTTTGTGCTGCAACAGAAGAAAAGCCACTCGATGACGTCGACGACGCCGCTGCCGACTCCGTGTCCCGAAGGCACCGCAGAGGGCACAGCCGCAACGCCGCACCGCGACCCTGGTCTCACCGACGACGCCTGCTGACGCCGCCACTGAGCCGCTGCTCGCACCGCGACCTGTGGGCACCGCACTCCGCACCGCTTCGCTTCACGACGCCGCCTTGGCACCACAGAGGGCACCGCCGCAACGCCGCACCGCGACCCTGGTCTCACCGATGACGCCTGCTGACGCCGTCACCGAGCCACTGCTCGCACCGCGACCTGTGGAAACCGCACTCAGCACCGCCTCGCTTCACGACGACGCCTTGGTATCCCCGACGCTGCTCCACGCCGAAATCTACGCCGCTGCTTGCACCGTGGTTCGAGGGCACCGCTCGTAAAGTTACACGACGCACCGCCCTAATCCCGCACAGCAGCCTTGGCTACCGATGCCAGCGCCATCAACTCCAGTTCGTCAGCCGACGACAGCGCTTCCGCAACGACGATGCCGCTGCTGCACCGTGACCTGCCAGCACCGTGACGAGCACCGCCTTCACCTCACACCGCGACCCTGGTCTCACCGACGACGCCATCTGACGCTGCCACCGAGCCGCTGCTCGCACCGCGACCTGAGGGCACCGCACGCCGCACCACTGCACTTCGCACCGCAGCACCCGACGCCTGCCGACGCCAGCGCTCCTGACTTCAACAGAGAGGAGATCGATCTGCAAAGGGTGTGACTTCGAGGTCCCCGACGACGCCTGCACCGACTTCCGGAACCGACGCCTGCGGACGCCGTGTTTTCGGAAGCTCACTGCGAGGTCATCGACGCCCTGCATTGCTGAAAGGTACTGTTTGCGGGTCTTCCCGACACCGTAGCTGACCCGCGACGCCGTGGTCAGACAGAACTGTTTGGATTTGTTTGTTCACGACGCCGTGATAGCCCCGGACGGAGCTATCGACATCAAGGAACTGTTTTTAAGGACACTGTGATAACTGAAGATTTTTAAAGTACTGTACTGTGGATTTTTATAGTATTGGTCTTGTTTTAAGTATATAAAAATATTGGATATTTTTCTAAACTGGTGTGGTGTCCGTTTGTAGTGCTTACACTGTATTACTGTTGGTTATGTGCAAATGCTTTACACACTGCCTCTAAGATAAGCCTGACTGCTCGTGCCAAGCTACCAAGGGGGTGAGCAGGGGTTATTTTAGGAGTGTAACTCCCTTATCCTGACTAGGAAGAAGGGTCCCTACTTGGACAAAGGTGCAAGCCCTTGCCAACTAGAGACCCCCATTTCTAACATTGGTTGTCAGCGGTGAGGATAGGACTGGTGTTTGCACTTGACTTACAGTGATTGGTATGCACTACTACCATATCGCAGTCCATTACGTACCACATACAGGTTCTTTTTCTTTTTGGCCTATTTTTGATCTTGCCAGTTTGAACTTGCTACTTCAACATGCCTGAATCTAGAGTATCATCAATTGCATCAGTAGAAATTGCCGTTGAGGAGGATCGATTGGAAGCCTACAATGACAAGGAGTTAAAATCGATTTGCAAAAACCTGAAAGTCCAGGTCAGAGGCCTCACCAGGAAGGATGAGCTACAAAAGGCGCTGAGGGCCTGGGTAGCAGCCAGACATGCCAGTGGGCAATCTGGTGATCTCAGTGGAGAGGTGGAGGAACCTGTTCCTAGGGTAAATGTGCTTTTGGGAGGGGGGGGACCCTCCAGGCAAGGCAGCAGTAGCTTGTCCCCAGAGGAGCTGGAGGACAGGCGGGAAGCAAGGAAGTTTGAATTGGAGAAACTCAGAATAGAAAGTGAGAGGGAAGACAAGAGAATAGCCATGGAGGAAAAGAAGATGATCTTGGATCATGAGCTTAAAATGAGAGAGCTGGAGCTGGATTGGGAAGCCGGTAGGGCTTTGTCCAGCCCATATGGTGGCAGCAAAAATGTAGTGTCTAGTACTGAGGGGGAGGTATACGCACACACAGATTTGGGGCCCTGCTTCAAGGAGGAGGTTGACATACGCCAGGGGGTTCAGGATGGTGAGGTTACTCCCGTGGTACGCAGTCCCTGAGGTGGTTTGGGGAACTGGCACAGGGGATCATATTCCTGGTAGTGGGAGGGACACTCTACTGACTCTAGAGGAGAGGTGCAGGGAGAGGGGTTCCCCCATGATAGAAGCCCTGGTAAGTGAGTATGAAGACCAGCCAGAAGAGTATGGGTTGAGAGACAGCAAAAGTCAGACACTGTCTCACCGGTCTTGTGAGAATGATGTGGGGTACTTGTCTGAGGCACTGGATGGTTGGGTGAAGGGTAGTTTGGTTAACACCTGTGTGGGGCTGTGTGATTCAATTGTTGGAGAGCATATTTTAAGTCCTTGTTTTCCAGAGCTATGCCAACACCCAGTGGAGTGTAAGTTTTCTGACCCTAGGAAGCTTGCACAGGAGGCAGACCTTTAGGTGGATTCCAGAGGGTCTGGAGAAGCATCTGGGGGTGACCCGGAAGGAAGGGGCTTAGGTATTTCCCCACCAAGGGTGGTGGGAAAGGTTCATGGTAGCCCAGCTAGGTCCCGGTGTCATGGGAAGGGTGTAGGGACTCACGTCCTGTCTCTGCGGAGAAGGAGTGGGAAGGGCTGCGGCCCAAGGTGCCCGAAACCCGGTCCCAAAGCCTGGGTGGTTCCAGGAGGGAACACCAGGTGGGGAGCCTAGGCTGTACTGATAGGCCGTCTGTTGAGGGGGATCTCCTAGAGTCAGGAGAACCTGGAGCATCTGTAAACGGAGCTCCAGTGGTTCTGGTGTCTGGCGGTGCCGCTCCTAAGTGGAGGGTGCAGAAGTCCAGAGTGATGGGTGAGAGGGGGATGTGTTCCCCAGTGGGAGAACCAGTGGGTCAGGGGCCAGCCAGAAGGGCTGAGCCTCCTAGCAGTGACCATGGTGACACCACTTCTGTCCTGGGGGATCTTCGCGCACTGTCAGATGGACAGAGGTCAGGAGATCTGCGCCAGGCAGACTGTCACACAATGCATGAGTCATGTGTTACCCTCAGGGGGGGCATGCGTGCTCTCAAGGAAGTCCTGGTGCACCGGGCAGGTGCTCAGCTGCAGGGTTTAGTCCCTGGGTTGGGAAGCCAGGTTCAGGTCCTGCCTGACCTGGAGGGAAGGACGACTGAAAGCAGTGTCCTGACCGGTTTGTCTTCTAGGGGTACCACTTCAGGTGGGAGGGTACAGTGCCCCAGGGAGGAGGACTGGGTGGGGGAGAGCCCACCCCAGTCCCTTGTTCAGCCTCAGGGTACAGACCCTGGGCTGGTGTACCAGTTGCAGGATAGCACCCCTGAACTGGTGGGTGAATTGTGCAGAACGCCTGCCACAGGTGGCCTGACAATTCTGGAGTTGAGGGGGACTGCTCCCGGTGGGGGGATGCAGTGCCCCAGGGAGGAGGACAGGGTGTGGGAGAGGCCACCCCAGTCCTGTGTCCAGCCTCAGGGTACAGACCGTAGGCTGGTGTACCAGTTGCAGGATAGCACCCCAGAACTGGTGGGCGAATTGTGCAAGGCACCTGCCACAGGTGCCCTGACGATTCTGGAAGGGGGTACCGCTCCAGGTGGGAGGGTACGGAGCCCCTGGGAGGAAGACCAGGGGTGGGAAAGCCTACCCCAGTCTCCTGTCCAGCCGCCGGGTACAGACCCTAGGCTGGTGGGTCAGTGCCAGGATGTCATCCCTGGCCTGACAAGAGGGAGAGTGGACAAAGGGTGCCAGGCACCTGGGGCTACCGCCCCCCACTCTCTGAAACCACAGAGGTTAGAGAGCCCTGAGAGGCATAAGGCCTGGGTCTCCCCACTGACAACTGTCGGTAGCCACTGTGGCTTACTGTCCTGGTGGACAGAGTTGCCCCTGGGAGGGGGACAGGAGTCACACCCCGGGGGTGGACTAGGCCACACCACTGTGTTGGCCATGTGGGCACTGTCGGCCTGTTGGGACACATCTGTGAGCAAAATAAGTTTAGGTGCTGCACAGATGGGGTTCACATGGGTCAGCTTAGTGGGCCCTGAGAGTATGGATAGAGGGATCCAACTGGGTTTGGAAATGCATAGAACCAGAACGTGCCCCCGCTGTTGTGGGCCAGGTCTATGTTCTATCGCCCCAAGCAGGGAAGTCCATCAAGGGATTAATTAGTCTACCCTGGCTTTAGGCTGGGAGGGGGTTGTGTTAGACTTGGCTTTTTCAGCGGGTTTACCCCCAAACATTTTGCTTTTTGGCCTCCTGTTTTTGACCCTGTTTTTGTTGGTTTTAGGACTCTGGGCACTTTACCACTGCTAATCAGTGCTAAAGTGCATATGCTCTCCGTGAAAATGTGTTATGGATTGGTGTTTCCATGATTGGCCTATTTGATTTATGTGTCAGTCCCTAGTAAAGTGCACTGCGAGTGCCAGGGCCTATAAATCAAATGCTGTTTGTGGGCTGCAGCACTGGTTGTGCCACCCACAGACGCAGCCTGTAAAATGTAACTCAGACCTGCCATTGCAGAGCCTGTGTGCAGTCTGGGACTGCCATGTCGACTTGGCAAGTGCACACACTTGCCAGTCCCTAAACCTTCCCTTTTCTACATGTTAGTCACCCCTAAGGTAGGCCCAAGGTACCCCTGTGGGCAGGGTGCATTGTATGTGAAAGGTAGGACATGCCCTGGTGTGTGTGGCATGTCCTGATAGTGAAATACAGCCTACTTCGTTTTTCACTATTGCAAGGCTACCTGTTCCCCATAGGCCAGAATGGGCAGTTTTGATTATTACATCCTATGATCCTAACTGACCCAGGAACATGGTAGAAATTCGAGTTTAGTATGCCTGAACTCAGAATGATAAAATGCATCTTTTAGTGAAGTTGGTTTTAACATTCTGTGTTTGAAAATACCACTTTTAGAAAGTAGGTATTTTCTTGTCTAACCATCCAAGCCTGCCTCTGCTAGGTTGTGTATTCCTTGTCTGGAGTGTGAGTGACAGGGGCTGGGGGATTCCAGGAGACAGGGTGAGGCAGCACAGGGCTGAATAGCAAGATCTACATGTAGATGGGTGGGAGGAGATGCACCTGGGACCTGAATAGGGCTGTGCCTTCCCTCCACAATGCTGGCTCCACCTCCTGTGGTGCGTCTGATGTCCCTGGCTTACACTGCAAAAGGAAAGAAGGAGTCTTGTCAACAAAGTGCTCAAGGACTCACCAGAACTGGTTTTGACTAGGCAAAGGCCTCTCTGTCTTCAGAGAACAAAGAGAAATTGAGGATAAAAAGGGGGACCCAAATCCCAGAACTTTAGAACTCTTTTGGATCAAGAAGACTGCCAAGAAGAAGAGCCAGAGAAGCTGTGAGGAGGAACTACCACTTGGCTGTGTGCTTTGCTGTGTGGGCCTGCAGTGGCTGCTTCTGTCTTGGGCAGTGAAAGGCCTGGACTGGACTTTCTGCAATCTACTTTTGTGAGTTTCTCCAAGGGCTTGAGGTAGAGTTTGTCCCCTGTTCAAGAAGTCTCAGGCACAACAAAGACTTCAAGCTCTTCTGCCCTCAGCACTGGGGACTGTGTGTTTTGTGCTGCAACAGAAGAAAAGCCACTCGATGACGTCGACGACGCCGCTGCTGACTTCGTGTCCCGAAGGCACCGCAGAGGGCACCGCCGCACCGTGACCCTGGTCTCACCGACGACGCCTGCTGATGCCGCCACCGAGCCGCTGCTCGCACCGCGACCTGTGGGCACCGCACTCCGCACCGCTTCGCTTCACGACGACGCCTTGGCACCGCAGAGGGCACCGCCACACCGCGACCCTGGTCTTACCGACGACGCCGTCACCGAGCGGCTGCTCGCACCGCGACCTGTGGGCACCGCACTCCGCGCCGCCTCGCTTCACGACGACGCCTTGGTATCCCCGACGACGCAGCTCCACGCCGAAATCTACGCCGCTGCTTGCACCATGGTTCGAGGGCACTGCTCGTAAAGTTACACGACGCACCGCCCTCATCCCGCACCGCAGCCTTGGCCTACCGACGCCGGCGCCATCGACTCCAGTTCGTCAGCCGACGACAGCGCTTCCGCAACGACGACACTGCTGCTGCACCGTGACCTGCCAGCACCGTGACGAGCACCGCCTTCACCTCACACCGCGACCCTGGTCTCACCGACGACGACATCTGACGCCGCCACCGAGCCGCTGCTCGCACCGCGACCTGAGGGCATTGCACGCCGCACCGCTGCACTTTGCACCGCAGCACCCGACGCCAGCGCTCCTGACTTCAACAGAGAGGAGATCGATCTGCAACGCGTGTGACTTCGAGGGCCCCAACGACGCCTGCACCGACCTCCGAAACCGACGCCTGCGGACGCCGTGTTTTCAGAAGCTCACCGCGAGGTCATCGACGCCCTGCATTGCTGAAAGGTACTGTTTGCGGGTCTTCCCGACACCGTAGCTGACCCGCGACGCCGCGGTCAGACAGAACTGTTTGGATTTGTTTGTTCACGACGCCGTGATAGCCCCGGACGGAGCTATCGACATCAAGGAACTGTTTTTAAGGACACTGTGATAACTGAAGATTTTTAAAGTACTGTACTGTGGATTTTTATCGTATTGGTCTTGTTTTAAGTATATAAAAAGATTGGATATTTTTCTAAACTGGTGTGGTGTCCGTTTGTAGTGCTTACACTGTATTACTGTTGGTTATGTGCAAATGCTTTACACACTGCCTCTAAGATAAGCCTCACTGCTCGTGCCAAGCTACCAAGGGGGTGAGCAGGGGTTATTTTAGGAGGGTAACTCCCTTATCCTGACTAGGAAGAAGGGTCCCTACTTGGACAAAGGTGCAAGCCCTTGCCAACTAGAGACCCCCATTTCTAACAGAAAGTGTCTTAGGAGGTCAAACTGAAATTTTGTAGCAAAACTCATTTTTTGCCTTGGAGTGCATGAGTACTGTGAAAGTCAAACTAATAGGCTAGAGAACGCATCCTGCTTTCTCATCAGCAAATTGTTGACGGAAGTGTTGTTGGTTTGAAGGAGTGATTTTGACATATTTTTCTAATACTAAGGGGGTGATTAGGATGGCGGGCGGATCGCCATCGCCGGCCAGGTGGTGGCGATCCACCCGCCATTGCCACTTGATTTACCCCCGCCATAATATAAGTGCGTCCGCCGCTTTTCCGCCGGTCGGCAATCGTTCCGATTGCCGGCCGGGCGGAGCTGGGGCATAATATGGTGGCGGTGCCTACCAGGCACCGACATCCATATTAGGATGTGTGCGGAAACTGGCCTTTCCATGGCGGCGATGCCGCCATGGAAAGGCTGGCGGGAATTTGCTTTGGGGGCCCGTTGTGGGCCCCCGGGGGGCGGGTGGCTGCACTTGGGGGGTACCTATGGTACCCCCCTACATTGCCATGCACAAGGTGGCAGGCACCGCGCGGTGCCTGCCACGTTGTGCATTGCAATGCACAACATGGCATTTCAACATTGCGGCGGGTGCTGCAGCCCGCATCACCCGGCGCAATGTTAAAATCCCAGATGCGACCGCCGCGGGGGCGGTCGCATCACAATTGGGGTGGCGGGACCGCCGCATGGCAGGCGGGCGGTCCCATTACCGCTAGGGTGGCGGGCGGACTTAAGTCCGCCTGCCATCCTAATCACCCCCTAAGTAAGTAGAACTGGGTTGCAGTGATGCTTTTGGAAAGAAAAGACGTCAGTAGAATGGAATCAGGGCAGTATTACATATAGGACGCACTATCCTTGATCCTTGTTTGCGCCACAGTGCACCTTTAAGCAGGTGCGCCAGAAGCAAACAGGGATAGTGCGCGATATGACAATGAATCCCTGGGGGTAGCACACTCAGTAAAATATGGAGTAAGAGCTTCAACGCTGCTATAAGTTTCTCTGTTCAGGCAGCAACCAGTCTGCATTTGAAAGAGGGATTAGAGTTCTCCCTGCAGGGGAATGCAGTGAGTGACTGCACCTGCCTGCAGTGGGATGTCTGGGGGTCCATGAGACCCACCTAACCCCCGTCCAGAGGGCTGCCTTCTGGATGGCGCACTGACAGTGCTCCACCTTTCAGTGCACCACCTAAGGGCATATTTGCCTCTGCTTCCTCATCCGTAATACGGCACAGGCTCAGAGGCAAAGTGATTTCTTAATTTGCATGGGGCTATGCAAATGAGGTAATACCCTCTGAAAATATCGCTGGCACTACATGTGCACCAGTGCTATTGATTTCACAGAGTGGGCTGCACCCCGGGGTGTAAAAAGTGGGCGCACATGCCTGTTGCACCCCCTAGGCACTATGTGTACTACGGCCTCTGGAGGCAGTGGAGGAAACAATGACTCCAGTGACTCCCTCATAGTTACTCAACAGCTAGTAGCACTTGAGTTAGCCTGCAACCTCATCAATCAGTTGATGCTCCAATAGACACTAGGGGCCATATTATGCATTATGGAGCAGTTTCCCTGTTTGCACCTGGCGCACCTTAAAACAGGTGTGCCGGGCGCAAACAGAGAATGTGCGCCCTATTACATAGAAGGTGATGCCCCCAGGATGAACTCGTGCTGCCCTGGGGGCAGCACATTCAAGTGAAATACGGAGCGGCTTTGAATCAGCCGCTCCGTGTTTCACGGGGGATTAGAGATCCCCTTGCACGCCCCCATGCAAATGAGGGAACACCCCCTGCAGATAGAGCTGGCTCTTTATGTGCGCCAGCGCTATTGGTATTACAGAAGGGGCCGCACAAGCATCTGCGGCCCCTTCTGTAACACCAAAGTGCCCCAGGGGCACGCAAAGCGGGCGCAAATGCCTGTTGCGCCCCCGGGGCACTCTCTGTAATACGGCCCCAGTTTATCTTAAATCAGAAGACCTGCATTGCTTAGTTATGCCCCTATAGCCAGTGGGCTTCCACCGGCCAATAACATTCTTTAGGCAAGTAATCTATTTCTGTGTAAATCCCATTTGCGGGAGGTCTTTGTTAACCACCACTGTTCCTGTCAGTGTTCACCATATACTAATTGTGTAGGTTCAATGTAATTAAATTCATTCTAAGTCTTTACCAAAGGCTCTACAAAACAATTAAAATCCAATAATCAATGCATCTAAATGCTTTAATATTGTAAAAAAAAAAGTGAAAAAAACAATGGATTTAGAAATGAGCTCAGCAGCAGCTCTTCTTCATATAATGTTGTTAGGAATAGAGCACTAAGATACCTTCACCCACAAATGATTAGTGGAGGGTAGACAGATTCTACATAAACATCTTGTATTGCTAAGGAACAAAATTTAAAATAATCTGTTCATACCTAGGATCCACTCATGCAGCAACACTAGAAAGACCAGAAGTACCTCCAGTTCTATAATTAATATAAAAATGACTTGCTTCATGGTGCAATGCAACCCTTCAATTGAAATGCATGGAATAGGCAAATTAGCTAATCACAGAAAATTAAGAATGGTCTTTACAAATTTAACATATACTGAAAAACAAGAGACTTGTACCATAACTTTTATCATTCACTTTTCTGTGACTTATCCCTTGCTTCCTCTCTTTCTTGAATCCTCCTTGTACCTGCTGTAGGTATCCTCTGGGAGCTGGGGAAAAGTAACAAGAGGCACCAGTCACGACCCCCTGCCCTAAAAACCGGACTCCAGGAGCTCCAGCCAACTGGGGTCATGCCCGATGGAATAAAAGGCTTGATAGAATAAAAAGCCCAGATCACTACTAAAATGGGCTTGATCCCTTTGCCTTGGTACAGCGTAACTTTGCCCATCATTTACACATCACAAATATATCACAATTTCATACAGATACATGACATGAATGTACATTTAGCACATGATTCTTCTATGGTCTAACGATATTAAAATAAGTGTTGCACTTGACATTCATTTTAATGTTCAGTCACTGTAGGACTAGTGACTTTACCCAAACTGTGTGTTTAACCGTTTCAAACAAGAAAATTATTAACCATCATCACTGAGCGACCCTTGACCTTGCCAGGTAGGTCGCTCCCCCGCTCACACAGCTCCGCCTGTGTTGTCCTGCCCGCTGCTGCTGCTGGTAAGCTCGCCCCCTGCTGTTGCCTTGGTGCCCGTTTCGCCTCTGTCTCCCCTCGTGCCCCCATTTGATTGTGTCCATTTTTGCTTCTGTGTCCCCTCGTGCCCCCATGTGATTGTGTCCTCTTTTTGCCTTCTGTCTCCCCTCGTGCCCCCATTTGATTGTGTCCTCTTTTTGCTTCTGTGTCCCCTCGTTCCCCCATTTGATTGTGTCCTCTTTTTGCCTTCTGTCTCCCCTCGTGCCCCCATTTGATTGTGTCCTCTTTTTGCTTCTGTGTCCCCTCGTGCCCCCATGTGATTGTGTCCTCTTTTTGCCTTCTGTCTCCCCTCGTGCCCCCATTTGATTGTGTCCTTTTTTTGCTTCTGTGTCCCCTCGTGCCCCCACTTGATTGTGTCCTCTTTTTGCCTTCTGTCTCCCCTCGTGCCCCCATTTGATTGTGTCCTCTTTTTGCTTCTGTGTCCCCTCGTGCCCCCATTTGATTGTGTCCTCTTTTTGCTTTCTGTGTCCCCTCGTGCCCCCATACTGCTGTGCCCAACTTTGCCTTCTGTACCACCGCCGCTTCGTCCCCTGCGGCCCCGCCCCACTGACTGCCAATTCGCTGCCCCTGCCTCCCGCCTCCCAGCTGCTCCTCCCTCCCACCTCCCCATATATGGCGGCCGCTGCGCGGTGAGGAGAGCGACCCTTGACCTTGCCAGGTAGGTCGCTCCCCCCGCCACACAGCTCCGCCTGTGTTGTCCTGCCCGCTGCTGCTGCTGGTAAGCTCGCCCCCCTGCTGTTGCCTTGGTGCCCGTTTCGCCTCTGTCTCCCCTCGTGCCCCCATTTGATTGTGCCCATTTTTGCTTCTGTGTCCCCTCGTGCCCCCATGTGATTGTGTCCTCTTTTTGCCTTCTGTCTCCCCTCGTGCCCCCATTTGATTGTGTCCTCTTTTTGCTTCTGTGTCCCCTCGTGCCCCCATTTGATTGTGTCCTCTTTTTGCCTTCTGTCTCCCCTCGTGCCCCCATTTGATTGTGTCCTCTTTTTGCTTCTGTGTCACCTCGTGCCCCCATGTGATTGTGTCCTCTTTTTGCCTTCTGTCTCCCCTCGTGCCCCCATTTGATTGTGTCCTCTTTTTGCTTCTGTGTCCCCTCGTGTCCCCATTTGATTGTGTCCTCTTTTTGCCTTCTGTCTCCCCTCGTGCCCCCATTTGATTGTGTCCTCTTTTTGCTTCTGTGTCCCCTCGTGCCCCCATTTGATTGTGTCCTCTTTTTGCTTTCTGTGTCCCCTCGTGCCCCCATACTGCTGTGCCCAACTTTGCCTTCTGTACCACCGCCGCTGCGTCCCCTGCGGCCCCGCCCCACTGACTGCCAATTCGCTGCCCCTGCCTCCCGCCTCCCAGCTGCTCCTCCCTCCCACCTCCCCATATATGGTGGCCGCTGCGCGGTGAGGAGAGCGACCCTTGACCTTGCCAGGTAGGTCGCTCCCCCCGCCACACAGCTCCGCCTGTGTTGTCCTGCCCGCTGCTGCTGCTGGTAAGCTCGCCCCCTGCTGTTGCCTTGGTGCCCGTTTCGCCTCTGTCTCCCCTCGTGCCCCCATTTGATTGTGTCCATTTTTGCTTCTGTGTCCCCTCGTGCCCCCATGTGATTGTGTCCTCTTTTTGCCTTCTGTCTCCCCTCGTGCCCCCATTTGATTGTGTCCTCTTTTTGCTTCTGTGTCCCCTCGTGCCCCCATTTGATTGAGTCCTCTTTTTGCCTTCTGTCTCCCCTCGTGCCCCCATTTGATTGTGTCCTCTTTTTGCTTCTGTGTCCCCTCGTGCCCCCATGTGATTGTGTCCTCTTTTTGCCTTCTGTCTCCCCTCGTGCCCCCATTTGATTGTGTCCTTTTTTTGCTTCTGTGTCCCCTCGTGCCCCCATTTGATTGTGTCCTCTTTTTGCCTTCTGTCTCCCCTCGTGCCCCCATTTGATTGTGTCCTCTTTTTGCTTCTGTGTCCCCTCGTGCCCCCATTTGATTGTGTCCTCTTTTTGCTTTCTGTGTCCCCTCGTGCCCCCATACTGCTGTGCCCAACTTTGCCTTCTGTACCCCCGCCGCTGCGTCCCCTGCGGCCCCGCCCCACTGACTGCCAATTCGCTGCCCCTGCCTCCCGCCTCCCAGCTGCTCCTCCCTCCCACCTCCCCATATATGGCGGCCGCGCCGCTGGCGTGCCGAAGGCGCGCCTAAGGCAAGCCCATCTGCACACGTCCGCGCCTGGACCGCGCCCAGCGCCAGAACACCTGGGCCGCGCGCCCCCCGCTCCAGCATCGAGGACCGACGCCGTTACGATGCCACCACACTCCACGCTCTCAACCCCGGACGGAGACACAACTGCTTCAAGGCCGCCCTGAAACGCACACATGGCCCCTTCACCTGCCGGAACTGCAGCTACACCAGCCTCAGAGCCACCGAAGCGCCCGCCAAGAAGGACCCCAACCACCTCCGATGCATCCTAATGAACACCCGCTCCGCACGCAAACACGCCGTCGAGCTCTGGGACCTGCTCGACTCATCATCACCAGACGTCGCCTTCCTGACAGAGACCTGGATGAACGACTCCTCCGCACCCGACATCGCCATAGCCATCCCAGACGGCTATAAGATCACCCGCAGAGACCGCGTCAACGGAGTAGGAGGAGGAATCGCCATCATCCACAAGAACTCCATCAGGGTCTCGACCAGCACCGACGACGTTCTCTGCACCGCCGAACACATGCACTTCCAGATCCACACGGACCCCAACACCACCCTCAGAGGCACCCTTGTCTACAGATCCCCTGGGCCCCGACCCCAGTTCAGCGACTCCATCGCCGACTTCATCAGCACGCACGCCCTGACTTCTACCGACTACATCCTCCTCGGAGACCTGAACTTTCACCTGGAGAACAACAACGACAGCAACTCCACCACCCTGATCGACAACCTCGCCAACCTCGGACTGAGACAGCTCGTCACAACACCAACACATTCCGCCGGCCACACGCTCGACCCCATCTTCTCCTCAAGCTCCCACGTCTCCTTCACCCACACCACGGAACTCCTATGGACCGACCACCGCTGCATCCACTTCACCTTCCAGAAACCCACCACACACCACCGCACCCAACAGATCCCACGCCGCTGCTGGAGCAAAGTCACCGAAGACCAACTACTGGCAAACCTCGCTCTCAGCCCTCCCTCCGACCCATCCAACACCGACGACGCTGCCTGCAACCTCAGACGATGGATAGACGACTGTGCCAACACCCTCGCCCGCTGAAAAACTCACCTACAGCGACACCACCAAAAGAGCCAGCTGGTTCACCCGGAACTCCTAGCTTCCAAGCGTACCTGCCGGAAACTTGAGAAGAAATGGCACAGTGATAAGACACCGGACAGCCACGCAGCCCATAAAGACGCCATCCGTAACCACCACCACCTCATCAGGTCCGCCAAGAGAATCTCCTTCAAAGACCGCCTCGACAACAACGCACACAACAGCAAGGAGCTCTTCAACATCGTGAAGGAACTCTCCAACCCCAGCTCCAACACCAACGACATCCCGCCGTCGCAAGCCCTGTGCGATTCCCTCGCCACCTTCTTCCACCGCAAGATCGCCGACATCCACGACAGCTTCAACACCCAGACAGCCCCCACCAAGATAGATACTCCAGACCCGCCGCACACCATCGACCATGACCCCCTGCCAGCCTGGGCCAGCGTGAACATCGATGACACCATCAAGACCATGGGCACAATACACTCCGGCTCCCCGTCAGACCCTTTCCCGCACCACATCTTCAACAAAGCCAGCAGCTCCATCGCACCCCACCTGTGCAACGTCATCAATCTCTCGTTCGAGACCGCGACCTTCCCAGAGAGCTGGAAACACGCCGAGATCAACGCCCTACTAAAAAAACCCAAGGCGGACCCAAGAGACCTCAAGAAATTCCGGCCCATCTCCCTGCTTCCGTTCCCAGCCAAGGTCATCGAGAAGATCGTCAACAAACAGCTAACCCGATACCTAGAAGAAAACAGCATCCTGGACCCATCCCAATCGGGGTTCCGCAGCAACCACAGCACTGAGACTGCCCTCATCGCCGCCACCGACGACATCAGGACCCTGCTGGACAACGGTGAGACCGCAGCCCTCATCCTGCTGGACCTCTCCGCCGCCTTCGACACTGTCTGCCACCGCACTCTACGCGCACGCCTCCACGACGCAGGGATCCGAGACAAGGCCCTGGAATGGACCACCTCCTTCCTCGACGGCAGAACCCAGAGAGTCCGCCTCCCACCTTTCCGATCCGAAGCCTCCGAGATCATCTGCGGCGTACCCCAGGGATCTTCCCTCAGCCCAACACTGTTCAACATCTACATGGCCCCGCTCGCACGCATCGCCAGACAGCACGACCTCAACATCATCTCCTACGCCGACGACACTCAACTGATCCTCTCCCTCACCAAGGACCCCCTCGCCGCCAAAGCCAATCTCCATGAAGGAATGAAGGCCGTCGCCGATTGGATGAAGATCAGCCGACTAAAGCTGAACACGGACAAGACGGAGGTCCTCATCCTCGGCTCCAACCCCTCAGCCTGGGACGACTCCTGGTGGCCAACGACGCTGGGAGCAGCCCCGACACCCACCGACCACGCACGCAACCTGGGAGTCATCCTCGACTCAACGCTCTCCATGGCCAAACAAGTCAACGCAGTCTCCTCCTCCTGCTTCAACACCCTCCGCATGCTTCGCAAGATCTACAGGTGGATCCCGACAGACACAAGAAGAACAGTCACCCAGGCCCTCATCAGTAGCAGACTTGACTATGGGAACGCCCTCTACGCGGGAGCCCCGGCCAAGCTCATCAAGCGACTGCAACGCATACAAAATGCCTCCGCATGCCTGATCCTCGACGTACCACGCCACAGCCACATCACCCCCCACCTGAGGAACCTGCACTGGCTCCCCGTCGACAGGAGGATCACCTTCAAACTCCTCATCCACGCACACAAGGCACTCCACAAAACTGGCCCAGCCTACCTCAACAGACGACTCTTCTTCTACGTCCCCAACCGCCAGCTCCGCTCCGCCGACCTCTCCCTCGCCACTGTCCCTCGCATTCGAAGAACAACCACCGGCGGCAGATCCTTCTCACACCTCGCCGCCAAGACCTGGAACACCCTTCCACTAAGCCTACGACAGACCCAAGACCTGCTGACCTTCAGGAGACTACTCAAGACCTGGCTGTTCGACCAGTAGCAGCACCCCCCCCTCTTCCCTCTCCCCAGCGCCTTGAGACCCTCGCGGGTAAGTAGTGCGCTCTACAAATTCTGTGATTGATTGATTGATTAGCAGATGTACTCACTATAAAGATGAATTACATTTTCATAATGTGTGCATTAATACATTGAATGACATTTACTGTTTATATAATTGAATATAAACCATCCTCATATATGTAGAATATGATTACTCTAGAAACGATAAAAGGTTTATGTAATATGTGTACTAATGTTTCAGTTATTGCTTTAAAATTTAGTTCTTAGACACACTGACACACATACACTTAAGATTTTATTGTATACACTATACACTATGCAATATGAATTTAATGTACTGACCATTTCTATTCATTTGTGTTTAAATGTGCACATGCTTATTAAATATGCACCACTGAGTTAATACTTAATTTGCCTTTAGTAGGCCTGATTAACATGCTGCATAAAATACTGTTTTACCATTTTCTGCTAACATGACATGTCTTGCAGATATTCACACACATTGTTAGTTGAAGAATAGATACATTACTGTAGTAGTGAAAGTGAGAAAGAGCCTGAGAAGGACACCTTGACGAAAGAACACAGAGAGCCAAAGCATTAACTGAAAGGCCTATTCACCATTATTACAACCTGATCTATGTGTTTGAAGACGACGTTGTTCCCATATCCAGTGTGGGATACTTTGTGAAAGTTCCAGTCTACAACTTGAGAAGTAGAGAAAGACAATAGACCCCTGATGATGCGTGCAAAGGGGTGTTACCCAGGAGAATCTTGTGTGCTATAACTTAGTGTTCACACCGTTGGAGAGCAGATCCCTTCAGATTCCCTTCTGAACCGTTCTAGACCCATACCCCAGTTTTCCCTGGACATTGAAAGGTTTAGACCCCTATGCTTTCCTTGATTCCTTTGCTGAAAGTGGCTTAAGCTAACACTTACTTCCCTGACCCAAGAAGACTCTTGACCGAGCTTCTAAAATGCTGACACCTTTCTATGTATTTTCCTACCTAGTTCTAGTTTCCTTTATGGAATTTCCTGATTTTTGAGATCCTTTAGACTTTAAAACCATCATTTTAGCTTGCCTTTATTTTAGGTGATTTAGCTTTACCCATGTATAGACGAGAAAACTTGAGACAGTTCTCTGACCATCAAATCCTTTTGTTAATCTTTTGTATTTCAGTGACTGATTAGTTTGCCTAATATTGGTCGGCCCAATTTCTTCCAGAAGTTGTGCTTTCCCGTTATTATTCTGTATCTTTATAGCATGGTGTTGAGTTGTGTATCTTAACTTGATTCTTAATATGTAATAAACCTTCTTAACTCAAGCTACTGATTCCTGGTCCTTATTGTATAGCCAAACGGGTTACACTGTTATCTGGAATAGATTGATGTTCACTTCTATCACCTCTCAGGTGGAAAATAAAAGGTCCACCTGAGGACCAATGGTAAGAAAGTGGGCCCAGAAAATGCTGGATCAACATAAGGATGCGTGACCTCTCACCCTGCAGCAAACTGCCCACAGAAAGAAAACTTGCTTCAATGAATTGCATTAGACAGCAATGCCTCTTTAGAAATATAAAAGTCATTGTTGCTTATATACATTCACATGTCAGTATAACCATGACTAATGGCACTGTCGTTCTCTTATATATCAGTGGATGAAACCCTATAACTGGGTGCACATTTGTGACCTGGAAGGAACTCTCTGATACATGAACTGAACCCTCCATCAAATAAACTCTCCCTACTGCATGTGATATGCCTAAATGGAGTTGCAGAAATATGATTGTGCCTTACATAGTGCTTCTTAAAATATTTCATCCTAAGCTCCCATTCTGCACGTGATTTTTTCACTGTGTGCTGAATTTCAAGATTTCTAGCCTGTGAAGCAAGAATGAGAGAATGTCGGTGCATATAGAATGTATTAAAATTGTGACTTTGGTAATTACTTGAGGTACTTTGCATTTATTCAAATGTGTTCCATACTTAACGATAAACTATGGAGGAGCCTGGCATAGGGCTAACTATAAAACTGGATGCTTAGGGATAGATAGGAGATTATAGATAGACAGATTGACAGATATATAGATAGATAGATAGATAGATAGATAGAAGCACATATTTGAAAGCAAACTGTGCCTTTGTCTATATGCATGAGGTGTTTTAAATCCCTCTCCCTCGAATGCTAATTCCACACAAAGAAGAGTTGGAAAGAATGCATTCACAGATTCATTAAATGGAACAGTGTTTGGTCTCGTCTGTTACACTGAAAATACAATTGTAAGGAGCAAATTGTTCCGAACGTATTCTACTGCAAAATCTCAGCTCTCAGTAAAAACGTACAATATGTGCACACAGCCTCCATTTTAAGTTCAAACAGTAATGAATGAGGTCCCTTTTCCTCTTTATCTATTTCTCTCAGAAACAAGTCATGTTTAGCTTCAAAGATTGAAATCTTTGTGGCCACCTCACCCTTCTCAAAGATAAGTGCATAGCAGACGCTTGTTATCAGCTAATGTGTCTATTTTTCCATTTTGTTTCCGAAAAGGTGCAACTTGAGTTTGACCAGACAACGGCTTTATTACTGAGTCTTGCAACGGTGAACCCAGTTTGAGAACACCCACCTTCCCAATAAGAAAAAATGCATGAAACCGGAAGCGGTTCCTCCATATTAAAAGAGCACAGGTATCTCTAGCAGGGGTTGAACCGCAGAAGCGAGGTCATGGCAAAGGATATATCTGAACCGCCACGAAGAGCTCTTAAGTGCAAAAACACTTAGTCATCTCCGCGGGGAGCGGTTACCGCTCAAACACATCCAGTTCAGTGCACCTGACAGGTGGGCGCCGCTCCTTTTCTTAAGAGATTAGGTTCACATAAAACAAATGGAATGAATATATTGTGCTGTTGGCTGGGCCAAGCGTCGATACAAAGGAGACGTCCAACTGAACTGTGTGCAACCATTGTTACCCAGGCAATGTAATATTTGATGAGAACATTCTTTAGACAAAAGTACTGATTCAAGAAACATTATTTTAGGGCTACCTAGCCCTACTCTAAGCATAGCACTACAAGGCACAACGATACAACACACAGATGTGTTACTGATAAATGTGAATGTGTTGGCACATTTTGCAAAATGATGGCTAGTACAGAGCATCTTCAATTAAAGGATGGGAAAATAATTTTCTGAACCCAAAAGCAAATAAGAGGTCTATGAATTATGGGGGAAAGAAACATGGACCTTTAAGTAGAGGAGGATGTGGTTTGCATTCTGCCAGAATGGCTGATAGTGATTCGCACATTCACTGACCTGCAGGGCACATGTGTGAATCTAGAAAATGAAAACTGAATCTTTCATCTTTACTAGGTTGATGAAAGGAGTGCCATTGAGTTGGGTAATCGCAACACTTCTTATTTTAACATTGCGATGCAATGTCAAATGGCAATTGGGATAGTAAGCACCACATCGTTGGAAACTTATAATTATATTTATTATTATTATTGTTATTACTATTATTATCAGCAGTAGTAATATAATACTATAAGTAGTAGTAATGCTACTACCAGCAGTAGTAGTACTAGTACTAGTAGAAGTAGTAGTATAATAGTAGCAGAAGTAGTAGTAGTACTGGTATTGGTAGCATTAGTAGTGGGGGTAGTATTATTTTATTAGTAATAGTAGTGGTATATGACTAGTAGCAGTAGGAGTAGTAGTACACTAGAGAAAGCAGACTGGGTTGGCATAAACACCTGATGATAAGAAACATAATCAAATGGTGATAATTAACGTAAACTTTGTTTAGTTCCCAGAAAAACCTAATAAATGACAAACTTGGGGTCTGTTTTTTATGGACCGTCAAACTGTATTCCAATATATTTTGGGGGGTATCAAATGTCCCACAATACCACCTTTTTGCCACTGATCATTATAAAGTGTGTTTGACAATACCAAAACACCAAGGGGTATATTCACAAGAACGTGCGATAACTACCGCAAGAGTAGCGTAACGCAACTTTCAACATCGCAGCCTATCTCGGGAAAATAACCCCATGTCAACGTGGAATTCACAACAAGGCAGTAGCAAGCGATAGTCTGCCGAAACCGCGGACAATGTCCGCGATACAACCACCACGATGGAAATAAAAACACAAACCACAACACCAAAAAACACGCGATGGGCCAAAGCGCGATGAGGAAATCAGCGACAACCAGCGCCAGGCCTGCAACACACACCTGGCAGGCGTCAAAAATCACCATAAAAGTAGAAAAACACCCACACACAAACTGACCAACACCCAAGCACCATGGAGGCAGCCGGAGCAGGCGCAGAGGACGAGCGCAACCCCACAAGCACCCCGGACGACCAGCCTGGGACCTCGGGGACAGGGAAGGGCAAGGACAAGAAGACCAGGAAGACCAAGTTCAGTCCGCAGGCGAACAGGATCATAGTCACGGAGGTGATGGAACACCATGAACAACTCTTCGTCACCTCCAACGTGTCATTGGGCACCAAAACTGGAATATGGCGGGACATCGTCGACAAAGTGAATGCCGCCGGAGAGCACAAGCGGACAATGGACGAGGTCACGAGGCGATGGAATGACATCAAGCGGAAGACCAAGGAGAAACTCGCCGCCAACCGGAAGGCAGCAATGCAGACCGGAGGTGGGGGCCCAGCGCCACAGCTGGAGCTGGATGACATGGAGAAGCTGGTGTCGACAGTCATCAGTGTGGAGACTGTGGATGGAGTCGGGGGACCGGACACTGCTCGACAGGACACAACACAACCGCAACAGGGTGAGTGACCACCAGGTACTAGGGGGACGGGTGGAGATGGCCACAATTGCACACATGCACAAGCAAGCAGGGCACAGTGCACACCCACAATGACCCTGGGTCCTCGCCCAGACCCACAGACTGTCACAATGTACAATGCCATGCTGTCTGAATGTCAACCTGTACCATGCGGCTACATACATGTGGACACATTGTAATACACCATCTCCCCTTCACATCGCAGGGGCATCATCAACACCTCCTGCAGAGCAGTCACAGCCACTCTTCACTGATGACGAGGAGGACAACACCAGCATCGACACCCAAACCATCCAAGACATCATTGACCTCATCCGCCACTCACCTCCAGGATCAGGGCAGCCCAGCCACATCGATGAGACCCCACCCACCACCCAAACCACCCAGCAGGAGGTACCCACAGCCCCGGCACTCTCCCAAGACCCCCAGGAACAACACATGGCCTTCCAACGCCGTGTGCTGGAGGGCCTGAGGGAGACGGCTGAGCAGGTGCGGGTGGGGTTCGAGCTCATGGCTACCAAACTGGACGCCATCCATGGGTGTCTACGTCTGCCCCATGGTCTCCAACCAGCCCTGACTGACATCGCTGGAGTCATGATGTAGAGAGAAAAACACCTGTCCGCTCAGAGTGGCTCCAGCGATGCCAGCCGTGAGCTGGCACACATGCGGAGGCTCATGGAGGACATGGTGCGGATGGAGGCGGAAAGGATGGCAGCCACCGCTGCACACCATCGAAATGTAGCAGGGATCTGCCATGCAGTACTTCATCATGGCATTGCTGCCACAAGGCGTGTCGCTGATGAATGCGGCTGCCCCCACACCATCCACATCTCCGCCCCCTGGTGTGTCAGTGCCTCCCAGTGTGGCAGGCGTATCCACTCAGGCCCCTGATGTGTCAGTGGCACACAGTGCCGCAGCCGGTACTGCAACACCCACAGGTGGGGCAGAGCACACATCCGAGGACGAGGATGTGGATGGGTTGGCTCTCAGAAGGAGGCACTAGCATACATTTCCGCCACCTGGCCTGTTTCTGCTTGGTCCCGCACATGGCCTCATGACCTTCCACTGACCCCCGATACACTCCGATGCACTCACCTTGGACAGCGACATGGACTGCCACATCCTGTTTGACGACCAATGACACGGCGACCAGACTGCGGACTGTACCCTTCCTCTTCCGCAGTACATGTCATCCCCGGATGGACTCTGGCTGGCCCTCCACGTGCCCATATTGTGTAGTGTGCTCGGCATTGCCCTGTACCGCTCCAGCTGCATAACTGCACTGGATGTGCAATAAACATCCAGTGACGCACTGCTGTGTCATGTCTTTCATCATTCATGTGTGAATGTGTGGATGAATGTAGGGACAGTGACTTCCCTTACGTCAATGATGTTCATCCTGTGGGATGCCAGTCAGAGGGTGCTACATTGCATTTTGTGTACCGAGTCCCGTGAACACTACAACAGGGACACATGCATCAGTCACTTCCTTGTCTGGACATGGACTGAACCACGCCCAGAGCCCATGAGTCATTGTTGCAAGCCCTGCGCTGGTGCGGCGTACGGCGGGCCAGACCACTCCGCTAACGCTCTGAGGGGGGCCCTCATTGCTACCCATCGCAGGCGTACTCGCTGGTGGTGTGCAGGTCACTGGTCTAGTTATCAGCATGTCACAGCCACTCCCTGAGGGCAGGTTTGCACTTACACCACACTCATCCGGCACAGGCGTCACAGGCCATGTGACTCCGCCAACATAAGGGGCCGAGAACGTCACATTCCCCTCTGCCGGTGGTGACTGGATGACGGACGCTCCACGGTTCTCAATCATTAAGGGCCCATGAGTTTTTGCGCACAGGGTTAGTGGCACACGAGGCCTTGTGGATGGCATGGGCCTACCACCACGTGGCGCAGACTGGGGTTGCACAGGGTTAGTGGCACACGGGGCCTTGTGGACGGCACAGGCACCCTGCCACGGGACGGTGACTTTGGGTGCACTGAGTCAGTGGCACCTTAAGCTGCTGAGCGGGTGTGCAGCCTGCGATGATGCCCCGTCCCGGCGGTCCGGACAGCTTAGGTTTCGTGTGCCCTGCTGGACCGCAGTGTAGGCCAGAGCCAGCGGGCAGCGCGGGCCTACCGCCACGTGGCATCGCTTCCGGGATCCCAGAGTTGGTGGGACCCATTGGGCTGAGCGTGTGTGCAGCCTGCGATGGTGCCGGGTGCACTGGTATGTCCTATGCCATGGAGTAATCAAGACCCAGCACCAAACGTAAGCCCTGGTGGCCTGCGGAGCGGGGCTGCATGATGTGGAGGGTGCCATGTCCGCGGGCCCCGGGTTTGTGGCTTGCAGCAGCACATGGTGGGACCTCCTGTCTACGCGCCGGTGGTGGAAGGTGAGCATTGAGGCCTGGGTGTGCATGGGCGGGCATGCTCTGATGGGCGGCGGGAGGGGTTGGGGTGCCTCTGCCTGGGTGTGCATGGGCGGGCAGGCGATGTTGTCTTGTGCAAGTGTGTGTACTGTGCCAGTCATGTATCTGGACTCCGTTTCAGCTGATGGCTCTGACTCAGATGTGTGACCTGGTGTCCTGCTATTCATACCGGCACGTGGTTGGAGTCACACCGGTGGCAGCAGGTGAGCAGTGTGGCCTGGGTGCGCAGGGGCGGCACTCTCTCTCTCTCTCCCTCTCTTCCTCTCTCTCTCCTCTCTCTCTCTCTCTCTCCCTCTCTTCCTCTCTCTCTCCCTCCCTCTCTTCCTCTCTCTCTCCTTCGCTCTCTCTCTCTCCTCTGATGTGCGCAGGACACACCTTCTCATCATGTTTTTTGTCTTACAGGCTGTGACCTACGTATTGTCCCGAGGGGAGCGGCCATGTGTCTTCATTTCATTTCGGTGTTCATTTTAATAAAGTTTCATTTGTTGATTTGAAAGTGAATGTGTGCTGCTCATTTCTGTGACGACACATGCATGTCACCAGTTGTGATTGTGCGACATCAAGCGGAATATTTTATACATGTTTAGGTGTGGCTGATGTGGCATGTCTTTGGTCGGGGGGTGCCAGGGAGGGGTGGTCCTGGGGGTGGTGGCAGTGGGTGTTGTGGCCCTCTTGGGTGTCCGGGCCGCATGATGGGTGGCTCCATGGCATCTGTTGCCCTTCCGATGTAGCCCTGGGCTGTGCTCCCTTTTGGTTTGCAGGCTGCCGTCGGACTTTACACCAGGTCAGAGCAGGTGTAGATTTCCTGGTGCTAACGCGCCTTATCGCCTGTTTTGTGTTTTTATTGCCGATGTGTCTGGTCGTTGAGAATGTTGAGGTGTGATGTTGTCGCGCCTTTTGGCACGGGAACGCCCACTCTGCATCTCATTAGCGATAGTTGCGCGGGTCCTCTGTGGCGATGTTTTTTGCGGCTGCTATCCGGGTAAACTGGTGCTGTGGGCTGTTTACACCAGCTTGTGAATGGGGAGGTATATTTATCATGACTTTGGCTGCGATAATGTGCCGTTAATTCGGTGATAGCTCCTTGTGAATATACCCCTAAGATTCATCAAAGACACAAACACCTAAGGCAAAACGTTTATTTAGACTACATATGAACTCTTTATTTAGACTACATATCAACTCGAGTATCAAACAACATTTCCAACTATCCAAACAATAAACTTCTCAACATTTATATTTTCAATTAGAGACAACATTTGTGAATCCAACATGACAGAAATGCAACACAAACTTGCATGATCTAGGATCAAACACATATGTAATTTTGTAACATAGCAGCGTTCATCTGTGGATCCTTTTCCTGCCTTAAATTCAAGTGTGTCTTTGTGAGTCAAATGTCCCTGAGAAAAGGTCATTGTTTGTACCAACTTATAGGATGTATGTATATGGAATGTCTATTGCACGGACATACCAAACGACAGCAAAGCACTGTACATGGTCAAAGATAAGCAAAAAGTCAACGGGTGATAGAGGACGTAGCTGAGTTGTGGACGGTTAATGCATTGTGGTGTAGTGTTCTTTAAACAGGGAAGCCTTCAACTATTTCCTAAATTGAAACAGTGCTTTATGATGACCAAGGTATCCCCTGACCAGAAATAATAGTCCAACAGTGTTGGTGCTGGCACCCAAAGTTACGTGGTGTTCAATTGATTTCATGCTTTGTCTAAAAGTGGTACCCTCCGTTTTCAACTCAGTGGCCAAGTCTACTTTCAAGTCTGTTTTCCTCCAGCTACCCAAAATAACCTATTCTCTCATTCTGATGTAAGCAGGTGAGCTACCTCTCCCTCCTCCTACACTTAGCGATGGGGTCAATTACAACATAAAAGACAATGCCATCTGTGTAATCATTCATTGTGGAAGATTACGCATGAAAATGTTTTTGAATCCTCTTCTCTCAATGCCTCATTTTATCTATGTCCTGAATAACGCAGACTTTTGACACTAGAAGCTTCTTCACTTTATAATAATGATTTGCAACCATGCTCGCAACCCTCAGGTCTTGTAGCTGGAAATATGACTGACAGTTAACAATGAATAATGGTATTAGACAGAAATACTAGTACATTGATGGTCAATATTCCTCCTACCATCATGACACGCTGATGAGGCCTCTCGTTATTTGTTCAAAATGCTTAAGTGGAGGAAATCTAGATCCACCTAATGTTTCCTTTGGGAGTAATCAGCTCCTTGGGCTGATAGATAAA
This sequence comes from Calotriton arnoldi, assembly GCA_963921515.1. Lineage (NCBI taxonomy): Eukaryota > Metazoa > Chordata > Amphibia > Caudata > Salamandridae > Calotriton > Calotriton arnoldi. Next base: position 18,366 of record CAWUFW010015360.1, on the reverse strand, counting down.
GCAGGAGATATCATGTTTGATCCATTATTCGTTTAACACTGTACCTTAGGTGAGAGGGAACTCACAAAAAACATTGTGACTGTAGACACATCTGCCTCTATCTGAAATTATATGTCGGTACAAAGCAATTATGTGAGGTAGTAACCCTGTGGATTCTGAAGTTCTTTCAAATTGGCCCCAACATACTTTGTTTTTAGCCCTTTGGGAGCAAAAGAGATAACAAATTAGGAGAATTTGTATTTTTTGTCTTATGAGGGAATGCTATTTGTGAGAAGTTTATCAAATTAATTTGAAGATGTTTGGAAGCTTTCACTTTCTTGGAAAAAGCTGAGCTGTTTCTCGAAAGGTGTTTTCCACCAGAGATTTACAAGTCTGCTTTTACCATGCATCAACAACTGAGGATGCCCACACTGTGATTATATAGTCTGGATTGGTGGAATGGCAGAACTGTTCTTATTTCTTACCGTGGTCTGATTTTACAATTTAATGCACAGAGATTTTTGTGAGAAACCAAATGTTTCCATTTCTTGAATGGAAGGCCATGGTCAAGGGAATAGTGCACATGGCACAATAATTGTTTAGAAGTGCTTGCTGCAGTTTTAATAAAAAAACATTGTTTGCTATTTTCTGACTGGACAACCTGACTGCAATCTGCCATTTAAACCATCTCAGAGAAATTCATTTAAAACTATTAGCAAAATGGTAAAGGAAATTTCACAACATGGGGCCATTGTCAAACTATTAGGATTACATTGATGGATGTGTGAGCATATCATTTTCCCAAGCTCTGAATCATCTATGGGGTCTATTACACATAGATATGTTCACTTCCCATCTGAATTCTGATCCAACATTTTAGTTCTGGATTTTGAGGTTGGAGGTGTGTAGGAAGCTGTCTTTTTATGTAGTATACCAAAACGAGGTATACTATGTAGAAAGTCCAGATGACCCTTATTGGTTTATAGCGCTTTAATTAATAATCCCAAATGCTCTCTTTTGTGGTAGTGTGGGCAAGGAGTTTCGGCTTATCAGAGGGTAGTGTTAATGCATCTATTGAACACACACAGAGTCAATAAATGAGACACACACTCAAGAAGAAACTGAAGACCAATTTAGAAAAATAACAAGTATTTTTATATATATTTTATCACCAAGAACTTTGTAATTGGGTAAGTACTTTTCATAATAGCAATTTTTACAGGTGAATAAAATGTTCACTCAAATGCGTTTTTACACGGTAATACCTTCCTATGGGGAAAAAGGCACGTACAGCATACGTTTTTTGCAAACAGTTCTCAGGGGTCCTGATAGACCTGGCACCATTAGCGTGGGACTCCCCTGCATTTTTTTGCCTCCTGTGTTTTTGCTGTGTGTTGGAGATCGTTTTGCTGGTCTAGATGCTTTGGGCACTTTGCCACTGCTATTCAGTGCCAAAGTGCAAGTGCTCCCTTTGTAAATTGTTGTTATGGATTAGTGATTCCATGATTGTCATATTTGATTTACTAATCAGACCCTAGTACAGTGCACTATGTGTGCTCAGGGCCTGTAAATCAAATGCTGCCAGTGGGCTGCAGCACTGATTGTGCCACCCACAGAAGCAGCCTGTAAAATGTAACTCTGGCCTGCCATTGCAGAGCCTGTGTGCAGTCTGGGACTGCCATGTCGACTTGGCAAGTGCACACACTTGCCAGTCCCTAAACCTTCCCTTTTCTACATATTAGTCACCCCTATGGTAGGCCCAAGGCACCCCTATGGGCAGGGTGCAGTGAATGTGAAACGTAGGACATGCCGTAGTGTATGTGGCATGTCCTGATAGTGAATTACTGAAAATGTCGTTTTTCACTATTGCAAGGCTACCTGTTCCCGTAGGACAGAATGGAGAGTTTGTTTATAACATCTTATAAACATAACTGCCCCTGGGAGCCAGGTAGGAAAATAACGTTTTATATGCCTTAACTCAGAATGCTAAAATGCATCTTTTAGGGAGGGTGATTTTTACATTCTGTGTTTGAAAATACCCCTTTTAGAAAGTCGGTATTTTCTTACTTAACCATCCAGTGTGCCTCTGCTAGGTTTGTGTATTGCATGTCTGGCTTTTGGATGACAGGGGCTGGAGAGGGGCAGTGACTCCAGAGAGCCTAGTGAGTCAGGGCTGGGCTGAATAGACCTGGGCTGCATTTAGAGTAGGGGGAGGAGATTTCCTTTCACCTGAATAGGCCTAGTCTGCCTTCAACAATGCTGTCTCCACCTCCTGCCAGGAAGCTGCACCAGTGAGGACAGAACTGGTTTTGGCTGGGTACAGACACTCTCTGCCTTCAGAGATCAAATGATTTTGGTGTATAAAAAGAGAGGCCCAGACCCGACTTTTAGATCACTTCTGGGAAATCAAGAGGAACCTTTGCCAAGGAGAAGAGCCGGAGAAGCTGAGGAGGAATACTGCCCCTGCGCTGTTTGCTGTCTGGGGTTGGCCTGCAGTGACTACTTGCTGCCAAGGAAAGGAGAAAAGGACTTTGCTGTTTGCTTTGTCCCCTGCTTGAAGAAAATATCTCCAAGGGCTTGAACTGAGCTTGCCCCCTGTTCTAGAGGTCTCAGGAACAGCAAAGACCTCACTGTGTCTGTGGGCACCGTCTCTGATCGTCTCCGCAGAAGAAAAGGGTAACCGACTGTCATTGAGTCCGTTGCAGGATTCCGTGTCCTGAAAGCACCGTCGAGAGGCCACGCCTCACTTCGCAACGCAACCCTGGTCTCACTGACTCCGTCAACCCGCTGCTTGCACAGCATCCTGTGGGCACCGCACTCCGCAACGTTTCGCTACACCCTGCAAGGACGTCACCGACTCCGTCGCTGCCCGACCTGAACATCGACCAGCTCCGTCGCCGCACCGTGACCTGCCAGCACCTCAGCGAGCATTGTCTCATCCTTCAACGCAAGCCCTGGTCTCACTGACTCCGTCAATGAGCTGCTGCCTGCACTGAATCGTGAGGACATCATCTGCCGCAACGCTCTGTTTCACACCACGACCGCGACGTTTACCCCGACCGACTCGCACCGACGTGTTGGTCGCAACAAGAAAGGTACTATGTCCGAGTCTGTCGACGCTTTAGCTGGCCCGTATTGACGCGGTCGGCTGGAATTGTTAGACTCTGTCGTATTCAGTATCGCGGTAGCCCCAGGAGGAAGAGCTGTGTTTTGTTGATTTTCCAGCAATTTAAAGTTTTTTTTGCACAAGTACTATTTTTCAAGAGTATTGCATGTTGGATTTTTATCGTATTTGGTCTTGTTGGTTTAGATAAAAAGATTTACTATTTTTCTAAGCTGGTGTGGTGTCCATTTGTAGTGTTTTCACTGTATTACTGTATGTGTTCACAAATGTTTTGCACACTGCCTCTGAGATAAGCCTGCCTGCTCTTGCCAAGCTACCAAGGGGGTGAGCAGGGGTTATTTTAGAAGTGTATCCCCCTTACCCTGACTAGAAGCAAAGGCCCCTATTTGGACAAAGGTACCTACCTCTGCCAACTAGAGACCCCCATTTCTAACAGGTCCCCTTAAGGACTTGAGGTGTAGGTGGCCAAGGTCTAAAGTACCTGCCCTGGAGTGTCCAGGTAAAGAGGGGCTGGACAGGTTGCTAGCAGGGTGCGCTACAACGTAGGCAAAGAGAGGGCCACCTAGAAACAGGCTGCAGAGGGGGACTTGGGGACAGGTCCGGGAGCTCCCAATGGGGGGCTCGGTTTGAGGGGGTCCTGGGAGCAGGAGAGCACTATCGGTTGTCATGCACCCTGTTGGAAATGGCCCTTTTTGCAGGGTTATCCCCCCAAAACTTTTTGCTTCTTCCTGACCTGTGGTTGTTGGCGTTAGGACTCTGGGCACTTTACCATTGCTGATCAGTGCTAAAGTGCATATGCTCTCTATGTAAATTGATATTGTGATTGGTTATCCATGATTGGTATATTTGATTTACTGGTAGGACCCTAGTAAAGTGCACTAAGTGTGCCAGGGCTGGTAAATCAAATGCTACTAGTGGGCTTGCAGCACTGATTGTGCCTTCCACATGAGTAGCCCTGAAAAGTTGTCTCAGGCCTGCCACCGCAGTGCCTGCGCGCAGTTTGTTAACTGCCATTTTGACCTGGCCCGTGTACCCACTTGCCAGGCCTTACCCTTCCCTTTTTTTACACATAGGACACCCCTATGGTAGGCCCAAGGTACCCCCCTGGGCAGGGTGCAGTGTATGTAAAAGGTAGGACATGTACTGGTGTGTGTACCATGTCCTGATAGTGAAATACTGCCAATTTCGTTTTTCACCATTGAGAGGCTATCTTGCCCATAGGACAGAATAGGGAATGCTGTGTAACATTTTACCTGCATATCTTCCCATAGGAGTGAGATAGAAAATTGGAGTCTGGTATCCCTGAACTCAGAATTTAATAACACATCTTTTAGTAAGGATGGTTTTTAAATTCTGTGTTTGAAAATAGCACTTTTAGAAAGTGGCTATTTTCTTGTTCAACCTTTCTGTGTGCCTCTGCCTGGTTGTGAATTGACTGTCTGGCTTTGGAGTGACAGGGGCTGGGGTGGCTCCCGGAGTCTGGGTGAGTCAGCCTGGGCTGAATAGGCCAATCTGCATTTGGAGTCGTGGGAGGAGTAGTACCTGTCCCTGACTAGGGCTGTGCCTGCCTTCCACAAAAGACTGGCTCCACCTCCTGCGGGGCGTCTGAAGACCCTGGCCCACATTGACAAAGGAAGAAGTTGTGCACTGGCAGAGTGCACCCAGAACTGGTTTGGACTGGGTTCAGGACCCCTCACACATAGAGAACAAAGACTTTTGGGGTATAAATATGAGAGCTGAAACCCCTGAAATTTAGATCATCCTGGAAGTAAGAAGAACCTTTGCCAAGGAGAAGAGCGCGAGAAACTAAGAAGAAGGACTGCCCTTGCTGTGTGTTCTGGGGCTGACTTGCAGTTGCTACTCTGCCAAGGGAAGGAGAAGGACTTTTGCTGTGTGCTGTGTCCTCTACTGAAAGGGAAATCTCCAAGGGCCTGAGGAGAGCTGGCCTCCTGTTGTGGGAACTCAGGCATATCAAAGTTCCCAAAAGATCGTCCCTGCGAAGCTGTAGGCGTGTGTCTGCATACAGCTGGTGACCTCTGTGAAGCCTGCCGTGTTATTTGGAGATCGTGATTTTTCCCAGCCTCAATGCTGTGTGCCTGTGGCTGCACATGGTTCTGCCTACACTGAGCGCTCCGTGGGACCAGCGCGCCGCAACGCTGTGTGCGTGTGTCTGCACACAGTCCAGCTGGTACCGTGACCTTCGTGGGGCCGGCAGCGTGATCTCCGAAGTGCTGCGTGTGTGTCCCCACTGGCCTGAGTCATCAGCGAGGTCTCTACGAGGAGAAAGGAAACCGTGGTGCGATCCCCGGCTGCGAGGCGTTGCCTAGCAACCGGGATTCCTCCAGAGACGCAGCGCCGCCAAAGAGGAAGCCGCCCAGCAGGACGTCATCGCCGAACCAGAGAGTGGAGCCGCGCTCGTATCCGGGAAGGCTGCTCAGTTCCTCCCGTGCAGCGTCTGCGAGGACAGGGCTCCCGTCCGTAACCAACCCGAGGCACCGGCAGCAGTGAAGAAACCACCTCCGCAGGTAAGGCTCGGATCAGCGGTCTGAGTCTGCGAGCCAAACTGCCCATTTTTAACATTGCCCTCATTACGGCCTGCACTAGCATAATTGGGGGTTGCGGTACCAAGGCCGTGTCCCGGTCTCCTGATATTGTTGTGAGCATTTGGGGGCATTCTGTTATTATCGCTGGCCGCAGAGTCAGCTGTGGGGAAACCTTGAAGGACTCAACGCAACCAGCCTCGTGCCCCGGTGCCGCGTGACGGGCACTAATAAGCAAACGTTTACTAAAAAGAGGAAATACAGTCCCTGCAAGTGCCTTATTTTTTAGACTGTTTTTGATCCCATTCTATTCGCCTAAAAGACTACTACAACTACAAGTTTATTTTTAGTAACCTCTGTGGAATACAGAACCTGCAAGTTTGCTTTTAACAAGAACATTTCAGAGAATAATTTTCCTTGTGTTTGTTGGATTTATGTCGTTTTGGTCTTGCCAAATTCAGATAAAGATACCTTTATTTTTCTAAACCTGTATGGTGTCCATTTGTGGTGTTATCACTGTGTTACTGTGAGTGTTGGTACAAATACTTTACACATTGCCTTGGGGGTAAGCCTGTCTGCTCGTGCCAAGCTACCAAGGGGGGTGAGCAGGGGTTATCTACAGTGTGTTTCCCCCTTACCCTGACTAGAAGCAAGGGTCCCTATTTGGTCAAAGGTACCTACCTCTGCCAACTAGAGACCCCCATTTCTAACACACCCTGGCCGGGGAGCTCGGGTGCAGACGGTTTTGGTTGGCTGGTGCCCATGTGTCAAAGACACCCACGGATCTCGGTTAAACTGACAAAGGGGGACAAATCAAGACAGCTGGGTCACTCTTGGTGCTGGCCTCTGTGATTCTGATGTCCATAGTTAGCTGCTTGTTCTCTGTGGTGTTGGAGTCCGGATTGGACTCAAACAAGCTTTGGTTGCTGCAAGGGGTCCGATACCCCTGATTGGTCCTGGCGTTTTCTCACTTGTTGAGAGATGGATGTGACCTCCTGGAGCATGGTGACCTCTTCCTGGGTGGCTGCTGTGTTGGTGGACCCGGTGAACAGCAGATCGGTGAACCGGACGTTGCAGTCGGTGGCTGCAGCAAAGTGTCTCATCCAATTCAAGGGAGATGCTGATAGCTTGGCGGAGTGCTGGAGGCCCTCACAGGCTTTTGAAGGTTGCACAGCTGCAGGACGAGTCGGGTTGTCGCAATTGTCGGGACAGGAGCAGGCAACCAGGGTTTGGCGACAAAGTCCACCAGCGGTCTGCAGTTCTTGCTTCTTCTGCTCTTCTTTGTCCTTTTCTTTCTTCAGTCAGATGAATCTAAGTTCCTGGTGTCAGAGGGCAGCCTAAATACTCAATTTAGGGGCATTAAGGGGAGTGAAGGCTAGTAGCCAATGGGCTACTTACCCTTGGGGTCACTACACCCCCTATATGGCCACTTGCTGTGGGGATTGGGCATAACCCTGTCTCAGTATTCCTATTTCCACCAAAACCAAAATAATGGGTCCCTTCTTTGATGGGGCAAATCAGGCAGCCCACCTTAGAGGTGTGACTGGCCTGGTAGTGCACCACACCTCCTATATAGCTAGTTTCCAGCCTGTCCTGGTGCCAAGTGGACCTCAGGGCAGGGAATGGCAGCTCCTAGTTCTGGGTGAAACCACGATCACAAATCAAAGGCAGCAAGGGCTTTGAAGTCCCTGGCCTTGGTATGCAGATTCACTTGCCATCCTGCTGGAGGAGGTGTGAACACATTCCTCCAGAGAATGCATAGTTTCTGGCCTCAGAGAGCGTGGGCTCTCACCTGCAGGGTGTCAGACACATGTTTGTGGTGGCAGATTGGATCATACCAGTCAGCCAGCACACGAAGAGATTGGTAGGTTTTCAGGGGTCACCTCTAAGGTCTCCTCTTGGTTCATGTTGCAAGTAATCCACTACTGGCATCAGTACAGATTTATTAAGACAAGTTGTTTAATACCAAACACCCTGGGTTTCAGTGAAGCCATCATATAGCTGGGGAACTCCTAATGACTACTGCCCAGTACATATACTTAAGATGGCTTCCCTGTTCACTTGTACTATCTAGTAATTTACCTAGACAGCACAGGGGCATATCTGCTCATGCAGCTATGTCCTCATATGTAAAATAATTCACCCTGCCTTAGGGCTAAGGCCTGCTGTAGGGGCGACTTGCATATATTGCATGCAGTGTCTATGGGCATGGCACACAAGGTATGTGCCATGGCCTATTTTCACTTTTGTCTGCACCATTTCACGGAGCCTGCAATCACAGTCTGCATGAGTTTGGTGGTGGGTCCCTTAGGGTGGCACAATACATGCTGCAGGCGTTAGGGACTCTCTTTAGTACCCATACCCTAGGAATCAGGGGTACCATTTACTAGGGACATTTACTAGTGTTAAAGGTCTTGACAATTGAGGAACAATTGCACAGTTACTTTGTTTTAGGGTAAGAGCACTGACACTGGGGACTCGGTTAGCTGGAACCCACTGCACCTCTGTCAAAATTGCATCAAATCCCAGGCAAAAAATGGGGTGACCATGTCAAAAAGGGGCACTTTCCTACAGGGTGTCAAAGAGAACAATTGTTAATAATATACATAGATTGAGCTTTGGGTCTGCTTCATTAAATTATTAGCTTTCTCCAAGTAGCATCTTTCCGGCACCGGCTGGAGATTTTGTCCATCATGTCTTTTCTCATACTAATGGAGTATTCATCTCTCATCTTCTGCCATTAGCTGTTTGGGTAGATCCCTCCACTCAAGTGCTTCCATTGAACTGCATGAAGAACTCTGTTGCAACAAAAGCTCTCTCTGTCCACTCCTGCTTGCTCCCTCCTGAGTATCTCCGGATAACATGTTATCACTGAATGCATTAGCACATTAAACCTAGACTTATTGGCATTGCCATTGCTTGTTTCTCCAGCTTCAAAACCAATGCATTTGTTGAAGAATAGTCTCAAAGAGTATTGTCGCGCATTTCATCCTTTTGCATCTTCATATGCTCAACTCACTGACAGACAAAATGTTCCAGTTTTCTCAGTAACACCAATTTGGCATTTACTCAGTCCACAGTGTCATATTTAGACCTTGCTTGTGCTTTTCAACATGCCCCAGCTGTTGGCATGAAGAATTTGGGATACGCTTAAAACAAAACATTGCATTCATCACAGTGTGCTCAATTTGTTGGGCAGCGTTGGGCCCCAGTCACTACCACAGCTTGCCAGTCCACTAGATCAGCTGTGGTTTGGAAGGTGTCCTTGAAGACTCATATAATCAGACACAATATCCTAGTAACTCCTGTAGTCACAGCCTGTCTACTACCAAAAAGACAAGAGGGATACTGCAAAGCACCGCTCCTCTATGTAGTTTCCCTCTGAGACAGTGGTGTAGTGGTTTTATTCATTTATTTGTTAATTTGTTTTGTAGGATGACAGTAAATGTGGCCTGCTTGAATGAGGTTGAGTGTCAAAATCATGACAATACATTACTTCCTTCAATTTGTGCTTTCCAGTGGTCATGGGGGAGTTTTGAAAGTGACCAATTCATCCTTGCTTCTCATGTCCTCGAGTCTGGGGAGAGTTTCTGCTCTTACAGATTAAAAATTGGGTCAGCTTTTATTTCCTTGTCCAATAAAAACCCCATATCATGTCCGAAGCGTCATTAAGAACTACCAAATCACCGTTGGTCAAATGGGGATAGTTGACCAGTGCTCAAGGATGATGACTCCATGAACAAAATTGCAAAAACACCACAAGCCAGCTCTTGTTTTAATGCCTGCTTAGTGATTTGTGGTACAGACTGCCAGTAAACTTCCCGATGGTACGTTAAGTGACTTGGGAATTTCTCTAAGTGGATCTCAATGTGAAAACGTATGGGGTCTGGATTGTTACGGTTGAACCCTTCATCCAGGCATCTAATTATTTATTAGCAGTGACCAACTAGAATATAAAAAAATTCTATCCAACCTGTCTTCCCCATGTGTGCCCATCGGCAACAGCATAACCCTGTTCATTCTGCACAGTAAATTAATGCCTGACCAATAGCCTGCATCACCTCCCCAGAATCCTTCACCCTCCTCCTATTGATCATGATCATTAATGAAACAGCAGCTATCTTCCTTTCTTCACTCTCCCTCTCTTCCTTCTCCCCATGCTACTTGATTGACAGTCTTGCTTGTCATCTTGTCCACCTCTTTGCCCACTTCCCTCCCAAAATAATAATTAACTGAAACTCAACCCCACCTTCCCATCCTTGTTACATAACCTGGTTAGATTGCTCTTTTGCTGGCCAACCTCTGCCCCCACATTCGCACACACCACCTCATCCTTTTCTATGTTTTAATCCAGTTTACAGTGGTCCATAACTGACAGCCCATCCCAAATGCCTCAAAATCTCTTCCAACTTCTTCACACCCTCTTTACAGTCACCCCCTTGTAACAGTTCTTCCTTTATCAAAGCCCCTCCTGAGTCTCTTTTCCAACACAGTGGGCACTGCCTAGCGTTACACAGACATCAGAACTCACCTTCAGGATGCAATTTTCTAAAAGGATAAGCATTTTCCTTTTTCCCTAAGGGAGCACTGTGCTTAAGGAAGTCTAGGGGCAGAACCCATTTCCAGAAAGTAAACTTCTTGTGGGATGCAGCCTCTGGTTACTCATGCTCTGCTTTGCTGGTGCTGTGCAGAGCCGAGCGACTGTTGTATGTGCCTGCGGTGCATAAAGTGAATTCATTTAATCCAATATTTCTTGGAGAAACTGTTTTATTTTGAGATAGTACAGCTGAGAAACAGCGAGAAAGGCTTCCCTTTATTTGTTTCTGATCTGTGCTGCTTGAAAAAAAGCACAAGCTCAGAGAAATATTAGGTTAAATAATTTCCTTTTACACATTGCAAGCGCATAAAAACATGCACCAGCAAAGTCCCATCATGATATGGCCCCATATATCCACTTCCTTCAAATCCATCTATGTATCCATCCATCAATCCATCATGGTTGCTATCATGGTTGTCTCTTTCTATCTTCTTCCCTCTCTCTTTCTGTGCTTTCCTCCTTTTCCTGTCCCTCTGTTTCTCTCCATATCTTTCTTTCTAGCTCCCTCCAACCTCTCGGTATCACTCTTTCTCCCCCTTCCACTTTATTCCCTTCTCTGGTTCCCTCTTTATCTCTGTTTCACGCATACACGCGCACTCTTACACAGTCACAGGCACACACTTTGTCACATTCTTTCTGTCTGTTTTACACTCTCTGACACTCAATCTCTTCCCTCTTACTGTCATATACTTCATTTTTAGCTTTTCGATGCTCTCACATAAAAGTATCTTAGAACTAATGAAAAGAAGACTTTGAAGTGGTCAAACATAATGTAAGCACCTTCTGCAAAACTACTAAAGATAAGCTTTGAAATCCCTGTAAATCTTAACACAACCCCTAAAAAAAAACAAAAAACATGCAATTCGTAAGGGCTTAGACGAACACAAACTAAAAACTGGAACAATTGCATAATATAAGTAAAGCTAAATTTTGCAGTTTAAATCTTCCACGAAGCTCAATGGCAGAGCGACTCGACTGAGAGCTTTAGTCACTGGTAACATCAGAGGTTATATGACTTATGGCTCGGGAAATAGAGATGAGGTGAACCCCCCTGTGATGCCTCGAAGTACATAGAGGAGGAATTATACATTCCTCTAAACAGTTGCATAGGCTCTGTCAATTTGACCAACTTTGATTGTTGTTCCAATTGTTATTTTTCTGATTCTGGTCTAAATATATAGTAGTAGGCAGCACCTCTGGCTTTAAAAAGTTGCATAGCATCTGCTGTTGCCATGACATGGATTTACTGAGTTAACACCTACAGAGCTCCACTGCCCCTCTGGTTTGAATTGTGCTATGTTGATGCTTGGGCTTGCTCAAGCGGTAAAGAATGGCAAAAATATAATCTTTCCACTGAACACTTTGGACTGACTATCTTGCATGCATACACTGCCACAAATAGAGGTGGATTATTTTGTGTTGGGGATTGCTATGCTCACAACAGAACTTCTCCCATGAAACAGCACACACAAAAATACAATAGAACACATTGGAGAAAAAGTCTAGCATAGAACCACAATTGCCCAAATACAAAGTGGGCCTGATTATGAGTTGTTTAGAGCAGAATTTCATGTGAAATTCCATTCACACACTGATAAGTGGGCTGGTGTGCCGGAAAGCAGGTGGTAAATGTCTGTCTGTGTTAAAGTGCATGGTATTAAGCGTTCCACGTGGAATACTAGCTTGCAAAAAGGTTCCGCACAGTTATTCCCATTCCATGAGGTCTAACTCATAATTGCCAGAATTCAATGTTGTTCTTTCAGATGAACTGGTAATTCCGGATGTTCTGAATCTCCTATGGCATTCTGCATTTATCTTCATGTCGTGGCTCAGAGTGTGAATTTACCCTTGCAAATGGATGTTACACATGTAAACTGAACTCTGCAACTGTTCTTAAAGTAATATGAGCCACAGAATCTGCAGCAGAATAAAAAATAATCATGCATTTCTTTTACTACAAGTTAAAGGTGAAATTATACTATAAAATTAAACTATGAAGCTATGAACTTAAAAACATAACCTCAACCAGAGTCTTAAAAACAATCAGCAATCTGCACCCACAGGTTTCTGTCTTAGCATTCAAACAGTTTGGAATTCACAAAGCTTTTTCAGGCTGCACCCAGAAGCCCCTTCCATCCACAGCTTTCCATGTGTAATCCTGAAGAAGTTTTTTGAAGCCTAAAGTGCCTACTACTTTTTTTGCATATGGGAAAATCATTTTTCCTCATGGATAAACCCCATCCCCTACATACCCACCACTTTTTTCTTCTCCTTCTCACTCTATAAAGCGACTTGCTCCTGCCCAAACTAGACGTGGGCAAGCCCCTGAAAGCTCAAACCAGGATTTATCCTAATGCCTGGCTCTGGCTTAGCTTGAGTTCTTCTAGGAAACTTGAGAACAAAATGAGGTGAGCTTTCACCGGGGATCATGTAGTTTAGTGGCTACAAATCCCAAACATGCAACATGGGGTACAAAAGTTTGAATCTTGGCCTCAGATCCACATCCTGTGAATCCTGACAAACCTACCTGTGCTAAAACATGTATAACATAGTTTGTGCCTGTTGTGAAGTGCTCTTATGTTGTCATGTGTCTTAGTTAGGCCCGGGGAGAAACGCTGCCATCTTTACCATGTACACGTTTCCAAAATTACCTTCTCTTTTGTACAATGACCTTTGGCACACATTTGCGTGCATGACCGTGCAGGATTCATTTCTCTGAAACTACATTGCTTACAAATTCCATTTAGTAAGAACATTATCACTACACCTTAAACACCAAGTATAAGGCCTCGACACACATTGTGCAAATGTCGTTATTTGTTTTCATCGATAAGGCGACACAGCTATCAGTAGATCATAACAATGACGGCCTGACTAAGGCCTTGGCTTGAGAGCAAGGATGCTTTTTGTTATAAATAAACAAGCATTTCTGGTTTGAGCAGAGGAGCACTTGCTGTCTTTGCCATGTAACTACACGCTGAAACCTCAGCCCAGCTGCTTGCTGATCCCTCTGCGAGGTGGACCTACATGCTTACCTTCAGGCAATGGGGTTGGCTCATCCAATAGGGGATTCTTGGCAGAACACATACATACACCCTAAGCATCTCATAGTAGGAGTACTATATATATATATATATATATATATATATATATATATATATATAGATAGATATATATATACATATATATATCTATATATAAATATTGTTTTTATATGCCTGCATTTATACATTGTTTTAGCACGATGGTGGAACTTTTCATTCTGTTCACTGTCCGTATGTTGCTAATCACATTCATCTGCTTCTGTCTATTGATCATTGCAGCACATATATTCTATCCAAGAATCACGATGGTTCAATAAATATTAAAAACGCCCCTCTGTGTATTACCTTGTATACCTCTCTGAGAGAAAAAGCACAAGTGTCTGAGTGGAAGGGTTTTAGGTTTGTTACCACGATCCAATCTCATCTTCCCAGAACTGAAGACAAATCACCAGTTTTGATGACAGAAATACCCATCCACTGGCTCAATTGCACAGCGTGACACTGAAAATCTGGGATCAATTCCCACTTCCCTGAGTGACCAAATTGTGTGATCCTAGGCGAATACTTTGTCACCTAACCTCCTTTGTAGTTATTATTACATATCAGATCACCTACAAATACAAGAGTTCAGGCTGTGCGCTGTTCAAAAATGTCTCTTGTGCTTTTGATTTAATAAACTATAATGTTGCTCTGTGTATATTAAGAATCTAGATCACATATTGGTACACATGAAAACTGACTTGCCACTTAGTTCACTAAAAGCATTGTCATCATGGTCGGGGCAAGAACATTTCTCAGTTTCTGTTTATAAACTATCATTTTTAATAACTACTTCTTTATGCAGATATATAATGAGAGATACTAAGATGAAAAACTTCCGTGTGTTAAAGAAATATGCCTTATTGACATTTCAAGACAACTTATTATATTCTAACATGATGTTTGTTGCATGATTTAAATGCCAAATATTTTCAGGGTTCGGCTCATCCTCTGACTCCTTGAGCCAGAGCTGATAATTGGCACAGCTCTGGCTTGGCTCTCCATGTAAATTTTTTGGCTGGCCCACCTTTACCTCCATTTATACAGGAGTAAATCTCTGGCATTTTACAGGGACTAAAAGGGTCAGAAAATAGCTTTGTGATAAAGTTCACAATTTCCAGGACATTATGGGTAGCTGACCAATAAAGAAAGAACGCATAGAAGCCATATGCAACTCACAACAGATTCCACAAGGGCTTGAATTTTACTTTAGATTTTGAGTAATTCAAAGCATACTGATAAAACTGGGAGATGAGTCGTGGCCTCCATTATTATTTAGATAGTGATGAAGCTTACTTCAGTGGTGCTCAACTGTGTACCCGCCTAGATGTGATCACACTATGTTTTTAGATACTGTACAAATCTATGTGTGTGCGCCTTTGTATTGTAGGCAGTGATATAATACAATATCTATTCTTCTGTATAAGACATGCCAGAGGCAATTTAAAAAAGAGTACTTTAAGCTAGTACAACCAAAAAGAAATTAATGGATTCATTAGATGTTATGAGCATATAGAGGAAACTAAAATCTAGTTAAAAAGCTACTCTTTTCTCTCCTCATGAACAGCCAACATTGATGAATTTATCCTATTCTTATATTTGCACTTCTTTATATAGACACGAAGATGCTGTCCAGGCAAGCACTTGGCTATCTCGATTCCACGCAGATATCTTCAACACACAAGGATATAAGAAGACTTTGCTTTTAACTAACATTTTTAAAGTATGTGCCTTTTGTGCCTCAAATGAGTATTTAGGGGGCAATCTTAGAGCGTTATCACATTTTTGTCCTTAGATCCTCTTTTACTCTTTTTTGTCCACGTCCTCATACGCCCATGCCCAATATTTCCTTTATTTAGCGGCTTCCTAACCATCGTCTGGTATTTTATAAACTTCAATATCCATCAAAAGTTTGAATTCTATTTTGGATTTAAAAAATGGTCTTTCAGCTCTACACTACTTAAATTGTTGTTTTCTTCCCGGCTCTTTGATTTAATAATAACGATTATAATCATATGTATGGCAGTACCCATAATATTTTGTTGAGGGCAAGCCAGAATTGTAGCCATTAGTGACTCACGTACTTAACAAAAAAAGTGACAGTGCACTGACTAGATAATTCTTTGTCGAACCTAAAATAAAGGCAGACACCTTTGCTGTATACTGCACGCTTCTCTGAAAATGAAGCTCCGATTTCTCGAAGGTCTTGAGGTTTCCTTGCGTAATTTAAAATAACATACCGTTTAACCTCTTCTAATTATGCAAGAACAAAATGGCTACTCCACATCACACAAAAAAATCTAATGCTAGCTAGCAAGCACTATAGTTCAAAGTAAATCTCTCCTTTGCTAATATGCATGGTTATGGGACAGCCTTAAGCAGACTTTTAATATCAAAGCAAGGCGCATGTTTGAGCGTGATTTGTAGAGTGGGTGAATGTCAGTAATTCTCACAAACGACTTCCAGAACAATCTTGCTGTCTCTCCCTTTTGTTTGACAGTCTAATTGGTGCATGATTAAGCGGGCAGCAATTAATTAAACATGACTCGATGATTGACAGATTCATAAAAAATATATTTTCCAACTAAATTAATAATGACAGGTATTAATTTTAAATGTGTTATAACAAATAACCCAGATGAGCACCGTTCATTTGTCTTTCATTGTTTAACACACTGTCTAATTTTGTAAACAAAATGTATATTCTGTGGTTGGTTGAAAAAGCAAAATTGCAATGTTTAGCAAAACCATAGTCTGGAAAGGCTACTGTGAATGGAAAGGAAGGAATTTGAATTGTGCCCACTCTCAGGGACCTACTGGCCTTTCTGCCACTCTGGCATTTGCCCAGTGGGCTGCAATCTTGTGCCCGCTTTAAAACAAAGCATGGGCTGCCATGAGTTAACCAAGATCCCATGGCTGTATTTGCAATGGAGTATAAAAAAAGGTAATGGATGGAATGCTTGAATTATTCGCAGACACTGGTAATTACTCTGGGCCGCATTCCAGTCCATTGTTATTTTGCACATAATGCCACCTCATTTTGGACTGGTCTTAGGTTGCTTGTGCTCTGCTTCAGAGAGGACCCGGCCTGGCAGTTTGGGCTGGACTGTTCCCATTAGAGCAGGGTCAAAACTGACGTGCATAAGGTTGGGTCCAATCTGATGTGGCATGGTGTGCAAAATAATGTTGGACTGGGATGCAACCCAAGTATTTATCAGTGGCTGAGATTAATTCAAGAAATCCATCTCTCACTTTTTTGCGCACTTCAATGTGACACCCTTTTCTATTTGCAGCAGCCTGAAGTGTGGGTTGGTTTGAAAATGTTCAGGTTTTGGTCTTCTCTGCACTGCCATACATAAACTGTTTGAAACATGTATTACCTTCATATCTTTCTTCTCATCCCCAGTTCTTATTTTTTACATGAATACCATCTCCCTGAAAGGCAAATTCAGAGACACCTACAAAACTGCTGCTGGGATGCACCATCAATGCCAGGCAGGTGAAAAAAGAGAGCTGGTAATCTCCTTATCCTCTTGTTTTATCCATTTGTTCTGGAAGACGGGCATCTTTTAGGAGGACAAATGTATTGATATGTTCCGATTGAGCAGACCCTTGATCTTTCCCTTTGCCCGGCTTTGGTGTTGATGCAGGGGCCTGAAGGGAGTGTGTTTAGGACTATAGAGCTTATAGACATTTCCATGGTGCAATGCACAGTTCCCTCGTATCAGGGCAGAGAGGGGAAGCCCGCGGACAGACGGAATTACTAACTCAATTAACACCAGATAGTTTAAAGAGGATTATGAAGGTAGGAGATTTGTTGTGGATTTGTGGTGTCTGCAACTAGAGGTCTTTAACTGCTGTGGGAGTGAAGATCAGTGATGAAAGCAGTCTAATGATGGACATGCACATATTTGCATCCTGCATTTTCGGTCTCAGTAGGCGCAGAAAACTAAAGTGCAGGTGGTCAGCAGGTAAGCTGACCTTTTCCTCTTTGCATGTCCTATTGTGTGGTGGTGTTACAGACAGGTTTAAATGAGTTTCTTTGAGAGGATACATACCACGAAGAGGAGAAATGTAACAGAGCCCTGCTCATTCAACAAGACTTCCAGGAATTCCCTGCCAGACAAACCCTTCCGGGTGATGATTGATGAGGTGGTAACTCCCTGGAGGAGCAATATCAATCACATCTTGGTTCCTCCCAGGACCAAAAGTTGGAGTTTTATGACGATAGTAAAGTTGACATTGAGACTGAACCTACTGAATAAAGCGGGTAGTATACGTCAGGTACTATTACAAAAGGTATCACAGAGAAATAGCAAATCTACTCAATTTCAAGAGCCAGAGGTATCCTGTGCTCTGGGAGGCAGTTTCAGCAGACCAAAATGGAACTAAAGGATTCAGAAAGAATTTCGAGGCAGCACTTATTTCCCATGTATCTCTGCTTTTAGAGACAGGCAATGAGTTACCAGAATCTGTTTGGGTGAACAAACTGGCTTCAAGTTTAATGAACAGAACATTTATGTCTACAGACGATATGTATCTCTAGGATTTCACGGATGAGAAGATGAATTTAGCGCCCAGGAAGTAATATGTTAATATGCAGTCAACATTCCACAATGGTATTTTACGAGCTATTATGGCTTCATTAATAATGTCTGACTATAGGGAAGTAGTAGAAGACTCAAAATGCCTTACTTTGCATTTAGGAATGGAATAGTAGGTTCAGTTGTTGTCTGGCCTCACATTTGATGATGTCTACCCACATACATGCTATCAATAGTGGTCCTCCAGCTCTCCCCCAATGTGAGACTATCATATGAACACCATGCAATAGGCAGAAATATTCAAGTTGCCTTCAATCCTTTACAGTCAAAAGTGTTCATCCTCATTTGAGAGGAAAGGGTTCGGACTCATTTAGCCTCTGGATTGTTTGTTTTTGGATCACCTGGCTTTTGAAATCTCTGCTATGAGTCTCACTCACTGAGTCTCAATCACTGTAAGCTCTGGTAAAATGGTTTTGAATGCTAAGCGCCAGTGTTAGAA